>CM021731.1:70784104-70813828 GCA_011075105.1 Heteronetta atricapilla | reverse complement strand
AGGCCAACAGCATCCTGGCCTGTATAAGAAACAGTGTGGCCAGCAGGGCTAGGGAGGTGATCGTCCCCCTGTACTCGGCTCTGGTGAGGCCGCACCTCGAGTACTGTGTTCAGTTTTGGGCCCCTCGCTACAAGAAGGACATGGAGGTGCTTGAGCGAGTCCAGAGAAGGGCGACGAAGCTGGTGAGGGGCCTGGAGAACAAGTCCTATGAGGAGCGGCTGAGGGAGCTGGGCTTGTTCAGCCTGGAGAAGAGGAGGCTCAGGGGTGACCTTATTGCTCTCTACAGGTACCTCAAGGGAGGCTGTAGCGAGGTGGGGGTTGGTCTGTTCTCCCATGTGCCTGGTGACAGGACGAGGGGGAATGGGCTTAAGTTGTGCCAGGGGAGTTTTAGGTTGGATGTTAGGAAGAACTTCTTTACCGAAAGGGTTGTTAGACATTGGAACGGGCTGCCCAGGGAAGTGGTGGAGTCACCATCCCTGGAGGTCTTTAAAAGACGTTTAGATGTAGAGCTTAGCGATATGATTTAGTGGGGGCTGTTAGTTTTAGGTCAGAGGTTGGACACGATGATCTTGAGGTCTCTTCCAACCTAGAAATTCTGTGATTCTGTGATTAACATGATATAAATGTGCAGGCAATTGATTTGTAAGTGAAGCCATTAGCTAGTGACGTTATTCTAGACTGGTCGTTAGTTAATCTTGCTTTCTTTCACCATTTCTATTGCAATGCATGGAGGTTAAAATCCACAAGAAAGCATAGTAATACTGTAAGTTGTCTGCCTCTTCGATCACTTTTGTTAACAGCAAGAATTTATTTTTGTTGATGGCTGCCAACAATTGGCATGCACAAGATGACATCTTCAAAGTCTTAAACAAACAAAACCACCTTTCTTCTGTAACTTCTGCTGTTAATTCATGTCTTTCTACTTTTTGTCTTGAGGCTGTTAGAAGCAGTGGCTGTTTACTTAATGTATGATTAGGTTTGGTGTGGAGGTTTTAAGAGATCTAGATTTTGAGACAGCAGTCTAAGATGTGATGGGCTGTACTTTGAAGTGTCAAAATAATGGGATTACACATGGTGGTTCCTGACAGTCCCCAGAACATAGTTCATGTAAACTCTTTTCTGCTCCGTTTTTTTTTTTTTTTTTTTTTTTTAGGAAAACCAGAGCTGCAACAAAATTAACAAGTTTTCTGATTCAATTTTCAGACCGGTCATTGCCTTTGAAAGTCCCATCAGTTGCTAACATGTAATAGTAACCTTTAACTGAGCTCTTTGTGTAGGATTCATTTATCTCTTAGTGTGGCCATCGACCTCAAAGAATTTAGCTGTGTTTATAGTTTTATAAGGGATTAAGTAACCTACCTCTGGATTCAAAACCAAAACCCAAATTGATTGATGATACAAACAAGGTAACAAAATTATCGGAACTTCAGGAAGCTTAACGTCTTGTTCTTTATGGTTTAGTTGAAACGTGTGAAGCATAAAAGGTGGTTTGAAGTTGCTCTCCTACATCATAATTATTCAACTTCCAGGTTTTCTTCATTGTTGTGAGACAATCAGAAGATGTCTACCTATGTAAACCTGATTGGCGCGTTCCCCTCAGGCTCTTTGTATGGTGCTGCTCTCTTTGTAAAGCTTGTGCTCTAGTAGCACTACACACCATTCCTGCTTGGGTCCCCACTAGACTGCAGCTGGATTTTGCAAGTTGGTCTGTGTCAGAAACTATTGATAATCTAATTCCAGGGTTCAGACATGGAACTTGCTCTTTAGAGAAGCTTTCTCATGGATAAATCTGAATGCATTTAAATGTCTGAGAAGAGGAAGGGGTGGGAGGGAATACCATGGGAATTGTCTGTGGCCTTGCTGAATAGATAAACAGCTTGTGGCAGGCCCCAGGAAGATTTGATCATGCCTTAAAAACATTTTAAGAAGGTACCCATAGTTAGATTTTTAGTTAGTCTGTCCCTTTGTGATCATTTACCTCTAAAAAGAAATGTAAATGGATTTTAAACTTGATGTTGGTTATTCACCAAAAAAGTTTTAGATATGGCTATAGCTTTGTCAAAATAGAAATGTGCTAAAAGATGCTTACCTACACTGTTGGTGGTGATCTGTCTGGGAGGCAATGCTTTAAGCCATGGATGTTATATTTAGTAGTAGGTTCAAAATGTAGTGAAGAAGAGGGTGATTCTATTGCATGTGATGACATGATAGGATTCTGTGGTGATGACAGCATGAGGGTTTTTTTTCAGATGTTCTTCTTGAAGTTTGTGAGCTTTGTCTACTCGCTCCTTTTGGAAGAAAGTCCTTATGTGCCTGTGAATAGCTAATGCAGAAAGGATTGTCCTTTTCTGTGGTTACAAGCTCAAGTGCTGGTAGTAATAGTGCTGCCCACTTGTAGGCAGGAAGACAAGCAGAAGTTCCAGTTAGATCTGTACCTCTTATGCTGCTGTATGGAGTGGGGCAGTTTCCTTTTTCTACTTGTGAGGGGTTAAAGTCCAGCAAGAGAAATCTTGTCCCCTTTGGTTTTCCTAGATAGAAACAGAGAAACCATAGCTCCAAAGCCCTCACTAAGCTTCCTAAGTATACTTTTGTTAATTGTAATTGTCTGTGTAGTATAGTTTGACAGGATTAACAAAGCATGGAGAGCACTTCCTACTGTTAGCTTTAACGTTTTTCTTTTAATGACAAAGTTCTTTGGATTT
This sequence comes from Heteronetta atricapilla, assembly GCA_011075105.1. Lineage (NCBI taxonomy): Eukaryota > Metazoa > Chordata > Aves > Anseriformes > Anatidae > Heteronetta > Heteronetta atricapilla. The sequence continues at coordinate 70,811,126 of CM021731.1, read as the reverse complement.
GGCATGGTCTGTCAGCTGCAGCCTTCTGAAGTACAAATAGTGATGACCTGGCATGCAGCGTGGCGCAGGTAAGAGAATATTTGGGCCAAGGACTCATAGCCAAGCTCTTACCTTTTTGCGTAAGATTTTCTTTAATGGGAATGTGGAGTAGATGGGATCTTGGTTAAATAATTACTCCCTGGCGAGTACCGCCCCGAGGAACGCAGTTATGTAACCTGCATCCCTGCTGTGCTGCATAGGAACGAGGAAGGTGCATGCAGGGTTGCACGAGCAGTCTTCATGCTGTCACTTTCTAATTCCAAGGTATTCAACTCTGCAAACTCTCTGGAAGGAGTTATTAATCTGAGGTTTTACACAATTTGTACCAATAGAGCCGTAATCCTCTATGGGGATAGGTCCTCCTTTCCTATGCAAGTAGTGAGCTTGGCATGATTAAAGCCAAAGTTACATCAACTCTTGGGAACACCTGTAAGTTTTGTGGCTTAATACCTAGTAGTCAGGTTCATCTTTTGGAGGAAATACTGTCCTGTTCTCTTTCAGTCATTCCAGCATATTCTGACTCAACTCTGAATACAGACCACCCCTGCTGTTTGCAGCAACTTCTGTGTGCTGGTGGTAAGATTATTCTCCATTCCTTATTCCTATTCTACATGTTTGAGCAGAAAGAATAACTCAAGCTTAAGAGATCATCTGCTTTCATTGGTGTTTGGTACTGAAATTGCATACAGCACCAACTGCAGAACAAATCGTTCTGGATGTGGCAGTGCAGCTTGAGATGCTCAGCCTAGGCCATCTGCCCTACACTGGAGAGTGCTGTGAGACAGTGGTTGGCTCAGGTTTTGAAAGCTCTAGCTGTGCCATGGGGTAAGCCTGTGCAAATAGACTCTCCTTTCTTATCAAGGCTGGCTTGAACACTAAGTTGTTGGTTTTGTTCAGAGCTAGCTCAGGAGTCTTGGATTTTGACACCTCTTCTCTGCATGACAGATATGTCCCTGCACTGAAGCATCTTGCCCAATGCGTGTAGAATATTGGGAGAATTTAGCAGCCAAACACATTTAAAAACAATAATACCTGCATCTTCTTGCTTTTTGACTAAAATTCAGGCATATGGCCATAAGCATACCAAAAGGCATACCTTTGATGACTAGGCTCCTTCCAAAACCTGAAGGTTGTTCTCAAGAAGATATATGTAGTTATGCTTTCAACAAAGTGCCAGAAAACTGGGCAAAACTATGCTTTAAAGCTTGTGGTGAGAACATGATTAAGAAGAATGTTTTAGTCCTGGATAAGCATTGTAGCTACAGGAAGACCAGATGCATTTTCTTTCAGATCAAAGGTGTTCCCTCCCTCCTCCCTCCCTCCCTCCCTCCCTCCTCCCTCCCTCCTCCCTCCCTCCTCCCTCCCTCCATTCAGACATCCTAAACAAGTATTTAGATTTGTGCTTAATTTTTCCAGCTTCTGGATTTTGGATGATTTGATTTCAGAAGTGTGTGCCTAAGCATCTATCGTGAGGCTTGTGTGGTGGCTGCAGAGGAAGAAGCCTGAAGGGGGGACAGGAGGAGTGCTTCTCCTTCCTTTCTTTCCTGAGGAGAGCAAGCAGTGACCTCTGGCTTTGTGGCTGTGTTAAACTCTTCCGGCACATTTTGACCTGTGCTATGATCATATCAGCGATTTAAATTGGAGATGAGCTTTTTTCTGGAAGAGATTTCTCACCTAAGCCTGCATATCTGAAACAATTTTGGCATTCATTAGTAGGAATTAATACCATTGTAAATGGCAAGCCATCTAGCTAATGTTTATTCACAATCCAAATAGAATGAAAAAAAACAAAAGCAGGCAACAAACACATGAACTCTACCTATTGCTGTCATAACTATACAAAAGCAATTGTGTCTAATCTCACCTACCATCGTTGTCACAGGTATCTTGACATCAAATCTTAGAAGTGAAGAAAAAGAAATTTGGTTTTATTTGTAGCTTGAAATGGTCAGAGCTTTTTAGGTAACCTGAAAACCCATTTTTAAGGAAACCATCATATTTTGTGTGAGTGTCTCTGGGTTGGAGTGTGTGTGCTGGTTTTGTTTTGTTTCCAAAATGCAAACTTTTTTCAGACGGGGGCTGTAAGAGTTTTGTACAGAGAGTGAATTTTGTTTTTGTTTAAATGGATTGGTTTGGGGAAGATGGGCAAAGTTTTAGGAATGCACACCCTACCTGAAGTTTGAAATAAGAACTGTGAATGTAAAGGTAAATCCAGGTCAAGTTTTGTTAATGATAAACTATTGGATTAACTCAGAGAAAAGTTTGTTTAGGAGGGGGACTGAGATAACATGGTTAGACCCTGCATAGTAGAGGGACAGGTAGTTTATCAAATAGCAAAGGATTAGTACGAATCAAGAAGTGGGAAATGCTTTCTATGTATCTGGTAATTTTGTGATGTCTCCATGATTTTTTTGTTTTGGTGGATTCAGAGTCAGGGTGGTAGTGTTCTTTCTTTGAGGATCTTTTCAGTTTCTTTTTGTCTTTTATTGCATATTTTCAGTGATGTTGCTTCAGCCAGAATGTTTCCATATGGAATGTGATTCATTGGGTAATTTATGACATACTTCGGGATGTGCTTTGGACTTCTTGTTTTCCTGTTTGGGAGAGGGACAGGCTGGATGTGGAGATGTTTTGGCAGTCTAGGCTTCTGTTCCTGTGTCACTACTTGGTTCCATTTCATGTCTGTGTGTGAGACGAAGGGCTTGTGCATTCTGGAGTTTGTTCCCTCCCTCTCCTATTTCCCCATATTAACTGGTCTCAGAAAAGATGTTCCCTTTCCTTCTGAGACCTTCCTTTCCTGTATCCTTGGGCAGTTGCAGATACAATAATAATAGCAGGGATCAGCTGGATGTCTGTCTTGTGAACCAAGTCCAGGAATTTTCTTTCATAGAATAACTGGAATTTAATGTGATGCTGGCAATGACCATGAGATAATGTACCTTTTCCTGACTGAGTAGGATGCTTTCCTAAACATGTTAAAGGAATTCTTATGACAGCATTGTTCCATGAAAACGTGTAATATAGGTTTGAACATCCTGACATGATAATTTATTTAATTTTTGTTTGTTTGTATGTTTGTTTGGTTTTAAATCTGTGTTGGGAAACACAGTATCATGAAGAAGAGTGGGAGTCTGGGCTAATAGTATGTCTGTGATGGTGTAGCCCCAAAAGAAATTCAAGTCTTAATTTTGCTTCAGCTGAGTATTTGCAAGGGATAGTTCATGTGATTGGCTACTGTAGTGGGAAACAAGTAGATTAGCTGCAGTTAGGATATATGTAAAGTATAGATAATTACTGATGGCTATAAAATGAGTGAAACTGTGAGAATTATAATGAGCTTGCATGTGATGATTTTCAAATGGGCATCTGATTTTTATTTTTTTAATTTTTAACCTACAGCGGTATTTTTAATGGCTTTCATCTACTTCCACCTGAGGTTTTTTAGTGCCTTCTAGTTAGAAAGCAAGAGGCTGATTAGGCCCATATAAGAGGATGGTGGGGAGAGGTAGCGTGGCACCTCAGAGTGAATCTCCCACTGGACCTTCCAGGTGAGAATTCTTCTCCAGCGGCTGCAGGTGTGTCCACCCACTGTCTGTCCCCACTTAGCTATGCTGCCTGCTGGGGCACCCTTCCATCCAGAGGAGAGGGATAGAAGGGACTAACAGCTGCTTTTAAAACTTCTCCTTTATCTTTTTCAGCTTAATTTTGCCATTCAATCAAAATAAGTAGCAATGCTGGTTTGAACAGCTGCTTGACTTGGGTTTAGTTAAAGATGTTTGCAAAAGGTTAACGCTGGTTCCTAGGCTTATTGGAAGTTTTGTAGCTGGATAAACTTAAAACATCCCTGTGCCTTGTAATCTTTGCTAAAATGCTTTCTTTGCTAAAATGCTTAAAAACTCTGTGGCAAGTTTTGTGTCAGAACTAATACTGAGAATAAAAATTCTTCTAACATTCAAAGTTGTACAGACAGATTAGATTACGCGTGTGAGTGTGCTTTTTTTTTGAGGATGGTTGCATAGGAAGCATTTCTGTAGTAAGCCCTAATTCAGTGGGGTGCTTTGCATCTTCGGGAGTTAATTGAATTTAGGTAGAATACAGGGACACTTAAAGCTTCTTTAGGTCAAGTAAGGATGGAGAAAGATTGGTTGAATTAGTTCAAAGCACCTGTTTTTCAGACCTTGTAACAAGCAGTTCTGTTTTGGATGTTCACCTTGCCTAATACAGGTGAGGTCTAGAACAGTAGCCTGGATATGCATACATGTTCTTAAACTTTAGTAAAAACAACCCCCCATTGAAAACAAAACTGCAGTATTTGATGGGAAACCAGTGTTACTCCCTTGAAACCGGAGTGGCATGCCTGAGTCAGTGAAGTATGAGCTAAGAATTTGGCAGAAGCCTTTTGCACAAAGGAAGGCTGAAAGAGTCTCTCAAGAAGCCTGTATGCTGCTAAATGTGGCATGTTTGAACATGAGACTGACATCATTGTGAGTTCATAGTAGTGAAAGAACAAAGTATCAGCCACAAATTAGACTGACCTAATTTTTAAGTCACTTCTAAAAGCTTAATAGCACACTATGTTGCTTGTTTGGGCTGTTTATTTCTATCCCAACCTCTTGCTACTTAATTAAACTACAAGTTAACCCTCTGAAATGTTGAAGGAGTTGTTCAGGAAGGTGTGTGTGTTTGAGGGGTGCTGCAGACTTCCTTCCTTGGCTCTTTTTCCACCCTGACCTCAACCTTCAAATAAAGGAAGTGATTAAGGACCACCCATCGTACACCTTTATCCTTCAGGATCAGTTTCCTGGAGGTAAAAAATCAGGATTGCATACCAAACCCTAACTCACTCATATGGGCTGCTCACATGCAAGTTTCTTTGTGTAACTGGAAGTCAGTCTGAAAGTTGTCAGAACATTTGCCAGCAGTATCAATGGGAATTTATTTACAATCAATAAGTTGTTATAAAACTAAGCAGTATTATTTATTGATGAAGCCATGATCATTGAAAAATAAATGGTGCTTGAATACCTAAGAAATTAAAAGGATCATGAATTCTGGAGGTGACATTTCTTCCCAGTGTTCGTTAGACTCCACGTGCACTGAAATTTATCCATCTTGTTGATATATTACTTCAGTTATTGCAGAAATACATTGAGCCCTCCTAGTTTGAAATTACTTTGGCAAAAGTCAGTTCCTTTCTGGTTATTACTGAAAGGACTGTGTAAAACAGAGCACCTCTAGAAATTGTGAAGAAATACAAAATCTTTTTTGTAGGTTTTTACAAGACTACATACATGTAAGCCTACTCCAAACAGTATAATAAAATAGTAACTTAAGTGACTAGTTTTTGTTTCTCTCTGCTTTTCCTTTAAGAAGCCATGCAAGGTTGCTACAAAACATTTCTTTCTGACACTGGTCTTTCACAAAGACCTGTATCAGATGATAACAATGGAATTTACTCTCACTGTTTGGTATTGAAAGTTTCTGTTTTTCAAAATTTTTTAATCCCTGTCACATTTTAATTCTTGCAACCTGAATATAATGGTGGTCACATTTTGTCAGATGTTCCTAAGGGGGATTACTGTGTTTTGTGGTTGTGTCACTCTTCTTCCTCTATTTAAATGGCAGTGTTTTTAATTATGTAAGAGGCAGAGCTGGGGAATGTAAGTCACCCTCTGCTTTCTCCTTCTGCTGTAAGGATCTATATGGCTTCTCTTCTCAGTCAATAGTTACCGCACGAGAAGTGTGGCCTTGGCACCACTGCAGCTGTACAACATGACTCAAATGCCAAGAAATGCTTAGGATCCTTTGGCAAAGAGGTGCCAGAACACAGTGTGTGCAGCGTGGCTCAGTGAGCTGCTGTGACTTATGTGTTTGTTCTTGAGCTGAGGCCATGCTGGTGTCATCTCGTCAATTAAGAGAAAATTTGAAAACTGTTGTAATAAGCAGGCTGGAACAATTACATTTGCGGGTAGAAATTATGCGTGGAAACGTGTTGCATTCTGCGTGTGTAAACTATTGAGAGAGTTACGCCGTGGCAGTCAGGTCGGTCCCCCATCTTCTGGATCTAGGAATTTATGTATTTTCTGGGCCTCAGCTGCAGTCTAGTGGTACTCTATCAGAGCCCTCGTCCCCCAGCATGGGATGCCTCTTTGCAGGGCTGCTGCCACTGACGGGTCTGGGGAGGCTTCACGGCTTGTCCCGCTAGGCCGTGCTTGCTGGGAGCCAGCACCACACGCCGCGTGCATCTTCCTTTCCTTCTCCACCCCCACTTCCAGGCGGGCAAGCTGGTCCATGTTTGTGGGCCGTTTTCTGCCAGCCATTCAGTTTCCTTGCCATGTCAGTATCATTTGGGGAGAAACCCTTAAGCTTAACCACTTTGCTGAGTAGGACAGAGCTTACATACGCATTTAGGTGTTTATTGGGCCCAGCATCCCTTCTGATATCTTCAAAGCCATTAAAATGTAACTGCTGTGGCACATCCCAGAGGATGCTTCTCTGTGTTTTCATCTCTGTGTAGCACACACTGTGTAAAATAGTCATTTAGCTTTAAGCTTGCAGAGATTCTGTGGTAGGACTTTGAAAATAGATGTCATTAACATTAGGTGGACTTTGTAAACTTATAGATGCTTCTCTCTACAGTTGACAGGACATGTGAGTGGTGTGGTGCAGCACTGTATTTTCATGCACAAGCAGGAAGAGACAAAGTATTAATGTTGATGGTTTAAAAATAAATAAATAAATAAAAATTCCTTCCAAACTTTCTCATGCCCTGTTGTGAACGGGTTGAATGTGCATGTTGCCTTCCCAGAGAACTGGTGTCATTTCCTCAAGTGTGTGAAAGACTATTGCATTTTAACCCACAGCTTACCATAAAAGTAGTTTACAGTTCTCTGTTCTTAAAGGAGATTGACTCACTGTGATCTTTAGTCATTTGGTTTTAGAAAAGCATAATTAAAGAGTCTGTTGTAAGAAATTCACCCCTGCCTTGCCCAGAAGCTATTCTGATTTGTTTCCCTAATAAGATAGCACCATTATCCTCTGCCTTTAATCCATCCTAGTGCTTGTGTGATGCCTTTGGATCCATCTTCTGTTTTCATGATACAGTCACCACAAAGCAGATTAGGGTTGCATCTTTATTTTATTTTATTTTTTATTTTTGGCTCCTGTATTTACAGGCCCATGTAACTCGATCAGCTCTGTACTCTGTTGGAATGTCTCCCCCCTTCAAGGCTCTCACTAGACAAAAGGCTAACTTAAAAGGCTAACCATTATCTGAAGGCTCTGAGGTCCTATCTTATCTTCTCTTTCAGGAAGACCTTTTAAAGAAATAGCATGAACTATTAGGATTGCTGGGTTTGATGGTTATTTAGCACTCCTCTTCAGAGCACTCATCCTCATTTTAGTCTGTTTCTTAGCAAGAAGATGACCACATAAAATACAAAGTCACTATTTGCATTGGTCTGTGTAGCTGCAGAGAATGCAGCCAGTGATTCAGGGTGTACAGGTGGTGTAGTAGATGGAAACTTTGCTGTCACAAAAGCAGTTGCTGTGAACAACTCTTGTTCTACAAAGAGTAAGGAGGCATGGGGATTTCAACAGGTTGAATATGTATAAAGTAGTTTAACCCTTTAAGGTGTGGAGTTTGTGTGTCATTTTTTGAATGCTAAAATCCAGTTGCTGTTAGAGATTGGCAGGTGTGGAATTTGCTGGTTGTCACTACTAAATGATGGATCCTATGTACAGGAGCCAAATAGCACTTGTGATGTGTATTGTAAGGACAGTTAACTGTCCTCTCATGTTGAGAATGGTTCATAAACTGCTGTGGTTCCGGGTTGTATCTCTTCAGACTCAAGACTATATAGAATAAATTAGACAAGTTTTAAAGCTTGCCAGCACTGGCTAAACAGAGTAGTAAGTTTTCTACTAGACACTTCATACAAGATCAATTTTTTGTGAACGGTGAGGTATAAAGCTCCTTAGAAGGATGCTGTGGTGCCTGACTGCTCAGTCTCTCCATTGCTTTTAGCTTGTTTGGTGCACCACAACTCCAGCTGTGGGAAGAATGCTCCTTGTGACCGGACTGGTTGGGTTCGTTTAGGTGCAGTTTTGGGAAGGCCCTAAGCAAGAGAGGAAAAAAGGCTTCCATTTCTAATTCTGGCTAATCCTGGAAAACAAACAAAAAAAGGTATTTAAATAAGGCCTGGAGGACTTTTTACTTGCCGGAAGTAAGTCAAAATGCAAGCCTATGTCCTTTTGTAATTCACCCTAATTGAAAGGATGTATATTTATTTTTCTAAAGTCAACAGAAAAATCCTGGCCTCTTAATGATGAAAGACTTTAAAAGAAAGAAAGAAAAAAATAAAAAATAATAATAAGAAAAACTAACCACCTTTATCTTAAGCAGGAATTGCTGAAGTTTCCCCTTTAAACTTGGGTGGCTCATTCATATTTCATTTAATTGTAATATAGTATCCTCTCTTTCCCTCCCCCTTCTTACCACCAAGGCTAAAAAGGAGGAGGGGAGATAGAAAATGTTTCCAAAAATTACAGGAAATGTCTGTTCCTTTAACAGCATTGCCAGGGAATTTCCAAATGTGCTTAATGCTTATGGCCGGACTTGCAGCAGCTCAGTTTTCAATCATGAGTGGATCCTGTTCTAAAAATATGACATCTCCTTCCAGTAAAATATGTTGAAATGAAATATATGCTTTGTTTCTCATCTGCTTTTCAGAATTAATTCTGTCTAATTGAGAAATTAGGGTTTGGGGACTGCTTTAAACTCCTGATTTCTCTCTATTCAATAAATTGCTGATAAGTATATTATATTGTTCTGTGAGATGGTAGTTTACTTGTAAGGATTTTGGAAAGGCAGGGATGGCAGGTACTAGTGAATGTGAGGACTACCTCGCAGTTTTCAGGGAGCCTCCAGAAGTCACATGTGAAGCATTAAGGAACAAAATGGGGGATACTTTTTGTCCCATTACTTTCTTTTGGTGGACTTTCGCAACATGATCTCTGATCATGGGATCTTGTCTCCATGCAGAACCAATCTATGTTAAGCACTGCGTAGTTCTCATTTCCAAGAGTAGGATTGGAAATGGAGAACATGACAAATATGGTAGGATGAGCTTGCTCTTCATTCTCCACTGCCTTCTGGTGGGATTCTGCCTCTGGGCTGGGGAAAGGAGCAAGATCTGCCAGGCCTTTTGTGAAGCTTGGGAGGATATCTGCCAGCTGGAACAGGTATGGGAAATACAGACCTGGCAGTCTTCAGCAGATCCTTTATTCCACCTCTCTGCCCTATGCTGATGAGTTATTGATGGGATGGACAGACAGGGACCTCTCAGGGACACATGGTGAAGGCCACACTCAGGGTGTCCATCCCAGCAACCAGAGCCTAGCCTGGGAAGTGAACTTAGTTACTTGTCTGGAGGGCTCTAGCCTCATGTTCTACTGTTTGCGTTTTTAGAGCAGGTAACTGAAGACAGCGAGGTGGTTCTTGTAGCTTCTTTCCTTGTGAGGTGAAGATTGTTTTGAATCTGTTCACTAGCTTTCATAATACGGTCTGCACTCTGCTTCAGTGGCTCTTCATGATTGTGATATCATTTACTATGTGGTTCAGAGCCACTCCTGGATTTCGTAATAGGGCAATGCTTGGCAATAGTTTATTACCATGGTTTATGTTACAGTAATTGCTAAGCAGAGTTGTCAGCTCTTGATAGTAATGATTTGAATCTTGTTTAGCTGGCCAGTAAACTGTTGGGAATTGACACTAATGTGTTTATTTTTATTTCCTCATATTAAGGTTATAATTTAATTTGTTCCTGTAGGAATGGCAGGTGCTTGGCAGAGTTTGTATGGGTATGACTGTATGTAATGATTGGTGACATCAGTGTTACCAGTTTCCAGGGCTGGGTTTTTACTGTGGGGAGGTGAGATCAACTACCCAAGATGTTCTGTTTTGTTAGTCTTTGTCCATTCAAAATACAGCTGTAATCAGACTGACTTAGGGCAGACTCTGTTGTATACTGAAAAAGATTTAGTGAATTTACTTGAATTCATGCAAATACATCACCTATGAAAGCTAGTTACAAATTAGTTTTCTAGCAGAGAGATGTGTCAAATTGTTTCTATGGCTTTATGGCTTTTACGCTCTAGCTTTTATTTATTTATTCTTTTAAAGCTAGTAGAAACATTTGCTGTGTTTTTTTTTTTCTTTTAGAAAATAAGTATAACAACTTTCTGTTTCAGACCCTTGCTCTTTAAATGAGTGCAAACATGTAGAGATCTCTTCTCAACTAGGTTTTTATGTGTTTGGGAGAGTTTTACAGTAAAATGACTACACAAAGTGTGAGATCTGTTTTCAGTTTTTTGACTTGTAATAATGATTTTTTCTTTCCTATGTTTAGGTGTTTCCCTCTTCTGGCCTTTGTATGTGAATCACCACACTCTGTCCTGTTCAGCCCATTTAGAATTTGACTCAAGTGTAGGTGAGTAATTGGTTTTAACATGAAACCATAATGAATTATGGAGTGCAATAAAAGTACTCGAAATTTGTTGGTGGCTTTGACTTGATCATATGGGAACATAATCTTTTAACAATATGTTGATATTTTCCTTGGCTGCCTAGAGTACCAGGCAATAGGAAACTGAAAATATTATGTATTGTACCATTTGTTTGAAGTGGACTAGGTAAGCTTTTATTGTAAATGTCACAGAACTATATGCAGTGAACCTACAATGAAAAACTATTTTGCTTGTATGGGTGGAGAAGGGAGTCCCCAAATAAAGTCTTTGAGCTGTTGAATAGAGTGATGTAACATATCAACAGCATGTTCCAACACTTCTCATGAGCTCACCTTCTATCAGTCAGGTTTCCCTGCTACAACACATAACGAATGTTTACTATTCCACAATGAATGTCAAACAGGTTGGCTTCTTGGTAAATGCAATTGATGATAATCTAGTACATTGCTTTGAGTTGGTAATGATGCATGAATGATATTTGCAGGAACGTTGCATGTATTTGTGGCATTTGTTGAATAAGTCACCAAAACTTGGTGTGTTTTTTTTTCATTTTTCTCACTTTTTTCTTGGCAGGAGAGCATATTTTCTTGTTTATAACGTTCTTATTTATATAAAAAGCAGCATCTCACTGGTTTCTAAATGGAAATTCTATTTGTCTTGCTCAGCCCTGCTGTCTGAGGGTGCTGGTGGTAAAAATATTAATGAGCAGTAGACGAGGAAATAAAGAACTTAAAAATCTAAGCTGGTGGCATATTTATGTACCTTATTCATGGGAAACTGATTTTCTTTCTGATTCCATCTGCCCATGCTTCAGTTCTCCAAGGTGAGCATGCTGAAATGGGGTGACTTTCCTTTAGAGCTTTTAACCAAAACAGAGTAAGTAATTAGTGAAGCAAGATGAAAAACAACCAGTGAACAGAAAATTCTCCTTTTGTGTGTTGTTTTTTTTTTTTTTTTTTTCTAGTGGATTATACCTGCCATGTTTATGAACGTACAGTGTGTAATCTAAAATGCATGTGGCTGCTAGGAAAGAGAAAATTAATACTATCCCATTTTGATTGTACATATAGATCTGAAGTACAGATGCATGGGAAGTAGGGCAGGAGGGAGAAGCCATTTGGATCATGCAAATAATCAGAGGAAAGCAGGGTGAAATTCTCAAAACTGCTTATCTTTTTTGAACATGGTACTTAAGTGACATTTTCTAAATAAATAAAATTATATGTTTCTATTTGAGGGGTGTCCTTACTGCATTCCACTCTTGCACCAAGTGGAGTATGCAGGGGAAGGAGGGCATTCATCAGTGTTGATGAACCACCCCCAAGTTGACCTGAGGAAATGATCTGCATATGCAATGATAACACTTTATTGAGTCATCTAAGGAGCTAAAAGATGCCCACAGTCTCCCCAGTTGAGGAACATGAGCCCTTATATCTTTTGTTAATAGGCTCACCTTTTATATCACAAGCATTTGTGATCTCATTGCTGTGTGGTCTGCACAATGACAGACAAGCTATAGACTTGTTGTAACCTTAGTTAAATTTTTCCCCAGACTTTGCACTTTTTTACATAGTTGTTGGTCTCTGGGGAGTATTGGCTTGCTTGTTGAATTCAGAGGGAGTATTGCCATTCTTTACTTTTACTAGAAATCTTATTTTCATCGTGCCCAATAGATACTTTGTGTTTCTGACTGCTGATGAGTAGCAATGTGAGCAGGGATGGTCTCTCCCTGTCCTTGTTTGTCACTCAGCTTGGGTGACGAGCATCTTTCCAGAACAGCTTTTATTTCCATCTTCCTGGGGCTGGGGAGGGAATGCTGTGGCTGTCACAGATTTTAGTGGAACAATGTCTCACGGAAATGGGAATTCACCCTGCAACTCTTAGATCAGAGTCTCTTTCTGATGCAGGAAGTTGTGTAGACTTGTTTGTTGAGTATCAGGTGCCAGGGAATGGTGCTGATTGTAGGGGTACCAGCTATTGAATTACTTGCAGCTCCCAGCTCAGTTGTAACGAAGCCAGCTACTCTTTACAAGGCAGCTGATGTGCCCAGAGTGGCATGCATATGGAAGCTTAGAAATTCCTACCTCTGTGCCTTGGTTCAGCTTTTGGGTTTCTTTTTTGTGCTGGTGTCAATTCTGAGAAACATGACAGTGAATCTGTTTATAGGGGAGGACAGTGTTTTTCTCATATGCGCATGTGTTTGCTTCTAGAAAGTGGAAAAATACAAGGCTTTAAAAATCAACTCTTTCAGGTTTCTCAAGCTGAATATTTAGAAGCTTCCATTCAGGACCTTGTAATGTTCAGATGCTGTAAAATTATTTTGTTGGTGTTCTGTCATACATAGATGATGCATGTGAGAGCATTGCTGTATGAACCTGACAAAGCAGGCATTAGTGATGGTGTAAACAAAATTGCTTAGCCTTTATGACACCAAGGTTCAATTTCAAGGTTATCGTCTTACGTGAGCTAGAAGCCCTTCAGAGATTGTAGCAAGGCTTCTAAAAGCTTTTTGCCAGTTCCTTAACCTAGCTGGAATTAGATCATAATTCTGAGAGTTTTTAAAATATGTTCTTTCCATATCTGCCTCTTTAAAAATAGCTACTATGATGCGAGCCAAAGCCTGAGATAACTAAAACAAGCATCCCTGAAAGAGATGATGTATGGTGTAAGGGAGTCAGGGTGGTAGAAGTAGAAATTAAGACTGTATTCAAAATGCAAGTTCATTTGAGTGAAGAATCAAACACACAAGTGCTAAGTGTTTTGCTTAGGTGGTTGTCTGCTTTGTTCCATCTGAGCCATGTGGGACTGGATGGGAATCCCTGAGACAAAAAGAGATCCTGTAGTTCTGTGGCACCATTATACATTCATATTAGAGGATCTGGTTTTGTTTGCATGGAAGATAGTAGAGTTCTTGTTATTTTGGTTCTTTAAACGATGTGAAGGGATTATAAAAATATTGGGCAAGAGTGGAGCAAAACTCTTTAATTTTACAGTGAGTTAAAAGTTTAACTTTTGTCTTTAAAAGACAAGAAACAGTGCCTTATGTTTCAGCCCATCTGCAATAACGAAGAAGCCATACAGCACTACCAATGTGTATGTGGTTGACTTCATGTAGTATTGTCATAGCTGGACTATGTTTCACTTCTCCTTAATGCTTTCAGGGTAGAACTAAGATGGTTTCTCAGCTTGAAGATCAGCAACATGTTTAGGACAAAGCATTATATTGCATCATTTGATGAGACACTGTGGTGTCATACCATTGCAATCTAAGTCACAAGTAGAGCACAGGGAGAAAACAGCCAAGAAATTGAGGTTTGCCTTTTTACAAATTATGACTGAAATGAAACAGATATTTCAACACCTCCTAACAGCTGGGTGATAAGAGCAGTCACCAGCAAAGGGAGGAGGTCTCTGGTGTTTACCTAGAGCAAGAGACTGATACCTTTTCATGTTTAGATAGGTCTCAAGGAAGAATCTAAAAGTCAGGTAGTACCAGAAATGGAGAGAGTTAAATCAGAACAAAAAACTATAATTGAAATACTATTTTGACAGGATCAGCTCCATTGGGCAGGGGAGGAACAACGTTTTTATCAATCACATTAATTTGAGATGGCATTACTTTCAGAAGTTTACCACTGTTTTAACACATTGCTAAATGTTAAGGTAATAGTGTTATTCAAGAAGCCCAGATGTACTAATAAACACATTCTTGATCCATATAGGACTGATTTGAGTTCTTTTAAGGCACTTCTGAAACAAACTTCTATCATCCAAGAAGGACGAGTGAGACAAGAAGCATGAAGTGTTGAGAAGATAAGGAACTGTATCCAAACTAAAAGTTGCAAATTAAAGATTATATATTTTTAACAGCCTCCATTTTAGTGTTCTATGGTTTCCAGTGCCTCAGCTGCTTTATTTTCCTTTTATTACTTGAACTTGAAGTCAGCGATTTACCCATCAAAACAGACTGTCTAGTTCATGAACAAACTGTCTAGCTCACAGAACAGCTAGAGCCAATCCCCTCTATAGCCAGTGGAAAAGTTTTCATTGATTTCAGCAGGTTTGGTATCTGGCAGCCTTTGATGAAAGAAACAAAACAAAAAAAGAAAGAGAGAATCACAATTCATGACAGTACATGTTAAAAGAAAAAAATGCAGAATGCCTTTTTTATTTTTAAAATATAACACTACTCTTACGAACTTTCACTGTTTTTCCTCCTTGCTTAATGGTGTAGTCTTTTGATACCTTCCAGCCTGCCTACAGAGAGCCTGAGGCCAGTATATAATGAGGACTCTTTGAGGAGGAGCACACCTGCTAACCAGGTTGCAAAGATTGCTTTTTTTAGTAGACTTAATTAAAGCTTGGTATAGTAATTTTTCCAATACACTTTGTAATTTAGAGCAACATGCATCTCATTTCTGTATGCTTCTGTTTATCTGGACAAACTTAAAAGTATTGATGGTGCTATACAGTAATAGTTAGGGCTTACAGATAATCGCATTTTGTCAGCCTTCCTGGATGTTTATTTGAAACCTAGTGTTTTTCTTGTATTGGTACAAAAAAACTTTGTTAATGTTAAAAACATGGAACAAGTTTGTTTTATTAAAAAAAATTAATTCGTTGTTGTTGCTGTTAAAGTGACATTGGTACTTCTTTATGAATCTAATTTATTTAAGAATTTGTATATATGAGTTTGTATAATATATCTAATGCGTAAAACATCTGCTAACCTGAGATTTCTCACTGCTAAACACGACTGACTTGTTGTTATAACAGGACTTTTAATAAGCCATCCATAAAGTAGTTTGAATTCATTACTTCTGTTGCAATTAAGATGAATAAAATAATTCCAAAGTGAATCAGTAAGTCAATACTACAAATAAAATGCAACTTTTTCAGCTGAACCTGTTAAACTGAGGATGTACGATGCTGTGTATTTAAAATTTGTTTTCATATGTATCTGTATGTACGTTAAGAATCCAGGAAAATAAACCTTCATAACTTGCTCCTGTTCGCAAATATGTCAGTGCCCTAAGGAGTGTCAATAAGATATTTATCTTTTTTTTTTTTTGCCCACTTCAGTCTTGTGGCAGCTGAGTTACTTTGCTTTGTCCCAGACAACAGAAAGCAGCAGTAGAAAGACTGCTTGGGCCACAGGCTAGATAGCATAGGCCACAGCTGGCATAGGAGCTGCTTGAGTGTGTACTTCCTTGTGCAAGAAGTGTAGCATAGTTTTGTTGACCTAAAATCACTTCTCCAGACAGGGAATGCTATGATGTGAAAGATGCAAGCTAGAGAAACGTGATTTCTTGGTGCTTCCCAGTGCTGATTGCTCATTCCAAAACAGGCTGCCACACTAATTAAGTGAGGAATTCTTACCAGGCTTGTCCTTTAATGTAAGGCTCCAACCCCTCTTGCTCGAGTTGGTTACTTTGGTAGCTGAGTGTGTGGCTCGAGTTTGCTTCAGAGCTGCTGTTTGCAGCCTTACATAGATGGCTGTCTGTGTAAATATGCACAATTACACAGAGACCAAGTTTTGAGTTGTGGGAGCAAAGCAACTTGACTTGTGCTTTCTATGGGGTCTGTAGTTGCAGCACAAAATACACAAAAATGCAGCTAAATCCCTGAGACGTGAACCACCATGGTGGCTATGTCTGAAGAGGGCTCCTACAGAGATGTGTTCCACCAAAGTGTATTTTGGGAGACTCTGAAGAGCCCAAGATCAACTGTGGGTCAGTAATACTAACAGATGGCAGTTTATTTACTGCTCCACTGCTGATCCTGTTTAGGCTGATGTGGTTCAGAGGATCTAATTTCACAGAAGCACAGTTTGCTTCAGTTATTATTTAGCATGCATGAAAAATGTAATGCACCTCATATAACAGTCCCAGTTGCTCCAGAAGGGCCAGAGACAGTCCCCAGTACTGTACATTTCAGCAGCATAGTCACAAGGCCTCTGTTTAAAGTCTGGTGATTAATTCAAATTAAACATTTGTGTCCTGATGCAGCATCTTGTTCTTCTGGTTTCTCTTCAACCATGTTCTCAAAGGAGAGAAGTGGATGCAAGTTTTTTGCCCTTTCTTTCATACAGTTTCAGTTCCCAGATTTGTAGTACTGCTTTGAGAAATACTTTCCAAGGCATTAAATTTTAAAAATGTATCCTAAGTTTTACAACTTCTTACTTAAGTGGTGAAGTGCTGAAATGGGTCTAATTAGTTCTGCTATTGAAAGGAATACCACGATTTAGGGTGCTATCTCTTAATTATATTCTTACAAAGCCTTGTGAGGAGAGTGGCAACAAAAGTCTGCAATTAAGACAGGCTATGTTGCCTGAAATACAAGATAATTGTCCAGGCAAGATTGTTGGAATAGATTCAGAGGCTGTAGTAGCAAATACTCGCTCTGAGATGTTTGGAATACACAGCAAAGAGAAGAACTTCTCAGGAGTGTATTTATTGTATGGTACAGAGCACTGTGTGGTTAGCCTCATAGCTGAATGTTTTGTTCTGCAAACTTCACGGCCTCATCTGGTTTGTGTTTTTTATCTTTCCCTTCTTATAGGCTCTTAGTCTGGTCTGAAGCTGATGGATGGTAAAGGTAAAGAATGATGTAATGCATTGGCAGCCAGAAAGCATCTTTTGTTTGAATTGTGAAATGGCTACTCCAGTCACCTCCTGATGAATCAGATGTGAGGGGCTACTTTGTGGAACAAGGCCTTTGTAACGGCACATCAACTGGAAGCAGGAGGAGATGTTCAGTTGAAGAGCTCTTTCTGAAAATGGGTTTAACTTTTCTTTTGCCAGTCACTACCAACACGACCTCATACACTTCTAGTACAATGGTGTGGCTAAGCCTTTGAGTACACAGCCATTACATCATTGCAGCAAATTAGAGAGGGAGGTGGTGAAAGAGGCCTTATTGTTGTCATGGCCGATGAGATGATCAGGACTCAACTCATTGTCGCTGAGAAGTTGGTGGCTTTGCTGGAGAGTGGTACAGAAAAATTGCTACTGATTGACAGTCGCCCCTTTGTGGAATACAATACGTCCCACATCTTGGATGCCATCAACATCAACTGCTCCAAGCTTATGAAGCGGAGGCTGCAGCAGGACAAAGTTTTGATTACAGAGCTCATTCAGCATTCAGCAAAACACAAGGTAGGGGTCATTTTCCTGTTACTCCTATTTGTTTAAAAAAACTGCGCCTGGAGAGCAACTTGTAATAATTTTCCATTGGGCATTTTGGTTTTAAAAAACAAATTTGGGAGATTTTGTTTTGCAAAGACTTGATCTAAGATGCTGTCAGTTACTATTAAGTTTGCATTTGGTATTCTATGTTGCAATGCTCTCCTGTAAATGACAGAGTACTGTTTAGGGACTTGAAAATGACTGAGAAAGAACATTTTCAGGGTTCTTGTAAATCTTGCAAAGCACTGTCCCTTAAAAGTATGTAATCAATGCAGTAAAACATTCATATTCTAATCTTTGAAAGATTCTTTGGGGTCTGTGGTGGCAAGGATCGCTTAGCACATGGTTGTACAGCTTGGATAGAAACTGTAGCTCTGTCAGTCCTGGCTCCTACTTGCTGTTTGAAATGCTTTTCATGTGAGTAGTTTGATGGATTTTTAAACAGAGTTAGCAATGAAAAGAAAATAGCCAAGCTGTTTAAACATAATGTGTATCTGGTGGATTTTTAAAAATCTTTTAATCCAGTGGTATTTGTTTCAGATGTTTTGGGTAACAGAAATAATCTGAAAGCAAGAACATAATATACACATGTTTAAAACCGAAGTGGTGTTTCTTACTAACTTAAGCATACTTTTTGCATAAAGTTTTATAGACGGCTGAAATGTGTGTGGCTCTAGGCAGTTTAAGGTGTCTGTACTGTTTAAAAAGAAAAAAAAAAAACACAGAATCAGAAACTGAGAGTGGACCTTCTTGTAAAAAAAAAAAAAAAAGGGGGTAGATTAAAAAAAAAACTAGCTAAAGATGAAGCATTTTACTAGTGATGTAAAATTACCAAATTGTCATAATTTACAGTGCATGATTCAACTTGGAGCAAATAATCAATTAAAAAACTCTCAATATTCCTGAACAAATATGATTCCTTTAAGTATAAGATAAAAACTTGTTTTGCATACAGCTGTATGTGAAATCTATATATCTGAAGTGCTGCATAGAAAGCACGTAGCAACCCTTAGCCTGACTTTATGCAGGTGATAATGGGGTGCTTTTAATCATCTCCCTCCTTCCTATCTTACTCGATTATTTGTGTTTCAGATTGAAATTGATTGCAAGCAGGAAGTGGTGGTGTATGACCAAAGCTCTAAAGACGTGACCTCTCTCTCATCTGACTGCTTTCTTACTGTGCTCCTGGGCAAACTGGAGAAGAATTTCAGCTCTGTTTATCTGCTTTCAGGTATGATGTACCAAGATAAAAATGACTCTTGAATAAGGAGAAAAAAAATGCTATTGTTATAGCTAATGTATACAGAGTTTTGCAACAGCACTGCTGTAAACTGCAGTTATAACATGGCTTTTTCTTTTGTTCTTTATGCATATAGTGATGTTCATGATACATGTAATGCTTAGAAATTACATCTTACAGAGGATATGTAACACCATTAGTGTTGTGCAAATGGAAATTGATCAACACAGATTTTTTTTTTTACATGCGTATGTCAAAAGTATGTCAAAATGACTAAGAAAGGTGCTTCCCTGGTATTTTAAGTCTATGTGCTAGGAGGTATGTGGTTCCTTGCTGAATTGGTAATTACTACAATAATAACAAGCGAAACAATCTCCCATCATTTGAGAAATTGTTCTGTGTGACTTTTAAATCTTCGTTTCTTTAGGAAGAGATACTAGTATTTAGGTCTTTTCCCTCACCTCTACTTTTTTTTGTTTGTTGGTTTAAATTCCAGCTCAAAGCATCTGTAGACATTCAGGTCCTTATAATACATGATTTGTTAGTGTTTGATGTGTGTTTTTATGATTTCTGTCATAGAATTATTTAGGTTGGAAAAGACGTCTTATATCATGTAGTCCATCTTTAACCTCGTACTAAAGTCTACCACTGAACCATGTTCCTAAGCTCTACATCTACATGTTTCTTGAAGGCCACCAGGGATGGTGACTCAACCACTTCCCTGGGCAGCCTATTCCAATACCATACAACTCTTTCAGTAAAGAAATTTGTCCTAATATCCAACTTAAACCTCCCCTGTGGCAACTTGAGGTCATTTCCCCTCACTTGAAGAAGCCAGTCCCCACCTCACTGTATCCTCCTTTAAGGTAATTATAGAGTCATGGAACAGTAGAGTCATGGGATAGTAGACCCAGTGTTTTCAAGAAGTAACAAGGAGGGGTGTGAAGTAGGTACACGGCTGAAATAAGAGTGGATGATGAATAGAAGTAGAAAATACATTGTCGTGACTCAATCAATGATCTAATGAAGCATATACCCAGTCTCTGAAAAATGTTAAAACTGCAGTTAGGGACTAATGATGACAAAAACATCAAGAACTCTAAAGAGATACTTCCTTTCAACAAGAAGGTTTTACTGAGGTTTGTAGTGACTTTAGATGGAAGTGACAAGGAAGTGGTTATGTTACTGAGAAAACTTTTCCCAGACTTTTGAAAGTGAGTACAATGAAAATGACTAATTTCTGCACTTAGACAGGTGCATTTGGTTCTAATGTAAGCTAGACTTACAGCAAACTAAGATCTTGCTTTAGCTGTGTCTGGTGCTTGTTTTCTTTGATCTCTTGGTAAGAATCATGCCTGTGGTTGTGGAGTACACTATAAGTAACTCTTCTTCCATAGGAGACACCAAATAAACATGTGGTCTCTAGGCACAGTAAATGCTTACTGATAGAGTATTTCTGTATGTAATTAATACTCTATTAAATTTTAAACATTTGAAAAAGAAATAGACTAGAAACAGTTAATGCCTCATAAGAAACATCAGTTTTATTGTTCAAATACCCAACTTTGCTAATCTATGCTAAAGTTTTTGTAATAACCAGAAGTACATTATAGCTCCATGAAGCCATATAGAGTATTCACAACTTAATTCCCATGCTGGAAAGAGACACAGCTCTCTAATGACTAAGAATTTGACCCCATGGTAGGGAGGAATGGGAGAGATGTCCTGAATAAAGCCAAGCAGAGGAGAGTATCACAAAACTTTGCTTTCTTCTTCTACTGTACCTCTATAGATCAGTGGCATGAAACATGTCTTTGATCATCTTCTCCCTCTGCTGGACCCCATGAAGAAGATGATCAGAGTGTCTCCATCCTCAGACTTGTCTGGGTCTTCTCTAGGAATGGACAGTACCAGAAAGGGAGTGTACTGCAGCTCCTCAGTGCATAGTCTGGGCAAACACCAGTTGCATATCTCATAATAATGCTATGGTTTTTTTTTTTTTTCTTATTCCTAGCACATGGTAGTTGTCTGTTCAAACTGAAAATCCAACATTAAACCACATACAAGATAGTGGCTGGTTGAGGTGAATTTAGCAATGTGCATCTGGTGAAGGTTCGTTTGTCTGTTAGAGGGAAAGAAAGGGAAGCTGATGTGTTAAAGCCCTCCTTAAAAAATGGATTTTAATTTTAACATGTCAAATGCATTTCTCTTAGAAAAGATTAGATTTGAGAGTTTAATCTTTCTTTTTTTTTTTTTTTTTTGTCATATAGCTAATGATGGGGATGTTTATGAATGCAGAAATCTGATGATTTTAAAACCAATAATGGAGAAGTATAAGAACAAAAGGAAAATGTAAAGAAAGTGTTCACTACTGATTAATTAGAACTAAGTGCTTGTTTCAGGAAATGTACCCAAGTAAGATGAATTGGTAATACAGCAATTAACATAAACTGTGTTACTTCACTCTGTAGCACTTCCTTGTCTTCTAATGATTTTGTTCTGGTTTTAATCCTTACATAAAAATAGCTTTCACAGTCCTGTTGTGTTTTTTTTCTTTGTTTGTTTTAATATCTATTAAAAAACTAGTTACTTAAAAACAAACAAAAGAAACCTTTTGGTGTGTGAGTTGAAGGAGAAAGTGCTAGATTTGGTCTATACAACGTTCCTTGGAGTTTCTTGATATGTGGCTATTAAGAAACTAGATAAAATATGTTGTTTCAGCAAGTTGAGGACAAATGCTCATAAACATTTATGGTTTATAATGAGAGTAGGGGTCATTGCACTCTGTAGAAAGAAAAACCTTTGGACTTGAGTTTTCCCTAAATCACTCAATGTAGTTTATTTAAAACAGTGACCTTAAATAAACATTTTCAGGTAGGAAAATATATTTTGTTGAGATAGAATAAGCAGCAATTAACAAATTTCTGAAATTTCTGCATCTGTTCTTTCTGCCTTCCCCCATTACTGAGCACTTAGGTTTTTTTTAATATATTTAACATGTTTTTATTTATAATTTTATGTATTAAGGTTGTGCATAAAGGTATGTTCAACCTTGGAGGTTGTTTTTCATGGAAGTAGCTAATGTAAAGACCTCAAAGGAACCCTTACCAATTAGTTCAAGCTCTTGATCTAACCTCATAAAAATATTTATAATCTGGTGGGGAATGTTCTCAGGAATTTAAATATTTGTTTTGGTTCTTAATTTTTAATAGTGCACAAAATACTGATATGTGGGTACTGAAGGCTTAGCCTATTCCCGTCATTGCATCTACTTGGCTGAGTGAAGTAAGACTTAAACACAGGGATGTGACTTGATTCCTTCTCTTCTCATAATTTGAGAACTGGATTTACTTTTATGGAGTCCTGACTGTTCCCAGTTACAGTATTTTTATGATGTTTCTGCAGAGCAAGCAGAAACAGTTGAGAGAGACTACTGACTGTTACTTAACAAATTATTATTGTTAAGGTGGAAAACAGCAAGAATCTTGCTTAAATCCTATTCCACTATGCCAGTGGAAAACATTCACATTCTTCTTTCCTTGCTCTTTCCTTCTTCTCTTAATCTGGCTTGCTCCTACTAGGACAAGCACAGATGTATTCATGGCAGTCACCTTTCAAACGTTGCCTGTGATGAGAATGAAGTTGAGGGTTTTAGTTGTGTGTGCTTGTGTGTGTGCAGAAAACTCACACTAAACAGAAGGATTTCTTAAAAATAAAAATAAAAACCAAAACACAGAAATTTCTACCTCTCTGTATTTCCAACCTAAGATCAAAAATTGCGATAGCCTAATGCAGAAACACTGTACTGGCTCTGAACTGAAACTGGAAGCAAGAATCCTCATAGTTGGGTGGATGTGGGGCAATGATGAATGTCTGAGACTAGATAACCATCAAAGTGCTGTAAGGTAGGATCATAGAAACAGTTTCACTGAACCTTTTAAGAGTTTCTTAGTGCTGAAAGAACAGAGGATATTTTGCCAGCAAGCCATGAAGAACATATATTTTTTTTGTCAGTCCTCACTTTGACACTTAGACTTGATGTACTTCAAGGTACAGTGCTACTAAGGCCAACCAATGCAGAAAACTCGCATAATGCATCAGATTATAAAGCCTGGGGATTCAGGGAAGTCAAATATACTAGAAGCCTTTTGTGAGCTTCTGGATCTGCCTGTTACTACTCCAGTGCCTGAAGGATGTGATATGGATATATATATAATAGTATTTCACTGGACTCGTTCCTCTCATTAAATACCATCAACCTGATCTGCAGATGTAATCAGGGTTGTGTATACCTAAATATTGTCTGTGGAAAACTTGCTTTATGGTTGGAAATGAAACTGCCATCCTTCAATGGATGAATCAAAGATTACAGGGAAAGAATGACATGCTTCATACTCAAGTCAGATGAGAACTGTCTTAGAAAGTAGTCCATGAATTTCTTTCAGCTTTATCCCAAGTTATCTTTGTCACTCAGAGAACCACTAGCAGAGAATTACAGCTTTTCTAGGCGCCCAGTGTGCAGCCCCCATGTGGCTCACAGAAACATGGAGTCGGGGAGCTGTACACCACCGTTCCAAAACCTTGGTTGGACGTAGGTGCTGTCACCCCATTAAAGAGTCATGTTGACCAGCAACTGAAGCCCAAGTGGTGAATTGCCTGCTAATCTCTGCGACATGCAGTTCTGCCTTTGAAAAGTGTGAGCAATAATATGATTTAATGAATGTTGCTTTCATAAGACCTCTCTGATAAGCTTTCACAGAGCACAAAGCTTCTGTGATAAGCAGAAAGACGTTATTAATAATTAATTTGATATTCAGTGATGAACGCAGGTTTCATACAGTGGTCAACAAATGAAGTCATAAACTGAGTCGAGTATGAAAAGAAAGAGCAAACAGAATGAGTTCACTGAGATTGGGCAAAGGTCCCGGAAGCAAAATAGTGAGCGTTTAGCTAGGGACTGTTGCAAAAGGTGGGTTTTTGCTGAAACTTTCCAAATCATTGTTTCCCTGTGACCTGTCCCTCACTGACACAGTGTGTGCATGAAGTGGAAGTCTTGCATGGAGGACACAAACAAGGAAGCAAGACAAAGACCTCTTCTAAGGTCTTGTTTATGTTGGCGTTTTTCTTAAAAATACTTGAAATGGTAAGTTGATGTAAAGGAGTCCCACTACAAGAATGTCAGTATCTCCAGAGTATGTTTACCATTGTGTTGTCTCTATCTGGCTAAAGCAAAGCTGGATGGAAAAGAATGTGCAGTACTCTCTCCCTGCTTTGTCACTGAAAAACCTGTGCCTTGTGGCACAGGAGCAGGACATCTTAAGAATATTCTTTTATAGGTACATCTGGTCATTTCCATCTCATGAAGCAAACCGGGTTGAAAGACAGCTTCCCTCCCTGCTTCTGCAATCCCACGTGACCAGTAGGAGGGTTCCCAGTGTGTGCTGAAAGATGGCAAAAGTTAGTTGTAGTTTGTGCTGTCTGATAAATTTCCATCTAACACACAGAAGCCTTTCAACATTTGGATTTGGAGCTTAATAACCTTTGGTTGTGGCTGACTGAATTTGTGAGCATTCCCTGTAAGCAAGTCTGGAGGGTGCCTCAAGGAGAAGAGCACAACTCCAAATGGTGGCTGTTAATTAATGTAATCAAGTTTTCTGCAAGTTGAAATAATTGCAGGCAGAATGAGCTGTCAAATATCCTGCTGGCATTTAAAGGAAAAAGGGTAGTCACAAGATGATGGCAGGCTTCCTCACACTGACTGTTGATGCCATTACAAGCGAGTTTCTAATGAAAAAGGTAGAAGTCTTGGAGCATGAGCATGGTATTCGCAAAGTGGTCCCGTGTCACATGGTCAGTGTCAGTGGGAAGGAGAAGGAAGTGGGGAAGGAGCTTGGCTCTGAGTTGCCCTCTGCAAAAGACTCCTCTCTTTCAATTTTAGCGAGAGCATAGAAAAACTAGTACCCTTGGCTACAGCTGGTCCTCCATGAATATCCTCCCACCCTTTGGACTTAAAATGAAGTTTTGAGTGCTCGCTTAGTGCCATGATTGTTTTAAGCACTTGAAAAATGGGAGTAGGTTTTATTACTTTCATATGTATATTCACTTGCTGACTTTTGAGCGAGAGCAAAGTTTGACTAGCATGAAACTCTCATAATGTTTCTCTAACCCAAGAATAACTTGTTAACTTGGCTTTTGTTTGGGATACCTCTGGATACCTGTGAAACTTAATTGACTGAAATCACGACTGGGGTCTTTTTTTTTTTTCTTTAAAGGCAGAAAGGGCAAGTGTGAGCATCCAGTATGCTCTCTGTGCTTGAGGTTCATCTGGCTCCTCTACTGGTGCTTGCCACCTGGGTGGATAGGCGTAGGGAGTTGACCCCTTTCTCCTCCTGCCAGCCCCCTCAGCCTTGTTTGCTTAACCTGCCTATTAACCTTGTCTTACCAAAGGCAGAAATGCTCTAGGGCAAATAACTTCTTTCACTACTGTGCTTGTAAAACACCTAGCGTTAACAGGGCTGCTGTCTGTACGCTACTGTAATAATAAAATTTTTAAAAAAGAAAAGAAAAAAGCTTTCCGAATTGGAGACTTCAATCTGGTAGATGAAGCAGCAGATGGGACGGGAAGGGGGGAGGAGGGCTGTCCGCAGGGATAGCAGTGCTCCTGGCAGGGCTGAGCTTATGTAATGGAAAATGGCAAGCATCCCTGCTTAGCTGGGCCGGAATGCATGAGTTGCAGTGGGCTGTGTAGGTCTGCAGCTCGTTTAAACAAAGTAGAAACATTGTAGATTCATAAAACTCTGAGTCAGAAAGTTTACAACTTTTCCTCGTTATGGCAGGGGAAAAATCCATACAGCGTCTCTTAGATAAACATTTTAGTGTTCGGTGGGAGCGTGACTGTGGAAGTGCTGATAAGTCGCAGCATTAAGAGCCTCTTATCTGAGGCGAGCTGAATGTTAATATTTTGCACTTCCTGTTTGTTTTGTGTGTTTGTGTGTGTTTGTGTTTAAATTTGATTTCTGCATAGTTTTCAGTAATATTAGAAACATCATATACCTAGTGCTGATCATTATTAATGGAAAAAAATTCCAAATTGCTTGGGGAGGGGGGGTCAGGGGAAGAAGGCAGTTAAACATGAATACACTCCGCTATGTATCTTTGTTGGGTACAGAAGTTTGGTAGGGCTTACTTAGAGTCCAAGTATTATTTTGCAGAGGTAGCTACCAATTTTGTTGCTTTTCTGTTCCTTTTCCTTTAAAGTGGGATACTAATACAATATTTATTACCATACATCCATATAATCACAGAATCACAGAATTTCTAGGTTGGAAGAGACCTCAAGATCATCGAGTCCAACCTCTAACCTAACCCTAACAGTCCCCACTAAACCATATCGCTAAGCTCTACATCTAAACGTCTTTTAAAGACCTCCAGGGATGGTGACTCCACCACTTCCCTGGGCAGCCCGTTCCAATGTCTAACAACCCTTTCGGTAAAGAAGTTCTTCCTAACATCCAACCTAAAACTCCCCTGGCGCAACTTAAGCCCATTCCCCCTCGTCCTGTCACCAGGCACATGGGAGAACAGACCAACCCCCACCTCGCTACAGTCTCCTTTAAGGTACCTGTAGAGAGCAATAAGGTCGCCCCTGATCCTCCTTTTCTCCAGGCTGAACAATCCCAGCTCCCTCAGCCGCTCCTCGTAGGACTTGTTCTCCAGGCCCCTCACCAGCTTCATCGCCCTTCTCTGGACTCGCTCAAGCACCTCCATGTCCTTCTTGTAGCGAGGGGCCCAAAACTGAACACAGTATTCGAGGTGTGGCCTCACCAGAGCCGAGTACAGGGGGACGATCACCTCCCTAGCCCTGCTGGTCACACTGTTTCTTATACAGGCCAGGATGCTGTTGGCCTTCTTGGCCACCTGAGCACACTGCTGGCTCATATTCAGCCGACTATCAACCATCACTCCCAGGTCCTTCTCTGCCTGGCAGCTCTCCAACCACTCATCTCCCAGCCTGTAGCTCTGCTTGGGG
>CM021731.1:70688232-70704104 GCA_011075105.1 Heteronetta atricapilla | reverse complement strand
GCACTTGGCCTTGTTGAACTTCATGCAGTTGACCTCAGCCCATCGGTGCAGCCTATCCAGATCCTCCTGCAGAGCCTTCCTACCCTCGAGCAGATCGACACACGCACCTAACTTGGTGTCATCTGCAAACTTACTGAGGGTGCACTCAATGCCCTCATCCAGATCATCAATGAAGATAATGAAGAGGACCGGCCCCAGCACTGAGCCCTGGGGAACACCACTAGTGACCGGCCTCCAACTGGATTTGACTCCATTCACCACGACTCTTTGGGCCCGGCTATCCAGCCAGTTTCTAACCCAATGAAGCGTGCGCCAGTCCAAGCCAAGAGCAGCCAGTTTCTTGAGGAGAATGCTGTGGGAAACGGTGTCAAAAGCCTTGCTGAAATCAAGGTAGACCACATCCACAGCCTTTCCCTCATCCACCCAGCACGTCACTTTGTCATAGAAGGAGATCAGGTTCGTCAAGCAGGACCTGCCCTTCACAAACCCATGCTGACTGGGCCTGATTGCCTGTTTGCCCTGCAAGTGCTGTGTGATGATTCTCAAGATAATCTGCTCCATGAGCTTCCCTGGCACTGAGGTCAAACTGACAGGCCTGTAGTTTCCTGGGTCAGTCCTCCGGCCCTTCTTGTAGATGGGCATCACATTTGCTAGCCGCCAGTCAACTGGGACCTCCCCCGATAGCCAGGACTGTTGATAAATGATGGTAAGCAGCTTGGCCAGCTCCTCTGCCAGTTCTCTCAGTACCCTCGGGTGGATCCCATCCGGCCCCATTGACTTGTGCACATCCAAGTGCTGTACCAGGTCACCAACCATTTCTTTATGGATAGTGAGGGCCACATCTCTCTCCCCATCCCCTTCCACCAGTTCAGGGTACTGGATATCTAGAGAACAACTGGTATTGCTGCTAAAGACTGAGGCGAAGAAGGCATTAAGCACCTCCACCTTTTCCTCATCTCTTGTAACTAAGTTTCCCCCGCATCCAGTAAAGGATGGAGATTCTCCTTAGTCCTCCTTTTTGTGTTGATGTATTTATAAAAACATTTTTTGTTATCTTTAACGGCAGTAGCCAGATTGAGCTCCAGATGAGCTTTGGCCTTCCTAATTTTGTCCCTGCACAGCCTCGCGATATCCTTACAGTCCTCCCTAGTGGCCTGCCCACTTTTCCAAAGGTTATAAACCATCTTTTTTCTCCTAAGCTCAAGCCACAATTCTCTGTTCAGCCAGGTTGGTCTTCTTCCCCACCAGCTCGTCTTTGGGCATGTGGGGACAGACCGTTCCTGCGCCATTAAGACTTCCCTCTTGAAGAGCGCCCAGCCTTCCTGGACTCCTCTGCCCTTCAGAACTGCCTCCCAAGGGACTCTACCAACCAGTGTCCTCAGCAGCATAAAGTCAGCCCTCTGGAAGTCCAATACAGTGGTTTTACTGATCCCCTTCCTGGCCTTGCCAAGAATAGAGAACTCCACCATTTTGTGGTCACTCTGCCCAAGACAGCTCCCGACAATCACATCCTCCACCAGTCCTTTTCTGTTTGTGAAGAGAAGGTCTAGCAGGGTGCCACCCCTGGTAGGCTCACTAACCAGCTGCGTCAGGAAGCTATCTTCCATGCTCTCCAGAAACCTCCTGACTGCTTTCTCTGGGCTGTGTTGTGCTTCCAGGATATGTCAGGGAAGTTGAAGTCCCCCAAGAGAACCAGTGCCGACGATTTTGCAACTTCTGCCAGCTGCCTGTAGAACTCCTCATCTGTCTCCTCGTCCTGGTTCGGCAGTCTGTAACAGACCCTGACCAGGACGTTAGCCTTGTTGGCCCCACCAATCCTAACCCAAAGGGACTCGACCTTGTCATTCCCAGCCTCGAGTTCTACAACATCAAAAGACTCTAATATAGAGAGCCACTCCACCACCCCTTCTGTGCTGCCTGTCCCTTCTGAAGAGCTTATAGCCAGTCATTGCAGCACTCCAGTCATGAGAGTGGTCCCACCACGTCTCCGTGATGGCAACCAAGTCATAGCCTGCCTGCTGCACGATGGCTTCCAGCTCCTCCTGTTTGTTACCCATGCTGCGTGCATTGGTGTAGATGCACTTCAGCTGGGCCATTGCCTTTTCCCCCGGCCTTGCTATCATTCCCGCTGGCACAGCTCCAACAGTCCTTGCTTCAGCCCCATCCCCAATCTTACCTAGTTTAAAGCCCTCTCAATGAGCCCTGCCAGCTCCTGGCCCAGGATCCGTTTTCCCCTAAAAGATAGGGACCCGTCTGCAGCCATCAGGCCAGGTGCCGAGTAAAGTGCCCCATGGTCGAAAAACCCAAGATTTCTGTGTTGGCACTAGCCCCTAAGCCATGTGTTTAACAGGTGGGCTTTTTGTGTCCTCTCTGTACCCCTCCCTGCCACTGTAGGGATGGACATAAACACCACCTGCACTCCCACTCCATCCACTAACCGTCCCAGTCCCCTAAAGTCTCGTTTAATAGCCCTCAGGCTTCTCTCTTCAATGTCATCACTACCTGCCTGGACTATCAAAAGATGATAGTAGTCAGAGGGGTGAACCAGGTTGGGAAGCTTCCTGGCAACGTCCCTGACCCTGGCCCCAGGGAGGCAGCAGACTTCCCTACGGGTAGGGTCAGGCCAACAAATAGGGCCCTCTGTTCCCCTGAGGAGAGAGTCTCCCACAACAATCACCCTTCTGTCTTTCTTGGTGGAGGCAGTCCTGAGGCGTGGAGTCGACCTCCTCCCCCTAGGCATCCTCCTGGGTACACTTGCTACCTCTTCCTCACCCACCAGTCTCTCAAGCTCCAGGGCCTCAAAGCTGTTGTGTAAGGGCACCTGGGAAGGTAGGGCCGGTGGGGGAGGGCATCGCCTGCGATGTCGAGCAGGGACCTTTTTCCATTCCTCCTCAACTGCCAGATCCCCTCCCTCTGCCTGACGGCGACAGGGCAGGGGGTCCACCCCCATTTGGGGTGTCCCACCCCGGTACCTCTCCTTGAGGCCCTGCAGGGAGTTGCTCCACCAGTCTATCTCCCGCTCACACTCCCTGATATCTCTCAACCTCTCCACCTCCTCCTTGAGCTCCACCACCATGCGGACCAGGTCATCCACCTGCTCACACCTCACACACTCAGTTTCTCTGCCTCCCACCGATGGCAGCAACAGGCGCAGACACTCTCTGCATCTGGTGACCTGAACCGCTGCATTTTTTAACGGGTAGTCGGTCTGGGTGTGTACCGACTTCCTGGAGAGTGAACCGTGCCTGGTGGAGACCATTATCGCCTCGCAAACGGCTGTCGTTGAGGAGGTGTTAGGAGGTGTTACGTATGGGCGGGGGAGAGCGCTCCGCCCTTCCTGCTCGCCCTGCCTGCGCGAACTGCCTGCGTGAACTGCCTCGCCACGCCCTTCTGACGCGCCACGCCCAGCTTGCCGCTCCTGGTCGCTCGCGCTCCCTGGGGGCAGCTTTTGAGCGGCCGGGGAGGGGGCGCTGCTGGCTCCGCCTACGCCTCGTCAGCCTCCCTCACGAGGGCAGCCGGGTCCTGGCGGCTCCCTCGAGTAGGCTCGATGCCGGAAAAATTAGCCCTGCCTGGCCCGATCCCCCGCTCCACTGCAGAACGCGTCTGCCCCGGAGCCGATCGCCTCGGCAAATGGCGTTGAACCGTAGTGTGGAATGGTGACAGAGGATTTACCAGGCCTTTTTTCCCCAGTTGGGTTGCTTCAGGTTACAGCCAGAGCTTCTAAATATTGGAAAGGAAAAATTGCTAAGGATGCAGGATTTGGTTAGATCACTTATTACATTGTCTGTGCAGGGTGATGCCTAATTATATGGTGAGCTGCAGTTTAGGAGCCATGGAGACAGTGTGAATCTTTCAGGATGGTGTGAAGGCAGATGATTTGGGACTTGCTGCTGAAAGTGAGAGTTAAAAGGAGGGAAGCTCTTCGTTATTTCCATACCTGGTGGTAAGAGCATTGGCAAGCAATGACTTATGAGGTGCAGGCCTTTTTTCCTCCTGTAAGACACAGCTTGTGAGCAGGACTGGTGCAGTGATAAAAGATTGTGGGGGGACAGGAAGTGCAACTGGTGTACCTCTCTGTAGAAACCTCTCTTAAGTTGATGGGAGGGAACAGAGATAATTGATAACGGTAGATCCAGGATGCAGTTGTGATTTGCACAGTAGTCCACAATAGTGGTTGAATTAGTTGCAGACTACAAAGTGCCTTTAACTGTTTTGTGTCCATGTCTGTAGGTATAGCCACAAAAACATGTCTTTAAACTCAGGGTTTGGACTGAGCTTACTTGATCCTCTTACAGCAGGGACTATGCTTTCTCCCATACCCTTCATACATTTTCTCTGTTGACGTAACTCCTACCTTGAAAAAGACACCAGCTGCATATAAGCCTACACAAAACACTTTACAATAACAAGTCCTTAAATGGATTTTGTGAATTTGTGGTGTTGGATGGATTTGAATGATGTGGAGCTGTGCCACTTGTGCATACTTCTCTTTCTTGGTGCCTGCCCAAGGCTCTGGCCTTGAAGAGGCTGGGTGATGTTTGCAACTAATCTTAATTCTCTGCTTGTGAGAAACAGCACAGTAGCAACTGCTCATCTGCCTGAAGTAGTGGTAGAAAGGTGTGACTGAGATCGAGGGCTCGCACACTGCTTGGGGAGTCAGAGCTCAAAGAGTGGCTGAGGAGAGAGCTGGCGTGTCTCTACAAGGGCTTATCTAGCTCTTGAATTCACAAATTTAGCTCCAACTACCTTATGTTGACCCAGACAAGCCACAGGTGTTAAGTCTTGGAGAACTTAGGTACTTTGGCTGTGCTGTGCAATATAACATCCAGAACTCTATCAGAGGATGTTTTCCTTGAGATGCAACAAGTTGCACAAAGTTTTATATAAAAGCAAGTGATTGGTACAGCTGTGGCAGATGGTGCTTTGTGTCATGGACCAGGTTGTCCTGTCCTGCAGCACCAAGTTTAATGGCTTACCACATGCATTAATTACAATCAAGCCTGGAAAACAGTATCTGAAGATCTTAAGGAGAACACTTCGGAGCAACTGGATTATTCAACTTGTGTTCTGAAGTTCAAATGTAAAAGTGACTTTTTTGTTTGCTTTTCTGAATGTGCTAAGTTTGTTTCGTTATCACTAGATGTCCATTAAGTACTTTCTCTTCCTCCATTTGATTGTGGGGGCAGCTACTCCTGAGTACATTAGGAGAGGCAACATACAAAAGGCTAGATAATGTTGGCATGTGATTGTTGACTTGCTTTCCAAAGAAAGAATAGACTCAATTGTGTACTCCATTTTTTCATTCTAGCACATCAATTCATTGTTACTGTTTTTATTGCAGCATGCAAGTTTGTAGAACAAGTGACTTCTTTGAATGTCAAAGCTGACTTGTTTTGTAGCATTGCAAAGTAGAAAGTGCATTTTTTCATTATGAACTGTGATATTTTGAACAGTGCCTTTTAGAAAAAGTACAGTTTATACACAGTATGGTGAAATACTAAGCCAGCAGTGAAATTCTTATATGTAGGTGTGTTTTTCCACACCCCCTCCATTCAAACAGTGTGGTCAGAATACAAATAAAGAATTTCTCACTTCAGAGGGGAAGTGGGGTGTGTGGCTGATGTAATGCTTACAGGGCAATACTACCTGATGGCCAGTATACTAAGTTTCATAGCATGTCTAAGACTTTCGTGTTTCACATTCTCATGCTAAGAGTGAAATATTTGGGTGGGGAGGCACAGAATAAACACCAAGGAAACTATTCCCTTCTTTTATATTTGTAACAAGAGAAGCTTTCAGACTTGTAAAAAGGAACCACAAAGAAAAGGGCAGAATGATCCAAAACCTTCAAGGGATAGGACAAGCTGTTACAGGGGTCATGTTTCTTCAGGGGAGATCTAAGTTAGTCACTGGAAAAACTTGATGTTGGGATAGGTTGCATAAGGAGATGACTTTCTGTGCTGTGTAGTACTGTTTGTAAAGTGAACATGCCCAAAGTACTTAGGTTCAGCTCCATTGGAGGTAGCAGACGTAGGGCTTAGTGTAACTGAATTCCTTGTTTAGTAAAAATCCCCAGAAGATTCCTTTGAAAGAAATCAAGATGGAGGAAGTTCAGATGGGTGGTGGATAATTCTGAGGTGTTTTGTCTTTAGAGGAGGCTGAAACTGTAGTCATTTTACTGCAGCAAAATTAGGTTTTAGGTTGTAATGATATAAATCTTTTTTTTCCTTCCAATTTTAAGTGTTAAAGTCAATAAGGTATTCTTGAGCTGGCAATTACTAGGGCATGAGTTGTTAATAATACTAAATCAATTTTGCTAGGGAGTTGACTGGTCATCTTGAGCCAGCTACAGGCACAATGACATGGTTTCAGTGTTCCCTTTGCAGAACATCATCTCTACCATATTCTTCATTTCCAGGTTGTTGGAGGCAAAGTAAAGAAGCCAGGCAAGCGAGGTCGTAAACCAGCAAAAATAGACTTGAAGGCAAAACTTGAAAGAAGTCGTCAGAGTGCAAGAGAGTGCAGAGCCAGGAAGAAGCTGAGGTACCAATACCTGGAAGAGCTGGTTTCAAGCCGAGAGCGAGCCATCTGTGCTCTCAGAGAAGAGCTCGAAATGGTAAGAAACTATCACTTAATGTAATGTTCAGTATCATTCAGGGTCTACTGTCAGGGACATTTGTTTCTGAAATCACTGTGACTAAAATGAGTGGGATTTGGCCAGCCATAAAGTATGAAAGCATCAGAAACAGATGGACTCAGCTGTTTGCCTGCTTTGCATGCTGAAGAATGAACTTTGTGCTGCAAGTTATTAACTGGTTTTGAACTGGAAGTGAGCAAAGAAAGCACCTTTGTGTAAGACTCTGAAGCATTTCTTTTGGAAAACCTCTGATGGAGGTTGAAAGAGGTAGAGTTTGGAAAGTTAGGGTAAAATATCAGTAGGGACATGCACGCAGTGTGTTAGTGCTTCCAGTAGACTTTTGTCTTTGTGGAGGAGGCTGGTTCTTGCAGCATACTCTGTTTACGTGTGTAAATGGTTGTGCAGCTCTCCTGTATGTAGAACATGTAGAAGATGGCTGTCTTGGCCAAATAAGCTGTATTAACAAAAGAGAATTTTTCATCTAGAAGTAAAGACTCAATTCCTCACTGATATGGAGATGTCAACAAGCTTTAGGCTTGTTTGATGAGGCAGGGCTGGTCACCAGAAATGAATAGGGTTAGTATTAGGTGGAAAGTTAGTCAACTGACCATGGGCTCTCCAGAGTGTTTTGGGGTTTGACAAATAAGAATTTAAGATGAGGGAACTAGGAATAAGGCAAACATTCTGTAACTCTGCCTTGCACCATCAGGAAGGACCTCTTAATAGTCAATCAACCCCAGAGTCATGTGAAATGTTTGTTTTTAATAGGCCATGAACTGGAACGGTATTCTGGCATGCTAACAGCAAGAAAATGCACAAAGTGTTCCATGTTGTTTAATAATTACAGTATTGTGTCTACCTCTGCCACTGAGTAGCAGTTTATTGACTGAATCAGGATTTACTGAGGCCAGGTATGCAACCATGGACACGTTCTTAGCTCATTAACGCTCTGCAGTTTTGTAAGAGGCTTCAGTCCAGTAAATTCAAGCCTTAAATGAATATACCGGAAGGTAAAGATTACAGCTCTGTTTTGTCTGCTAATGTGATCCTGGCAGTTTGCTAATGCCTAATGTGTTTGCGTATTTCAGTACAAGCAGTGGTGCATGGCAATGGACCAAGGGAAAATCCCCTCTGAAATAAAAGCCCTACTAACTGGAGAGGAGCAGGGCAAAGCACAGCAGAACTCAACCAAACTTGTCAAGGCTGGGAAGACAGAAGCAAACAGCAGCAATCCCTGTAGGTATCCAGCCTATGATTAATTCCTATTTTGTTACATCTTTTGTGGTGTGGGAGGATGGCTGTGGTGTGGGAAGAAGCATAAGGATGTGCTCTTGGGCACAAGTAGTTGATTGAAGCAAAGGGCACAGTGGATGGTACAAAGACTCTGTGTAATGTTTACATGGACAACACAGAAATTATACTAGTAAGGAAGCTGGGCAGTTATTTCAGAAGAAGGCTCAATTTTAGTTTCAGTAAGGCCTGCTAAGACTTAAGACTAATCTTTTACAGCATTTTCTGTTTTCTTAATGTGAGGGAAGTGGAGCACATAAAACAATGTAATTTTTGAAATTCCATCAAGAAAATATTATTTTATCTGTGAACACTCAAAAGTGAGAAATGCTGGACCTAGCATTTGTAATGGAGTCTTCTTTCTCCCTCATTCATGTTTGTCAAGGGGATGAAATAAGGCTCTTCCAGGCATGGATGACTTTATATTTTGGGATCTTTTTATTTTGTTACATGCATGTAAAGGAACAGTTAAGGCAATATAGGCAATTCTCTGTATCCTGTCATCTTTTAATACTTCTACAGATTAAATTACAATTTACCGTGATTTTTAAATTACGTATTCCTAGCTCTGTTTTTAAGAAATAATGTGAAAATCATGTTTGTCACTATAAGTCTTCCTCCATGGTGCATCATTCACAGGAGCTGAATGCAGAACCTTCCACACTGCAGCAGAGATAACTTGGTAGCTAGCAGAAGAATGCTGTTATCAGAGAAGTGGATGCATCCCTGGGTCCAGGGGGAAGGATGCCAATCTGCTGTCTTCTCTTTGCTCCTCCTCACATGAAACTCTTTGCTTGTGATGTTTGTAAACCTGCATGGAGTGGGGCTTCTGGGGTAATAGGTGTTCCTGTAAGCGAAGCCTTGTTCTTCCTTTCTCTACACCTCCCTCCCCAAATACAGCTATGCAGCTTTTGGACATTCCCAGTAAGAGATGAGGCCTGCCTTTGTATTAGAGGCATGAGCCCAGAATTAGACTGCCCTTGTGGTCAGTAGTTATGTGGTTGGTAACCATTGTGGGAGAGTGAGAGATTCTGTAACATAAAAGCAAGAGGAGGATCACATAGCAGCTTTGCTAAAGCTAAATGGAAAATTATAGGTCAAGGAAAAGGGGCCTCATCAAAAGCTTTCAGTAAGCAGATAAATAATAATGTTACTTGCAACCTAGGTAAAGGTGTTGCTTTCAGCATCCTTTTATAATGCAGCATGTATTTTATGTTATTAGTGCTCTTGAAGAGGTACTATGTATATGCCCATACTTCTTACCCTCAGTAAGATAGTCAGAACATCTCCCTACACCCTGCTTCTAGCAGTGGAATAACTGTCACCTATTCCCACCTGTCAAGTGCTGCTATTTTTCTGTATCTACCTATAGTTTGGGCCCATGTATCTTCCTGGGCTGCAATGTGATATGAACTCAGCTGTGCTATCCTGATTTCCCAGCCAAAGATAATGCCAAGAACTGTTAGCAAGGAAAACAAGTTGCCTCTGTTTGGAAATACAATGAGAGAGACAATGGCAAAAGTCTTATGGGCTGGTTCAGGACACTGACAGATAACCTGCCACTTTATTTAGAGTGCACTTTCTTCTGTACATGTGTGTGTATGATGAAATGTGGAGAGTGGAGCTCTCCGTTTTTTTCAGTGGGGCTTTTGCTTTGCTTATTCTGTTTGTGACTATGTCTTTCTCTGAATTTTATGAGATGCATGGAATGTTTTTTAATCTTATGTTTTTTGTTTAATAGAATAAATATTATAATGAATGACTTGCTAGACTGAATGTTGCATTCTTTTTGTTAAAGTAATTGTCTGTTTAGAATTATCTTAATTTAGGATTAGTCAGAAGGACTGAAAACTATAAAAGTGCCGTATTTCAGTGTACAGCATGCAGTTGTTTTCCGAATTCTGTTCTGAGCTCTCATATTAATCCTTAAAGCATGGTTTTCAGTATACTTTAGATCTTCCACACATGTGCTTAGTTAGCAATTGCCAGAAGTGTTGCATAGACATAGAAAACTGTTTTGAAAGGATAAGTAACACTGGAGCAGAGATGGGGAGGATGAGGTATGGTTATTTTTTTCAACCCTCCTTTTTTAAGGTCTGAACTGCAGTTAGTTCTGGAAGACAGCAACAAGGCCAACCCATAATTTGAATGCTTGCCTGTCCCCTTTTTCTGTTCTCTGGAGGAAAGTGTAGTAGGCCAGATGTCCAGAGCTATATTCTGTGAACCTTGCAGTTGGATTTTGTAATGTGAACATGCCAGAGGTTTAGTATAGTGGTTTTCGATTAGAATTAGACTTACACAGTACCTCTGGTTTTGTATGTAAGGTATGTGTTATACATAAACATACGTCTAAGTATTTGCCCAAATGAGGGATGTAGATAACTTTCATAATACTCATGACAGGAACAGTTTCATTCTCTGATAAATGCAGTGCTGATGTCATAATAAATATCATGCTTTCTCTCTTCCCTCCAGTCCTTTTGTTTCACCTTCTCTGATACTATAAACGAAACTTCTTGGGTAGTTTTCTTTTATGGAGGAAATGGGGAGCTGAAATTTTCAGATGTGATGAGCAACAGTTTTCATCTGTTTCACATCCTAGTGGCTTCTGCTTCTGGGCTTAGTCAGCAGTTGGGCAAGCTCTATGCAGTTGTGTCAGCAGTTGTGTTGGGCAAGCTCTATGGCACACTTAGTGGCATCTGTGTTCAAGCAGGTTTTTTGTGCATCGTGCAGATGGGACAGGAGGCATACTACAGCCTATGTCATCTTAAACTGCTTTCTTGTTTGTCCCGCAAGCCAAAATATGCATGACACAAAGTTAGCGGCTCTAACCGTAGTCTTCCAATCTGCCCTGGATGCCATAATTCTTAATGATTGGTAGGATTCCCAGCAAGAATCAGTATATAAAGTTTGATGCCTTCTGCCACATGGCAGATTGTGCAACATTATGAATGTTCTGACCTTGGTGGATCTGTAGCAGTCCTTTGTTTAGCAGTTTGAACTTAAGTAGTTCCCCTTTAAAGCTAACAAGTAATTGTGGTTCTCATTTGCTACTGTAGCTTGCAGTCTTCATCCACTCTGAAGTGTCTCCTAGAAGTGATACAGCCAGGTCCTCTGAATAGGAGTCTCATATTTTACTTAAATAAGAGAGGATGACTTAGTCTTACCCTCTATGTGTAAGGTGAGTACAGCCTTCCATCCATTTCTCCTGCAGTGAGTCTGTGCAGCTGATTTTCTCTCAAACACTGAAAAAAGGAAACAAACCTGGAAATGCCTCACTTTCCCTCTTGTCATGGAAATCTAATGGTCAGCTGGAACCATTTGTCCAGCTAAAGGTGGGTATCTCTTAGAGACTCTATCCACAGTCGTTCAAAAATACTGTGTGTAGTATTTAGTGTTTATAACAATGCTAAGACTCTGTTACAGTAAGATGTAGTAAGACTAAGCTAGATGTTAATGGAATAAGCATTGTGCACTTGCACTAATGCTTTTGGAGATCTTAGCCCAAGGACTGGTACCAGGTAGTGCTAAGAATTAGATGTAGTAAATTTTTTTTTTTTTTTTAAATCCCAAAAGTACACTTGGAACAAAGAATCCTGAAAAGTGAAGCGGATACATTTTAAAAAGCATGTCACATAACTGAGAACATTTTGCCTAATTATATTAATTTTTTTTTTAGAAACCATCAATCACAATCTGCTTTCATAATCTGATAAGGAGTGTTTTTGAAAGAACCCGTATTCCAATAAGGGCCAGAGGTGGGATATGCTTCTGTTTTTTGTTGTTGTTTTGGGAGGATTTTTTTTGTTCAAACATTTCAAAAAGCTTTTAACTTTTTTTGACAGCTGGAACCACGACTAGCTTTGGGAGGGTTTCTGTGAATGACTTTTTTTTTAATTTTGCATTTTAGTGTGAAGATTAATATACATCAATAATTAATCTAGTTCTTCATGGCATCCAGTGAAGAGACAGAAAATTTGGCATTGTAGTTCAATTTGTTGCTTTCCAAGAAATGATAATCTCCTTTATTAGCTGTAAGATTGCTGCTAACATATAAGGATCAAATGTTTTGGGCTAGTCTAAAAATGCAGAGAGATCAAGAAAAGCTGAAATAAGATCCTTTTTCCTCATTATGTTTCAGTGTTACAGCATGAGTGATAGAGGATCAGTTCATGTAGAAACTCCTGTTGTAGGTAAGGAAGATAAAACACCAGCTTGTGACTTTCCTGATGTTAGTGCCATTGAGCATTTACAGCACCTCAGTTGACGAGGCATTGGCACAGGCTGCACAGAGAAGCTGTGGATGCCCTGCCCCTGGAGGTGTTCAAGGCCAGGTTGGATGGGGCTTTGGGCAACCTATTCTAGTGGGAGGTGTCCCTGCCCATGGCAGGGGGGTTGGAACTGGATGAGCTTTAAGGCCCCTTCCAACCCAAAGCATTCTGTGATTAATTTAACTGTAAGTTACAGGCATAGCTGAATTTCTTGTACAAAATTGTGCATTTGCATTAGAAAACAGAAGCTTCCAGTTTGCTGTAAAATTTGCAGTATCTCATACTGAATAGTGTGCCACTAGACTACAATTGATGCTTTATTTATAGAATGTATAGATTTGTATATGTAGATATATAGGAATTTGTACTGTCAGTTAGAAGTTGCTTAACGGAATAGTTATACCAAGGCTGTTGTTTAGCTTAATTGCTATATTATTTATATGATTGTTTGTGTTTTTCCTTACTCACTTTAAGTTGTAACTAGAAAATGCTGTCATTGTTCAGCTAATGATGTTCAGCAATGCTTCATTAAAACAAACCCAACAACAACTGGCCTTCAGGTTTTTTATCTTACAGAAAAAGCACTTGGGAGTGGAAGTTTTGCTTCCATAATTAGTGCAAGATTAGTCCTGCTTTTCTTTGTGTCAGTCTGTAACCAAAAAATGGCTTAAATCAACTCTATTAACTGCTACTTTGAGCAATTCTTGTTTATGCTGTCTATATGTCATGGGTAATGCTGACATTCTTAACTATGCTGCAGCTGATTGATATTCTGTTGATGAAATAAGATTTTACTTTGTGAAGAAGAGACTGGATTGTAAAATATGTATTTTCATGAGACAGGATGTTTGTGAATCAAAACTGATTTGTATAAAAGTTAACTTACCCATACTGTCTTTCTCATGACAATGTTGAAAATATATTTTGATCGAGTTATAGAGTGCTGGTGACAGCAATACTGAGTATTCCTGTGGCAGAGCATATCAGCAGTGTCTTCTGACTTCTACATCTCCTTATGTGGCATGCTCCAAATGCCAGCTGATGTAAGAACAATTCTTTCCTACTCCCTATCAAACATAGATCCTGCCGTGTTGCTACATCAAGTGTTTTTTGTTTTGAATTTCTGGGCTTTTTCTTTCCTCTACCCTAAAGCAGTACTTCGAAATCTCCCACTTTTCGGTATGCATTCCTTCCTTCCCTACTGAAAGAGGCTTCTGTGAATCTTCTTTCTTCCCCAAGTGGTCCAGCAGCTATTTTCAAAAGCCATCAAGGCTTCCTTTTCCAGAGGACTACATAAAAACATGAGTTATTCTACTGTTTCTTCCCACCTCTGCAAACATGCTGTACCAC
Source organism: Heteronetta atricapilla (assembly GCA_011075105.1). Classification (NCBI taxonomy): domain Eukaryota; kingdom Metazoa; phylum Chordata; class Aves; order Anseriformes; family Anatidae; genus Heteronetta; species Heteronetta atricapilla. The sequence continues at coordinate 70,690,556 of CM021731.1, read as the reverse complement.
ACCTGTCACTTTAAGCTCTCCCTAATATCAGAGTAAATACCCTTTCTGCATTGCAAGCTCTAAATAACGTCATCAGCCTTTGTAGCTTGGGACCCACTTCATGTTTCTCTGCATAGCCTAGTTGAAGCAGTGCTGAGAGCTGCTTACTCCAGAGTGTTTTTTGGCTTGTTCAAATGCTCGTCTTTAGCAGTATGATCAGGAGGAAGGCAGCACTGTTAGTAAAGTGGCAGCAGGCAGCAATTGACGACATTGGCTGTAGATGTTGGGCTTGTGTTGAAATGGTTCTCAAATGTGGAAGCTGTCTTTCATCTGGAACATCCTGAGACTAATGTTGTTCTGTTACTTGCATGTGTTTAAAATTTGAGGTTGTCCAGCATTTTAACCAGTGACAGAGTTTGAAAATGAAAGGGTAAGTTTGCTTGGCCCTGTGTAACTGAAACACGCTGTGAAGCATTTGTGAGAGAGAATTTTGTCCCAAAGACCTTTATCTATCTCATGAACGAACATACACCAGAAATTTCATTAAAATAAATAGGATCATAGGGTTAGCTTTCCATCTAAACCTAGATTCCTGTCTAGGATCTAAAATAAAGGGAGGGTGGGATATTGCCTAGATTTCTGACCAGAGAATTACTCTTATGAAAAGTGTTTGTGCAAGCCTTCACTAGATGATCACTTATTCTGGGGGAATATTTTTGTGAGAACAGAGAGCATTATCATGTAAGCAGGAGCAGGTTGCATTTCTCATGACTTTATTTGTATGGTTTCCTCACATTTTGAAAGACAATAACAATTACTCTTCTAATTGCTAGTATACCAATGCAACCAAAGTGGTTTGCTGGGAATGTTTGAGAAACAGCCAATTAAACTACTTGGGCTTTCTGGACTTGGATAATCTTGTCTTTTTGCAGTAGTCATTTAATGTTGTCATTGTTTCAATCTAATACCACTTATGGAGGGGTACTGTTAATGAAGCTGATATTGTCTATGCATGTTGGCAGACAAGGCTGACTGACAGCTGGAGAAAGACGATAAAGGTTGTCTGTTTTAATCCCTGTATCACAGGCTTCTGTCTTGTGGAATGAGCAGAGTTGCAGCTCTGTGGATGTGTTAATAAAGAAAAAAGTAGTCAGAATGATGAATGACCTCTCATGATTGCTTGCATTCACCCTGCATTTTTTTCTGAATCACACTCTTTGCATGCCATAAATCATAAACTAAACAAACATGCCTGTTATTAACACAGCTTTGCCTTGGTCTATCAGAGATACTATCACCAGCTGTAACCTGACATATCACCTGTTAAGGTGGATTAAAATGATTTTCTTTCAGTTCCTGGGAACCCTCATTCCCCTTGAGTATTCTTTATTAGTGCATAAGTCATTTCAGATGTCAGTGAGAATTTCATAAAGCAACAATTTCAATTTAATTGGGAAGTAGGGAGAGAAAAGCAAGGGTTGTCAAGGATGCTTTAAGCATCTTTTCTTTCATGTGTGCTGGCTTTCTATCATGAATGATTTGGAGCTCTACATGGCAATCGTAAGGGTGGAGTGGAGGATCAACATCAGTGCACTCATTTCTTTTCTGTCAGGGGATGTGACAGGTAACCTTCCAAGATGGATTGGGAACTTCTGTGGTCACAACTTTATTACGGAAAGGAGGAGAGAAAACTCAGCAATGTTTCTTCTGCAGAGGTCAAGCTACAGGAAAAAATCAAGTGCAGGACTTCTGCCTGGTAGCAATTGTTTGTCCAGAGGGTAGCTGACATTTCAAGGCTGGACTCCTGCAAGCTTATCTTCTGCCCTCCAACAGAACCTGAGCTGCTTTTCATTAAACATTTAATCTAGGGTTTCAAACTATGTCAGCCTGGACACCAGCTTTTCTTTTTCAATCAGAGTTTTCTTCTAGATAATTATTTTAACAACCTTCTTCATAGGTTAAAATATTGTTACCTATGTTTCTATAATATTTCCAGAGCCAATGAAGGACTGTTTTTACAAACTCATTTTCCTTTGGCTTGGATTGAACTGGATGGATTTAGAGTTAGTTTTTGTTTCCCGTCTGAAAGGCAGAAGCTTCTTAAATTCTTCCAAATTGTTTGCTTGTGACCATATCCTTAAATGATACAAAGCTCACGGAACATTAGGATCTCTTTATTTTCCCCCAGTGTTTGGATGGAGCATGAATATGTAACACACTTGTTTGTTTTGTCTTTTATCTTTCTTTGTCTTTTATCTTTCTTTGTCTTTTATCTTTCTTTGTCTTTTATCTTTCTTTGTCTTTTATCTTTCTTTGTCTTTTATCTTTCTTTGTCTTTTATCTTT
>CM021731.1:70676956-70688222 GCA_011075105.1 Heteronetta atricapilla | reverse complement strand
GTCTTTTATCTTTCTTTGTCTTTTATCTTTCTTTGTCTTTTATCTTTGTCTTTTATCTTTAATAATAGCAGTATATTCTGTCACATTTGTACTGATTTCAGACACTGAGGTTACAAAAATGTTTGCCTGGTAAAGTCTCATGGCAAGGGAATTTGACCGTCACTCAAAAGCGAGTTGTTCTGGGAGTCTTTGTCTTATTCTTCCTTAACCTTGTAACTGCAGCTGCCCACCCTGGACTCCCTGAGCCCTACTGGTGGGTAGGAGACAAACTGACTGGTCAGCAAGGGCACTTACAGGCTGGCTGGTGCATTGCTTGCAGAGTACAAACAGGGTGATTGAGTTCTCTTTGCTTTTCCCTGCAGGTGGAACAGCACTTCTTTACCCAGCTGCCAAGTGTTAGTTACCAAAACTGAATTAGCTTTATCAAATAGGGGCTAGAATTGGCAAATGGACTTAAAAGCTGCTGGTGCGGTCTGACTGCAAACACAATTGCATAAGCCTGTTTCTCCAGCAAACCAGGTTAGTGATAATAAATAAGTCCCCAAATGAGCTTCAAAGTGCCCAAAAGTCAGAGATTCTTGGTCCCATTTCTGCATTTTGGATCAAATTTTACTGGAGTCCATCTGAAAGAAAAGACTTCTCAGAGTAACTGAAGAGTCTGGAGATTGCTCTGTAAATTTGAAAACAAGAGCTCACTTATTGGGATTTCAGAATTTACAGCTATGGTATGCTGGTGGATGAAACACTTTCCTTCAAGGAGTTTTATGTATTTATGGCATAAATAAATAGATGATTTTTCTCAACAAGCCCTTCTGAGATACTGAAGTACTTAAACTGAAGAAGTTGTCTCTGAATGTATTATTCATTAAAATTGAATATTTGAATGGTGAAAGTCTATTCTCATGGGATTTATGGAGACACTGGTTTAGGTTCAAAAGCAATTTGTGGACAGCCACCCTTTGTCACATCAACCTTCCTTGAAGTGTCTTGAAATAGCTCTTGATATGTCTGTTTTCTGGCCTGTATTGAGGTGGTGGCTGCCTTTCTCGGTGTGCTAAGATTATGCATGCTTAAATTTAGAAAGTCAATGTTTTCTGTTATAGACTGGTGCAGGCAGTGCAACTCCTGGTAAGAGGGCCAAAGGCCACTCCCACAACATCCTTAGGGCTTTATTTTTTTTTTCTTAAGACTTCATTAAAAGAAAGATGCCCTGGCTTAAAAGAACCAATTCAATAATATGGCATGAGCTGTTTCATAGTCTGTAGAAATCCTCACAGCAGTTCCACTCCTGGCAGTGCTTTGAGTTAATAAGAAACTCACTGCTATTCCTGCTGCATTTACAGGTAACTTGTTCATAATCTGAAATCTTGCTAAATCTGGGTATCGCTTAATTGCTATGATTCCTGCATTTGCATCAACATGGAGAGGGACTTTGTAGACTGTGTCACAGTGGAGATGGTGAATCTACAAGACAGAACTGAAACCCGTGAGTAGTGCTGTAGTGCCTGTGGAAATAAGATGGTATATACACCCATCCATCTGTGGCCTCTGCTGCCTAATACTGTCTAATTCTACATGTGTTTGTTTTTTTTTAAAAAAAAAAATAAAGTCCCTGATCACCTACCTGCTTCCCAAACTATGAAGACAAAAGCATCTCTCTCTTACTCACAGTTGTATGTGCAGATAAAAATAGTGTCTGACCAGAGGAGAAATGAAATTATTGGGTGATGTAATCTTTTATTTATTTATTTATTTCCTCCTGCAAATATAGGGCCAAATGAAGAGCTGGTCTAAAATGGTTGAGATGCTGATCACAAAGGAATTAGTGCTGTCTGGGCCATTTTTGAATTTTATCCAGAGACTGGTTTCATGAGAAAACTGAAAGAGGACTTTATGTGCATTAGTGGTGTAGAATAAAACCATGTTTCAGTTCAGGCTGCTCACCAGAAGGTGACATTTATATAACAATCTTTCAGTAGGTGTGTTATGTTTTACTTCTAGGAGGTGGGGAAGTGCATTTAAGTTCAGAAGAGGGAAAGTCACACAAAAATCTGTGGTTTCAACCCACTGGTGTGAAAAGCATTCTTCTGTTTTCATGTTCAAAATGATGTGTGGGAGGCTGTTGGTCTGAAGCAAGGCTTTTGCACATTAAAGGTGGACTGCCTCTCTTCCTTCCTTTCTTTTGAGCAATGGAGCAAATCTGAAGGCAGCAGCCCCTGCGTGTGGTAGTGATGGTCTGAGGCCTGCTCCATGTTTACGGGCTGGAAGCTGCCTGTGCGTAGGCAATGTCCACTGGAATGCCTTTTGGTCCAGCTGTACAAGGACTCACCACCTACAGCCTCTCTGGACACACCTCAACAGGACAGAGTGGTTCTTACAGCCATGACACCCAGATAATGGGGCTGCCTCCCCCCTCCGCCAGTCACCCCAAAGAAGTGTCCTGGATCCCTTCAAACTCAGATCTAGCAGGAGGTGAGTGACCGCAGCCCAGTGCTCCTTTGGGACCTCAATGGCAGAGTCATGCCAGTTCTGTTTGGCCTGATGTCTTTAATGAAACTGGTACCCAACAGAGCAACTGCTGGGTGGAACTCTCAAAACCCAACGTTGAAATTACCATAATAAGATTGACTTGGTCAGCTTAGACATCCTGGAGACCCTAGATCTCATTTTACTATTAGTAATTAATTAATTACTATTAGTAATTAAGTGACAGAGAAAAACATATGCTGATGTTTCAGAGACAAGCAACTTGCCTGAAATATGAACCACACAGAGAATAATGGTCTTGTCTCATTTTAAAGGCCCTCTCCTCTCCCCGTTCATGGGGATTTTTGTTAATGACTTCGATGAGAAGTATCTCATCCTTATTTAATGGGGATTTCTGAATTTGTGAAATATATACAGGAAGTGTTCCTACAGACAGTAAATATTCTTATAACCACAGTTAGCAGGGTAGAAAAAGAAGAAGGAAGTTTTCTAACATAAACGCAGGTATATTACTCAACAAAGGAGTTCCCCCACCCACTCTGAAAGCATCAGAGTCTCTTCAGTCACTTTGGCCTCAACCACGTGTGTTTCTGCTGATGGGAAAAGGAGATACTCAAGTGTGGTTATACACCCTGTAGTATTTGCTGCTTTTGTTGTACTAACTTTTGATACTACAGGACTTTCTGGCCTCAGACATGAGCAAGACCCAGCTGTGCCACAATTGCTCTGAAGACAGAAGAAAAAGGTAATTCTTTTCTGAAGAGTTTGTGACTGAGGATGTATCTTTCAAACATATATTGGGGGCATGAGATTTTGAAATACAAGTGTGTGGAGGGATATCTGACATCTGCCTGCTGTACAGTGCACCCAGAGCTCTCTGCTGCCAGCCTAAGATCAGTGTTCACAATGTTTTTAGGATGACTTGAGTTTGAAATGCCTTTTGGTGGTCTGGACTTTGGGATGCTTGGCCATGCCCTAGCTGTTCCATTAGGATGCTTGAAGCAGAGCCTGCTCTGGAGCAGCTTCTGTGCCAGAAATGAACTGAGTGTGATGAAACTCCTCAGTATGGACAAGAAATAAGATAAAACATGACAAGTTTACAAAACAAGACTGGCACAGAGAAAGTGGGCAGAGATCCCCTGTCTGCTGACATTTGTCAGAGCTAGTCCTGAGGTAAGCAGAAAATGGAAAAAAAGTACTTGAGATCCTTAACTGAAAAGAGGTCAAGTCCTTGATTCTCAGGCAAAACTCTCCTGAAAGCAGCTCAGACTGGGCCTGAGAAACCATAGGATGGGTCTCCTCCTCCCATCTTTGGGACTCTGTGACTAGATCCATTCTGAACCAGCTCAGAATTTACTGAACAGCAGCACTTCTGGGCAGCTACCCTGTGATGGGTGCTAACTCTTGGCAGAGACTGCTGGATGCTGGGTGGAAGTCTCAGGAGACCTCTGTGGCTTCCTTGCTTTCCATCATCTGTCCTCAAGGACAGAGGCACCCATGGTGCCTATTCTCAGCAGTGGGATACTGGGCTGAGAGGACCTCTGGTCTGAAGCCAAGAGGGCTCTCCTGTCGATGTTGTAAGACACAAGGGAAGCTTCCCTGGGTGAGGGAAACTGAGTGCTCTGATCTAGCAAAGAGATGGGAATTCACCAGCTGGATGCTTGTGCTGACCTTATTTTATGGATAACTAGTTACCTGTGTTTTCTGAGGGCGTGCTACTATACTTCTGGGCGGTATTACAGGAATTAGGAAAATAAATAAGTATTCCACACACAGACTCTGTCCAGTTCTTATTAATGAGTTTGATAGTGGCATGATGTAAAGGCTGTCTGTTTCAGGCTAGTCTTTTTTTTTTTAAAACAAAACAAACAACAACAACAAAAAAAAAAACAACAAAAACAAACAAACAAACAAACCACATCTGTCATCCCTCTCCTGTGGATTTGTATCCCAGATGGAGCAAACGAAATTCACTTCCAGAGTAAACACTTCAAGTTAATGGACCAAAGATATGCATGTCCACAAGGTATACCTGTCCACCACTTTGTTCAGCTCAGGTTAGGCAAGCTGTGCTATCAGTCAAGCACTTCCCAGGCTGGCTTCAGGATTTTGTTCTTTATATTTTGGTGCCAAATTAAAATCAGTTGCTAAGTGCTGGGATGTAGTTTTGGAGTTTCCCACAGCACTTTGCTTTCACCTGGTGAGTTTTGGTGTGATGACAATGGAACAGGCAACACCTCCTTTCCTGCTGTGCCTGCTGCCTTTGGGCTTTGGGACCTCCAGGTGGGAGGGGGACTGCAGAGCTCATTTTCCTGCTCTTGTCTGGGAAACCACCATTTGCTATCGGTGCCACAGCTGTGCCACAAAGAAGGGGATTAAGATCTGAGAAACAATGAATTTGACCACTCCCTGGGTGCCTGTTATAACCTTGTTCCCTGGTAATCAGCAGGTCTTTTCCCAGGTGATGCCCAACCCTGGCTTTTGGGTAGACACATCAGGCTGGGTGTAGATGCAGCTACAGAGTAGTTGGGGAGGGCAAGAAAAAAAGGGCAGGACTTTTCTCAGGCAGTTCCACAGGACCTCTCTGGAAGCACAATGTTGAATATGCAAAAGCACCCATTGCTGAGCCTACAAAGGCAGCGGGAATGTTACGACTGTTATCAGTAGGTTTAGCATTATGCCAGCACTGTCTGCATACAGAAATCCTTCCCACAAGGTCTGAACAAGGAAAACCCCAGTGCAGCAGTGTTCATAAGGATATAACAAAAGGAAATATAGATTGCTTTGTGTGGATTTGTGCATTTATACGTGGTGGCTAATAAACAGTGATTAAATATGCAGTGTTTTTGTTCTTTCCCTGTTGCCCCTACATACAGAAAATGTAAGAGCTTTGCTTTTTTTTTTTTTTGTTGTTGTTGTAAAAAAGCAAATATACTCATGATTCAGGGAGAGTACTTCCAAAGCAGAATGTAGCTGAAGTAGACTGGATACATCAAAAATCAATGCATTTAATAAAATAAAACATCTTTTTCTTTCCTCCCTAAAAGTCATGTTAAAAATATGTAAATTTACATTGGTTCAAAAAGGAGATAAAGCTCTTTGTTCTTGTGGTACATAATCACCTTTCAAAGCAATTAAGCCAATTAGACAAATGTATTTGGAGGATTTGAATGAATAGGCCAGGCTAGCTTTTTTTCTTTTGCTTCTCTGTCAAATGAATCATAGATTGAGTCTTTGGTTACAGTTTTGGCTGGTGCTGGGATTTCTGAGATCCCAACATAATTTTTTTTTGCTATCCTTGAACTAGTAGTGATGGTATATGCATTGCTTCTGTAGCATTTCATGGAGGACATGCAAAAAGTTTCTTTCATCCCTCTTCTGAAGTTCGCATTATACACTGAGTACAGGGTTGGCTTAGAAGCTGAAGAACTGAAAGAGATCAATGTGATAGCCATGAAAACCAAGGAACTCTTTCTGTAGTCTGTTTCCTGTGGGTGCCACAGCTGTACCACATAAAAAGGGAGCCAGGACAGGAGAAACACTAAATTTAACATTAAGAACATCTTGATGGTTTTCACTTTTGTCCTTGGGACAATATTCATTGTCCTCCTGACAGTCCTGCCATCAGTGCCTATTCTCCAAATGTACTTGATAACCTTTTGATAGAATAGGATAATGAGGATGGATGGGATCAAAAACACCACCAAGAGATGGATGATACTGTAGATGGCTCCTTCCCAAGAATTTGGGAGAAAGAAGTTGCAATGGTCATCCCCATTGGAGCCATAGAAAAAGAAAGCTGGCGATGCAAATGCAGCATCAAAGATCCAAGATGCTACAATCATTTTCTTGGCTTTCTCTCTTGACACTTTGAAGCTCAGGGGGTAGACAATAGTGTAGAATCGATCCACACATATGGAGAGGAGCACGTATATCTGGACTCCAGGGGTGAGATATTTTATATACCTCACCAGCTTGCACATCACGTTCCCCAGCGTCCACCTGCCTGAAGCAAACTGAAGCAGTGCAAATGGTGCATTTCCAACACTGATGAGAAGGTCTGCACAAGCCATGGAGACAACAAAATAGTTGGTGGTTGATTGTGTCCTCCTGCTCCTGTGGATCACTAAGCAAACAAGGGAGTTTCCAAAGATGGAAAACAACCACAATACTCCAAAAACCATACTGGCTGCTATGATTTCCCCTGGCTTCAGTTCATACTGCAAGATGGTGTGGTTCCTGCTTGACCTGGGTTCCTTGGGTGACTCTGTCATCCTATGGCTAGCAGGAGGTATGGAGGTCTCGGGGTAGCTGTTGTTCTGCAGCAGGAGGAATAAAGTAGGGAAAACAAAGGGAGCGTTGTTGTTATCCATACTGTGGTCAAACATCATAGTCATGTCCTTTGCTCAGGCTCTACATAAACAGAAAAGACAACAAGTTTTATTTAATAAATGTATATAAAATCCTACCCTAATCAATGAAAGATAATCTTAAGTAATATACATTGATTTCAGAGAAATGGTCAGAAATACAAGATTTTCTGCTACAGCAGATGCCATTATGTTTCATACAGACTTATATTAATGGTCCAGCATTAGGATGGAGCATTTCTGTCCTCTGAAAGATAAAGTCCATCTTGCAGATACAGACTGAGGTGCAGTTTCACGAAAACTCACAACCTCAGTGAATGTAATATGTTCTATTGATTCCAGAAATGAGCTGTACTACCTGGCTGTGGAAGTTGTAAAAAGAAACAAGTAAACAAACAACCAAAAATCAGACATTGACATCAGACATTGTCTCTGTTCACTTGACTTTACAAATATCTTTAAAGTAGTCAGACAAAGGAGGTGTTTCTTATACTGAGAAGTAGAAAGGAGAGTAATATTTTCACAATAATTACATCTTCATTGATCATGATGCTAACAGCCAAATCTTGCTCTCATCATTTTTTTTTAGCAGCATTGGTGTTAATATCCCTGTATTTAGATTGAAGTACATACACTGTCACTATATGACTATGACTGTAAAAGTGGCAAAAGATGATAAAAAATACTGGAATTATAGAATATCCTGAGTTGGAAGGGACCCACAAGGATCATTGAGTCCAGCTCTGGGGTCCCCAAAGGACCACCCAAAAACCAGACCCTATGCCTGACAGTGTTGTCCAAATGCTTTTTGAGCTCTGCCAGTCTGGGTGCTGTGACCAGTGCCCTGGGGAGCCTGTCCCAGTGCCGAATCACCCTCTGGGTGCAGAACCTTTTCCTAACCCCCAGCCTGACCCTCCTCTGTCCCAGCTCCATGCCGTTCCCTCGGGTCCTGTCTCTGTCCCCAGAGAGCAGAGCTCAGTGCCTGCCCCTCCACTCCCCTTGTGAGGGAGCTGCAGGCCGCCATGAGGCCTCCCCTCAGCCTGCTCTGCTCTGGACTGAACAAACCAAGAGAACTCAGCTGTTCCTCACATGTCTTGACCTCTAGACCCTTCACCATCTTTATAGCACTAAGTATGAAGTATACTAAGTATTTCCCATCTTGTGTGCTGTTCATACTCTACCCAAGGGTAATCTGTCCTTCACTAGCAGAGATGCTTTTGAGCCCACTCAGTCTGAATGGATTTTTGTTTTTACTGTTTTCTTCAAGTGGAGAAGCTGAATCTTCCTGGTTCTGGACACAATTTTGGAAGGTGAGAGATCTGGATTTAAAGGCAAATTAAACATCAGCACAGTGAAGGGACTTGTACCAAGATGAATAGGGCCCCCTCACAATGAATCTTCCTCATCTCTTCCATGGTGAAGAAACTGCTGCTTTCTGGAATAGATCCAGAGAGAAATATTTCTATTTCCACAGGCCTGCTATGGGAGAAGAAGGAAAGATCCCTTCCTTCCCTTACTCTCCAAAAACGTCACTGAGGATGGAGGGGTGGGAATGGCAGAAGTCAGAAGTTGCATCACGTGGATCTTCCTCGGGGGACACAGCTTGAGTGACAGGAAAGGGAAGGTGTGTGGAGAGCTTTGCTTGTGGCTGCTTATGCTGGGGGTGGACGGAGAGAGCTGAGTGAAATAGTCTGAGGATGACTGTGCTGTGCCTTGAGTGGGTGCTACTGGGGTACTGGGGTGTTAAACCAGAGAGGGGCTGAGTGAGGGACAGCCCAAAGGCCCATGGCTGGAGTCCTTGCTGTGTAAATGGGGCCCACTGCCAGCACCAGGATCAGAAGCTAAGATGGCATTTCAGCTGTGCTATGCACACCATATTATTTTCATCAACAGCTGGACATTGTATACCTTAAAGAGTCTGTTCTGAAATATATTCTGTCCCTGCATGTCATTGCCTTGCTAGTTACCTGTGCCCTTGATATCAGCATTTTCTTCTGTCACCCTGAGAACGAGGCTTCTGAATTTAGGTATCCCTTGTTGAAATGACCAGCTGGCTTGCAATGGTGAAAATGATTCCAAATGACTAGAATACTCCTTCTTTTAACCCCCTTTCTAAATATAGATGGTTCAGTTTGTGATACCTCCTTTCTCTTTTTCCCTTCAAGTATGTTCCCTTGTTTGCTTGCCAGATCCTTGCAGTCTTCATGTTTATAATCTTTACAGAAATTGCCTTGCCTGGCAATTTATTTTTTTTTTCATAGCTTTCATGGCTATGAGGCAGGTCAGTGAAATTCAACAAGTCTGTGAGCATGAGCCCCCCCCCCCCCCCCAAAAAAAAAAAAAAAAAAGAGAGATTAGATCTATGTTTAAAGGTATTATTCTTCTGTGAGTTGCCAAACTGCTCACTATTAGATTTATATTAGTTGAACTTGGGAGCCTCCAGTGCTTACCTCTCCAAAGCAGCACAGAGCAGTAATACAACATGGATTCTGATCGCTAACTACAAAATCATCGTGAATGCTAAGAAGATCGATAATCCACCTACCTTCTAGACAATGTTTCTCACTTGAATGGATGCTGGAGTGACCTCTTGATTTCTGAGGAAGTGCCATAATGCAGCTGCTGGGCAGTGTGTGTGGTTTTTGTGTGTCTGTGTATGTGTTTTGCTGATGTTTTTTGCTCTGCCTATATCTAGCTTTGCACCAATTGCTTTCTCCTTGTCTGCCTATTCAGAATGGAGCCTGACGGCACAAAGGCACTGGATGAATTTGGGATCTTGCTCCTTGCTCCTTGCATTTTTCTGTATTTCATCCTCAAGAACACAATACAAAAAAGAAAAAAAAAAAAAAAAAAAAAAAACAGATGTGGAAGAGGAAAAGATGTACTAATTGTTTGATGTGGTTAGAGAAGATGTTTCCCCCCAGCTTTTTAGACCCTGTGTTCATTAGCTGAGCTTAATACAACATTGTGTGCTTCACTTGAACAGACTAGATGTACAATCAGCTCCCATGCTGCAGGCACAAATTCAGTATGCTTGAAAATGCACAATGCATTTGAGAGTAGCACAGCACATCTGCATAGATGCAGCCACTCTGCACAGAGGCAGCCAGTCTATGACAGGACCCTATGGTGTCTCTCTTCCAAATCTTGGCTCCCACAGCAGCGACCTCACACCATGCCCACCTGCTGACTGTGAACCAGAAAATGGGTCAACGTGTGAGTCACCAACACTGCTACCAAAGCAGGTGGCCTCATTTAGCAGCTTTCATGTTCAAGCAATATCTGGGAACTGAAAACAGCTCATGCTCAGCTGAACACTTAGCTGAAGCAGTCTGAGGCTAGTAACAGCTGGTTTTGTTTCAGTTTTAAACAAGGAACCTTGCACAAGTCCCTCCTCTCAAAATAGCACTTGCAGACATCAGAAGTGAGACCCAGAAGTGGGTGTTGTGGTGGTCATGTTGTCAGCCACCTGGAAGGGAAGGTGTGCATATAAGCCTGCACATGATGCCCTGCCCCTCGCCCCTTCTCATGCTGCCACACCTGATCTTTCTTTCCCCCTCATCCTTAGCTACTTTCCCTCATTATTTCCTTAGTAGCTTTGCCTGGCAGAGGAGTCATGGTTTCTGAAGCAGTCCCTGCTTCCATTTCTGCCCCCTCCATCAGGTGAATCTGCTCCCCTGGAGATATCCTGCTTTTGTCAGCTGTCTGTGGGGGATTTGGGTTGCTTTCTTTGGCAGAGTGGCAGGATGCATTGACAGCACAACCTGCTAAATTACATGTTAGAGTTATATGTAATAGAATAATACACGTGGAGCCTATTAACCAGATAGAAAAGAACATTATGGGCTAATTTTCTTCCTTAATTTCCCTTGCCATGCAAAAGTATCTATCAGCTAAAAATAGCCAGCTACTTGCTGCACAAATTACACTCAGTAGAATAATAACCAGATGAAATTTCTTGATCAATATTGAAGAGTAGTGGAAGTCTCTTTAGAGTTATAGAATTGTAGCACTCAATTAGTACTTTTTTCTGTTTTATTTTGCCTAAAAGTCAGCCCAACATTTGCTTACCGGGAAATGCAAGTTATATGCAAACATGCAATTCAGCAGCCCTAGCAGGGAACATATATAGCATCCTCAGAGGTGTGTGTAGAGCACTACCTGGTAGGTGACTGCAGAGAAAGGAGAATGTCAAGAAATGTATCCATGTATCTTGTGTCTAAGCTTTGCTAACAGGGAGAGCAAAACCAGAATGGGAGAAGCCTTGCTGTGTGCCACCACTCACCAGAGACTATATGCTTGTGCTGGAACCTTTTCTTTTTTCTTTTCTTTTCTTTTCTTTTCTTTTCTTTTCTTTTCTTTTCTTTTCTTTTCTTTTCTTTTCTTTTCTTTTCTTTTCTTTTCTTTTC
>CM021731.1:70644541-70669730 GCA_011075105.1 Heteronetta atricapilla | reverse complement strand
CCTTTCCCTTTCCCTTTCCCTTTCCCTTTCCCTTTCCCTTTCCCTTTCCCTTTCCCTTTCCCTTTCCCTTTCCCTTTCCCTTTCCCTTTCCCTTTCCCTTTCCCTTTCCCTTTCCTCTTCCTCTTCCTCTTCCTCTTCCTCTTCCTCTTCCTCTTCCTCTTCCTCTTCCTCTTCCTCTTCCTCTTCCTCTTCCTCTTCCTCTTCCTCTTCCTCTTCCTCTTCCTTTTCCCCTTCTTGTTCTTGTTTTTATTCTTGTTGTTCTTCTTCTACTACTACTTCTACTACTACTTCTACTACTACTACTGCTTCTTCTTCTACCTCTTCTTTCTCTTCTTCTTTTTGAAACTTGGTAGGGGAAGAACAAAGAGAGAGAAATCAGAATGTCTGGGCCCATTTTCCCTCAATTTCTCAGTGGAGAAACCCAAATATAGTTTTATATTTTTTATTAGACCTTTTTAGGGCAGTGGAGGAAAAGTGCAGTTACCTGTTGAAAGCTACTTTCAAAGACAAACATTCAAATGAACATGTTTTGTTGGTTTTGAGTAATTTCTGATGTGTAACTGTATTTCCTTTATTTCATATTTTTAATCTAAATTGTATGCACTGGAGCAAATAACATGGCATCAAGTCAGAAACATGGACTAGTTTCTATACAAAGAATGGTTTCAATAGACTAGGACTGTTTTGCCTGGTTAGAAATGGGTAAGTTGTGGGCACATTTGATAGAAGTCTACAAAATGTGAGTGACATGCAGAGTGTGAATCAGGACTGTCTATTCTTTTTCCAATACAAGAATTTGTTGGAAGAGTCTTAAAATGAAGGAACCTAGTTCAGAACATGCAGAAGGTGCAGGTGTAGCTCTATGGGACTCACATCAAAGTTCTGCACATGGATTTGAGGGGAGATTGGACAAATATTTGGAAAAGTACTAGATATATCTAGGCAGACCTAGGATGCCATTAATAGACATGACACATCACTTTCAGAAAAACACCTGAGCTCAGAATCAGGAAGTTGGGAAAGTTCTTGGAGAAAGTATTGTACTGAGGTTGCATCAGTGAAAGGTATCTTTATAACCAAGACAATAACTTCATAAAGCATGGGGTGGGAATGTGATTTTTTTATGTGCAACCACAATTCATCCTTCCCCAGTTAGAAAATGGCAATGGTAATGAAAGCTAGACCACGAATTAGCTTCCCTTCCAAATATTTCACACTGTATATTTCAAACAGTGTTGATTTTTCCTGGTAAGTTTATTCTTTTTCTGTTTTCCTTCCCATGATTATCAGGGACAGAGAAAGATGGTCATATTGTTCACCATCTTTCAGACTTGGTTTAACTGAGGGTCAAGGAGGGTGAAGGAAAATTATTATCAGATATCTGTATTGATAGAGTATTAAATGGAAATGGAAAATGGAAATAGAGTATTAAATGGAAATGGAAACTGCTGAACTGACTCACTGTAGCATTCCTCTTATTTAGGGACACAGTCTTTAACAGTTGTGCATGCATAATGTGTTGAAAGAAGGCATAAAAACCTAAAAGTTGTTTTGGAGGTGCACTTCCTCTTTCTTGCCACATACACATATGGACCAAGGCCTGAGACACATGGTAGTCCTAGTTTCTCATGATCTTAGCTTGTATTATATACTTTACCAGCTGTTGAACTATTCAAGCCTTTATAAAATCCAGGTACATCATTTCACTGCAGATAAACTGGAAGAGTTGAAGAGATGTACATGTCATTCAGCATGTTCAGAGAGCCTGAAGAATCAGTTATTTGCTTCTCTGACAAGACCTAAGCATTTTCTTAAACAAGCTTATCCTGAATGACCCAGGTTATTCCAAATCAGATGTCAATTGTTCCCAGAGCCACAGCTGTGGCTGATTATTTTGAAACTGCCTTTTCAGGGCAAAATAATTTTCACTCAATGTGGATCTGTTTTGAATTGTGCATTTGTTCCCCCAAAGCTGGAAGAAAATCTCATTTTCTTTTTTTGACACCTGTCACATTTTTAGTGTTAAAGAATCTTAATCTGAATTCCTGTCAATGAACACAGTGACAACCCTGGACAGAGATGCCAGTTCTCCAAATGACACCTGACTGGAAACAAAAGAGTACTTTGTTCATTTAGTGCTAGAAACATGTTTTTGGTGAGTGGGAGGAGGCAGGAAAATAAACCATACAAAGAGATACGAGGTAATAGGTGCAAATAAAAATACATGGCAAGTTGTGCTTTCTGTGTATTGGGGCCATTAATGTCTGAGGTACTCCAAATGGTGCATACCAAGTCTGTATTTGTAGGGTCAGGCAGTGGGAAAACACTTTTGATTTATACACAGGCCCAAATTCTGGCCCATCGTGAGCCTTTTCATTTTGTTCAGTGAGAATAGGCTCTGGAGTTGAGCACACAAGTGTTGATAGCCCTCAGCAGCAGAATGCAGCAGTGTGGCTGCATAAGAAAGTTCAAGCCTTCAATTCCTGTCTTAGTTGATGACTTGGCCGTGTAGAAGCCTAGAATCTTCTAGATTGGAAAAGACCTTCAAGATCATCAAGTCTAAATGTGACCTGTCAACTCCCATCACTAAATCATGTCCATTAGTTTAATATATTTTGGCCAAATTCTGCTCTGGAGCACTGGAGTAAATTCAGGGTAACTCCACTTGGCAAAGCCCAACCTAGTATAATTTAAATCTCACATATTCACTGGCTGCCCTGGAGCTTAAATTGGCTCAGAGATTTGAGAACCCCATCCAGTGTGCTGAATGTCTTCTATCTTCTCCAAAAAAACAGTGGTTTAGGCTGGTTTTCTTGATGGGTGGACTGGTGACTTGGCATACATCATATAGGATCCCTTAGGACTTTTAAGTCTGGTGTTGATTGTGCTCCTAAAAGGCTGGAAGGCTTTGGTTTTGGCTGTTATTTCTTCATCCTGTTTAAATCCCAATAACTGTTCAAAGAGTAGCAAGAAAACTCCCACAGCCAAGCTGGAGTCATAGCTTTGCATGGCTGTCCTCAGACCCTGTAAAGTTGAAGCAAGACCCATGAATATAAAGTGAAATTCTGGGATAACAAGCTCTGGGGACATATTATCTCAGTTTGGTATGGAAATAGTAAGTTGCCCAAAGGAAATATGAGTCACTCTCATTTGCATTCAGACAATCTGGGGAAAACCTCAGGTTTTGTTTCATCAGGGCTTAATATGAAGTAGCTTTCTTTGTCTCCTCTCTAAGCACTGCATGCAAAGCAGCATTTGCTGGGCCTTGAAGTTAATGAACTGCACCCTGGATTCTGATGGCTGACATTTCATGTGGCCTGCATGCACATGCACAGAGTGCAGCTGGGATGAGTCACATTTCTCTGTCTGTGGCTGCCACGTTTGCTACATTTTTAAGTTAATGCATATATTTGAAATGGAGGCAGTGCTGATGTTGAGCTGTTCATTCATACCCAGTGGTAAGGTCTGTGACTTCTCTGAAGAGGACTTCATTGCCCTGGAGACACTGATCTCCGAGACAGTTTCCAATCAACTGGTGATATCAAAGTCAGGTGAGGAGGATTGGGTCAGAAAGGATTTCCAGCAATGCCAATCAAGGATTCCTGTGCAAGGATGCTATGGCAAGCACCAGTAACCTGGATAATCCTGGATAATGCAGTGCAGAATAACAAATGATTATTTTAATCCAACACCCACTTCTGTATCAACACTGTAAGATGTAATATTCTTCCTGAGAATAAGTCTAGTTTTACAGCAATATGGGGGATGAGTATGAAAGGTCATTAGCTGCTCTGCTAATTGTCCTGGCTGCACACCCCCTCTGTCCAATAACAGCTGTGTCCAGGCTGGAATATATGCTGCATATTGGCACAGCAACAGAGAGGTCTGCCTGGCTGAGTGCTGTGGGCAGCTGCTGGAGGAGGACAGGTATTTAAACAAACACTCTTACTACAGAGCTGTCTGACAGTGCACAGACCCACTGTATTTATGAGAATAATGGGCTAGCAATGAGTAGGAGTAGCCATTAGTCCTCAGCATGTTTCACCTAGCTAAGTAAAACTTTATGTAAACTTTTACGCACTGAGCCAAAAATGAACCAGGTATTCAGAAAATGAAACCTTATGCAAAGCCAATGAAGGTGACTTCTGAAAATGGGATGGTAGCTTTCCTTCCAACATAGACCTTGCTGTGTTGAGGAGAGCAAAACTTAAATATGCTTCCATAAACATATTGAAGCAAAATGAAGTGAAATGCTAGATATAGCGAATTGAGCCCTTATCAACATATTCAACATATAAAGCATCCATCTTGCTTGGCCTGGGTATATAATAAAATGTCTCACTGTTTTGAATAACCACTGACATGGACTTCATGAGTTTTCCCAGGGAGAAAATCCAAACTGGGAAAAGATTCAACGTTTAAACTCTCTCATCAACATTTTTACATGTTCATATTTAAGGCTTTGATTATTTTCAGATATTTTTCATAAAATCCTTGCTTTGTTATATTCAGCAGCTTGTCTCTGTTTCAGTGGAGGAGGACTAGGAACATCCCTTCATGCCTTGAACCCACATGGGGTCGCAATGACTTCTCATGTTCTGATGCTGCCTTTAAACATATAGACTCTTGCTTTTGCTAGGATGGAATTCAACCAGCAAGTCTGGCATAGGGTTTATATGTTCTACATGTGCTAATTATCCTTGTTCACACCTTTCTGGTCAACCCTGGCTGTCAATGACAACTGGAAAATCGGGTCCATCTGTTCCCTCCAAAAGAAGCAATCAAAGGGCATTAGTGTGGAAAGTACTCCACAAGAAGTACTGCTGGCATGTCTGCTTTCAGCCAGACCTCAATCTTATTAAAATCAGTAAAACTGCTCCCACTAACTTCAGTAAGAAAAATGTTTCTTAATATGAAATTTGCTGCTTGAGTTTTGCAAAGGAAGCAAGGTCAGGCTTTATCTTAAGGTGGTTTATATAAATAACTCATTACAGGATTAAAAACTGATGACTGAATTCATACAGAACCTCACAAAAATCAAAGGGGTGCTTACAACAACTTATACAACACCCTTGAGTGATGTTCTCATAGCACCCACAATAAATTCTGCTGATATGCATATCACACTTATCCCTACTATATAAACTTATAATCGTTTATATAAACTATTTATCAAAGTAATATTGCTAAAAATCTCAACTAGCAGATCTAGATGGAGTTGTGTCAGAATGCTGTGCACAAAGTTTGGAAATTCATGTCACTTTTGACATCTGCAGACCACTCAACTGCTCTATTGAATTTGTACTTCTGTTGTGAAATACATTTCTGGGAGAATACAAGATAGGAAGCTTTGTGGTTGGAGCATAATGTAATTCTAGGAAGCCAACTTCTTTTCTGGGTTAGTTTTATCATTGTAAAAAAAAAAAAAAAAAAAAAAAAAGTTGGGGGAACTGATTTCAAACAAAACTGTAACAAATGACAGACAATCCCTGAGAATGGATTCCAGGTTTTATCATATATTGGCTGTTGTTTCCCCTCACCTCTTAAATTTGCTCTTAAAAATGAGTGGGAGGTATTAGTGTGTGGCTATTGTAAAAATATCCATCATTTGTCACTCACCATGGCTTTTTTTACATGAACAGAAGTGGTAATTTCTTTCCCCCCACTGTGAAGAAAACTCTGGGGTTATCTGTGAAGCACTTGAGCCCGTAGATTGAATCCTGTCTCACTAGGAGCTGCATAAACGGAGCCACCCTTTTGAAGTGTCTGGAGTGGTTCTGCTGGGATCAGGCCCTTGTCTGTCCTGGGTAGAGCAGTAGCTGCATAAAAAATTGTGGCGTTAAAGGCAGAAAGAGGACCCTGGTGTTGCAGGAAGCTGGCAGTGGCCAGGGAGACATGAGCTCTGACCCCGTGCTGAGCTGCAGTGCAAGGCATTGGAAGGCGGTGATAACCAGGATGACCCCTTCCACTCATGGAGCCCCTGAGGTGGAAAAGCCATTGAGGTGCTTGTGTCAGGACACAAATTCCCCTCTGGGGCACTGGCTCAGAGCCAGTGACAGGTTCAGTTTCACTTTCTGAAGGCTGCTATGAGCTGGGAAAGGTCACACAGCTCTTAACACTGTCTCTGGCTTGCCTTCGAGAAGAGTGGGGAAGGATGCACATCAGAGCAACTTCCACCACTCCCATGTCCCTCCAATAATATTATTTCATGATCATGGTGGACAAAACTCTCATATGCATGAAACTGCATGAGAAAGAAACATGCACCACAGAGGCACAGAAAATAAATGGTGAGAGGTGATTATCATTATTTACTGACTAGAGTCAGTGTGGTTTTGGGGCTCTGACTTTCAAAGGGACCTGTTCCTTGTCCTAGTTTTCTGTCTGAGAAGGTGAACTTGACCCTAGGAGTTTATAAAACAGAAAAGGGATGCTGCTGTTGTGCACCAGAAATCTGCCAGGGCTTCGCTTACACTTTCTTAACAACACCAAGACACACACACACACACAAAAGCAAAAACCAACAAACAAAAAAACCCACCCACAACAGTTTTGCATCATTCCTCTTTCAAAATTCCCCCCTTTGAGAATGAAATTCTCTGAGAATACATACAGATAGGCTTTAGATATACGAGCTGAGGGCCTAAGTGTCATATCTCAAACACAAACACATACATAATTGGAACAAGCTTCCTGCTCCCTGCCTTCCAGACTGACTCAATAACTCTTGGAAAAACCCTCACTGCCAGATGAACTTTATGGTGCAACCCAAAGCTCAGCGGCTCAGCTCCGATAAAGTAAGCTAGGACGGACACCTCCCCAGCCCCCCACCCCCGGGGTTAGGGCTCCCCCAGCCGCCCAGCACACCCCAAACCTGACGTTCAGGGCCGGGCAGGTCTGAGCCCAGCTTCCCAGCCGAGCTCGCTCCTCCTCGCACCGTGCGGCTGTCGGAAGCGACACTGAGCATCCCTCGGGCCGGGGCTGCTGAAAGCAAATCACTGCTGCCCTCCTGCGGCACCGGGCTCGGCATGCCAGGAGCGAGCTGCCGATGTTCGCCAGCCTCTCCAGCTGGCTCTCCTGCCCTGCGGAGGGAAGGGAGAGCACCCCGGCACCGGGATTTCCTCACTGTCTGCATGCCCGGGTTTGTTGGCACCTCCTCTACTTTTAACACTGAAGTTAGGTGCCTTAGCCTGAAGCCCCAGCTAGTAAATCGACGAAGGGTAGAAGCATAACCACCTGTTCCTGTTCATCATAGCCCTTTGGAGGAAGTCGCTTTCTTCCCTCAAGTATGTGGTGAATTCAGACCACGCAGAAGCAGGAGCCTGAATAACCATCAGTGCCTGAAAACCCTCTGGAAAATAACATGGCACAAGCTTTCCTGAATCCCTTTTTATTTATTTGTTTTATTTTTATTTTTATTTTTTTAATTTTATCCATGGTGCTTATTTATTCATTTATTTATCTCTAAATTGGAGAGATATGGATTTGAAGGGTAGACTGTTTGGTGGATAAGAAATTGGCTGGAAGTTCTCAGCCAGAGGGTTGCAGTCAATTGCTCCATATTCAGGTGGAGATCATTAACAAGTGATGTCCCTCAAGGGACGATATTAGGACCAGCACCATCTACTATGTTAATGACATAGACAGTGCAGTTGAGTGCAGCTTCAGCATGTCTGTGGATGACACCAAACTGAGTGGTGCAGTTGGTGCAATAGAAGGAAGGGATGCCATCCAAAGGGACCTGCATAGGCTTGAGAAGTGGACCCACAAAAACCTAATGAAGTTCAACAAGACCAAGTCATCCACCTTGGTAGGGACAATCCCAAACATCTGTAGAGATTGAGTGATGAATATATTGGAGATGAATGGAATTAGGAGACATTTATGTACTGAAAGTGTTTTGCAGCATTGGAATAGGCTGCTCAGGGAAGTGGTTGAGTCACCATCCCTGGAGGTCTTCAAGTAACATGTAGATGTAGAACTTAGCATGGTTTAATGGTGAACTTTAGTACTAGGTTAAAGATTGGACTGGATGATCTTAGAGGTTTTTTCAACCTGAAAGATTCTATGATTCTATGGTTTAAAGCAGCCCTGAGGAGGATCTGGGGCTATAGTGGATGAAAAATTGGACATGTGCAGGCAGACTAAACTTGCAGCCCAGAAAGCCAACTGTATTCTGGACTGCACCAAAAGAAGCATGGCCAGCAGGTTGAGGGAGGGGATTCTCCCCCCCTACTCTGCTCTTGTGAGGCCCCACTTGGAGTGCTGCAGCCAGCTCTGGACCCACAGCATGGGAAGGATGTTGATCTGTTAGAGTGGTTCTGGAGGAGGGCCGCAAAGATGATCAGAGGGCTGGAGCACCTCTCCTGTGAATACAGGCTGAGAGAGCCAGGAATGGTCAGCCTGGAGAAGAGAAGGAGACATTATAGCAGCCTTCCAGTTCTTGTAGGGGTCTTATAAGAAGGAAGGAGAAAGCCTTTTTAATAGGGGCTGTAGTGATAGGAAAAGGAGTAATGGTTTTAGTCTGGAAGAAATTAAGTTTAGATTAGATATTAGGAAGAAATTATTTATTATGAGGAAGGTGAGACACTGGAACAGTTTGCCCAGGAAAGCTGTGGATTCTCCATTCCTGGAAGTGTCCAAGGACAAGCTGGATGGGGCTTTGAGCAACCTGGTCTGGAGGAAGGGGTGTTGGACTAGATGGTCATTAAAAGTCCCATCTAACCCAAACCATTCTATGATTCTATGATTTAGGACATCTCAGTGACTGGATACTGGTGGTGGCTCCTCAGAAGGCCTTGCTGTCTCATTTATCTTCTCTGTTCCACACATATACAGCCATCCTTTGTACTAAAGATCACTAGGCTACTTCTGATGACCTGCATATGCTGGGCACTGGGGGCCAGAGGTGCCTGCACTGCTGTAACTAGACCTTAGGGAGGGAGGATTTTTAGTTAAAGAATATTGAGACAGCAGCAGTTGTAGATTAAACAAATGTGCTATGCTGGGTGACAGCTGGCAAGCTAGGGATGTACTGATGCATTCAGCAAGGCTAAATTCTGTACTAAGTTTAATTCCAGAGTAACCTCCCTGAAATAAATAGAGGAACTTTGGACTGACTCCTTTGTATTGGAGAACAGACATTGGCATTATGATTATATGAAAAAGTAAAACTGGTTAAGAATTTCAGGAAAACTTCAGTCAAGGCAGTGAAACCCAAATGTTACAATCAGATCTTTC
The DNA here is from genome assembly GCA_011075105.1 of Heteronetta atricapilla. Taxonomy (NCBI): domain Eukaryota; kingdom Metazoa; phylum Chordata; class Aves; order Anseriformes; family Anatidae; genus Heteronetta; species Heteronetta atricapilla. The sequence continues at coordinate 70,660,490 of CM021731.1, read as the reverse complement.
TCCTCTTTTCTGGTAAGGTTTCTGGGGCTGAATTCTTATACACATTTCTCTATTTTTAGAGGGACTTATGGGTTTGCTTTTATAAAAGAGGTCCAGATGCTCCTTTCATTTACTCTGTTGCATATGTGCCTGTTTTAAGGTGGTTCTCTGCTACTTGATCTTACATAAGCAAGACCAAAAAATCACAACTGAGTTTATTGTAGCTGAGTGGCAGGTGAACCAAGGTGCAGGACATGTGGAAGACAATGAGCAGAAAGGCTCCAGGCTGCCTCCCATCCTCATGCACAAATCCCACTACTGTCAATGGATCATGGGAATGTGCACCTGAGGGCAGAATTTGGCAGGTCTTGCCTCTTCTCCACTTCCAAAGCATTAAGGCTTTGTAGTCAGGAAGGAGAGCCAAGAGTCAGAAGAAATCTCTGTAGAGAGAAAGATTATTCTTGCAGGAACAGTTATTCTTTTTTTTTTTTTTTTTTTTTTTTTTTTTTTTTTTTTTTTGACTGGGTTTTAATGCTTATCAGATGTGAAGTTCATAGGAGGAATAACTAAGCCTAAGTGAGGTATTACTTTCAGTGAGAAATGGCTGGACAGGTAAGTATATTGGTGTTGAGGGATCAGACCGGTAGCAGATTATATATAATCAGGGTGATAGGTAGGGCTGGCTAAGAGTTGCCACCTTTGAAATAAAAATGGCGCCTTGGCCATGTGGCTGCTGGGCATGCTGTGTGTATGTGTACTGGTTTTAAGAGCAGTAGGGAAATCCAGAATGAACCTGGCCCCAGCTCACTGTTGGCATCTTTGTACCAGGGCCATGCCATGGCTTACTTCTGTCTAGACTGGTTTCTAAGAGATGTCTACACAACCTAAAATGACAAAATAAGCATGGGCCACTCTGGTGAGATCTATCTGAATCCAGAAGGAATATATTGAAGTAAATTGCAGGGACCTCACTGACATATCATCACTAGTGCACTTGGTGTTGTGCTAGGAATAAATAAATAAATAGATACATAAATAAATAAACAAACATTGGATCTGTTAATTCAGCTTCATGTTTGCCAGTCCTGCTTTACTTAAGGTCTGTCATGTCAGGTCTTTCATCTGGAACTGAATTTTCTTATTAAAATTCTGTATTTAGCTGACAAGTCGTTTTAGCAGCTGAAGTGGGAAATGAGCCCACTAAAGCAGCAGGACATAAAGAGCTTCACCTCAGCAAGCTGCCTTTCCTGAGGCTTACATAGTCTGCTGAAATTCAGTGTGGGTTTCATGATGATGTGGCTATTTCTTTTCTTCCAAATCAGCATTTTCCAAAAAATGTCTGCTGATATCATCAGCCCTGATCTTGTGTAACAGCAAATGAGCCAAAGTTTCATTGACACTGATGGTGCTGTGCTGTTTTATGCTAACTGGTGCTCTGTAGCATTGAAGTTATGAGAATTTTGAAGTTGTCAGAAAAGGGAAATTGAGTCACACATCTCCCCTGTTGTTGTTAATACCATGTGACTTATTTTCCTATACTGTCTTCTATGTGTAATTTAGCATGTGAGCATTTCAGGGAAGAGGAGAGGAAGGAAGTATCCCTAATTGCCTCTGCCATGAAATGAGGCAGGTTGATTGCCTGTTTTTTACTATAGAAGACTGTAGGTTTAACATTGCAGACTTTACTCTTTTAAAGTGTTCATCCCTCCCTTAAATTGTGAATTTGGCTTAGAAAGGCTAAAAACATGGGATTCTATTTATCTTTTTGTTTGTTTGTTTGTTTGTTTGTTTGTTTGTTTCCACCAGCATAGTCTAAAGGGCTTGCTCAGGCTTTTACCGTAACTGTGAGACTGCTAAAAGTTCTTTTTTGGATAATTTACATTGAAAGCATTCATAGGATATCAGTGGTGGGGTGAAAGGAAAAATGCCAGGTGAGACCTGAGCTAATGTCCTGGGAGTAAGCTGAGCTGTCCTCTCCCATGGAGGGTGCTGGTTGTCTAACAAAAGCACGGCTGCCTGTGGTGCCCTTCATCATAGTGGTACACAACTGGGACAAAGTGGATTACCTGTCTGAGTGAACAGATGTGAGAGGTGCCTCTGGCTTGCAGGGATTACCTGAGCAAGCACTCTGCTCATTGAAGGTTGAATCCTACCTTTTCACTTTCATTGGACAGTAATTTTCTCCATAAGGTGACAGGTCTAAAATCAGTGTAGTTGGGCATAGTCTGTTATAATTCCCCATAGATGGGAAAGATAGATAGTCTTACTGAGGGGAGTTGACTGGAAATTGTTATTGTTGGTGTTTTTGACATGACATAGATTGGTCCTGAGCCACTGAATACTTGAGCTACCAAAATGTTGGAAATCAAGGCAAGAAGGGATCCTAGATGCTAAAACATAGCCCTTTTATTTGTAACACCAGCCGTTAGCTGAACCATTTGTGTGTCAGTCGTTATGTATAAAATAAAACAGTACTTCTCCTGTCTTACAGGGATACTGACAGCCAGTGGCTTGGAGAAGGTGTCTTTGGCTTGCAGGGCCTGAGAGCAGAGCATGCCTCTCATGGGGTAGATAACCAGTGGTTTGAAAGGACAGGACTGTACCAGACAGGCCTTCAGGAGGAAGGGAACAGGCACAGAGGCCCTGTGGTTACAGAAGGGGTCAAGACTGTGGGTACACATCTGTATATCAGATTTTCTTGACTGTTTTAATTTGGAGCTTGTGAGGCTGAACATGTGAGATGCTCATTAGCTCAGAGGTGGGAAGTGCCTCCTTATTGATGTTTTGCTCTGCCTGGCCCCTTGGCAGCCAGAAGTCTTGTCCTTCCTCTCCTTCCCTTCTTCCCTTTCACTTTTCTTCCCTCCTTTCCTCACACAATCAAGGAAAGGTTGAGGTGGGAAGGGACCTCTGGAGGTCATCTTGTCCAGACCCCTGCTCAAACAGGGCTACCCTGAGCAGGCTGCCTAGGACCATGTCCAGTCGGGTTTTGAACATCTCCAAGGAGGGAGACTCCACTGCCTCCCAGAGCACCCTGCTCCTTCTTCCTTCCCTCCATCCCCAGCCACTTGCACTCCTTCCTTCAGTCAGTAGATGTCAGCGAGATCCAGCCAATGCTCCCGGGGCCCCCAGGCTGTCACTCGGGCATCCTGCGAGGAGAAAACCCTGGTGAAATCCAGAAGAAATATTTGGCAAACAGGTCAGCGGGGGAGGAAGCACAAGTACAGTAAAGTGACAGGGAGAAGTGGTGTTTGGGGAGTTTTTCCCCAGTGAGTCAGAGCAGCCTCACTGATGTTGGTTGGCTGTGCACTGCATAAAGCTGCAGAAGGGAGTTTTGCAGCTGGTTAAAGCAGATTCAGCTCCAGCAAAGCTGGTGTTTGAGCAGAGACAGCAAACACTGTGGTGTAGGTGCTGTATGTGATAGAGACCTCATCAGTACCTTTGCGGTAATATTGAATCCTTGCATTTTAGTACCCTTGGAAAGTCCCCCATGAGTTTTAGGCAAATTCACCCAATCCTGACTTTGCTGATACGGCAGCAGATTGCTTCATCTGAAGTTCCTGGGTTTGCCCATTTGTGAAATGAAGCTGACAATGACCACATCCTGATAATCCCAGGGCTATATCACAATTGTACTTCCCACCTGACTCAGTTAAAGCACAGCAGGATGGGTATTTTATGCCCATCTCACAGGCTGATATTTTCTGATACTTTGTTACTGTGGTGGCAAAATATGTAGGCAGAACATTACTATTTGCTATTAAATTTCCACAGCTGGCTTTTTAAACAAGAGCTTGTATGTTTTGGAAACAGAGCAAGGGAGGGCTGGAGACGGAGAGGACGTGCTCAGCCCTGACTGTGGGGCAGAGGACAGGAAAAGATGCTGCTCACAACCTGCATTTCTGGCTCTGGATCTGTGCAGCACCGAGCTGTGAAGGTCTGAAGCTGAGGAACAGTGACAGTAGGAAGCCTGTTAAAAAATAACATAAATTTGCTACCTGGCCAATTCACCTTTATAAAACAATGAAAAATCACAGCATCTTCTGGAGCTGCATCTTGATATTTCAGAGCATGAAGGATGAGTATGCCAGCAAGAGAACTGCTGCTCTCCTTGGGAAGGGTCACAGAAATTCCCATGTCCTGTAGAAACTCTGTCACAGGCAATGATGCTTAGGGGCTTCCCTGGGCTCTACTGTACCATACAAAAGGCATGTGATTAATCCACTTAGCTTGTGGGCACCGAGTGCTTGGCTTAAGGAGAGAAAAGATCTAATATGAGTCTTAATGCCTCAAGTGGATTTCCTAGTAACTCTAGGCATGAGATTTTTCTTACCAAGATTAGTTAGGTTACTTGATGGAAATGGGAATCTGGAGATGTGAGTGTAGTTAAAGGGGGAAATGGGGAAGGAATGGTGTAACTGTAAGTTCTTTCATGGGACGTGGGAAGATAAGAATGTATTTTGGGAGGTGACAGGCTGACTTATTTTTATGAGTGCGGGAAAAGGACCTTGCTTTGGGAAGACACAGTGTGAAAGGGATGGAAATGAAAGATATGTAGAAATATAAGGCTCTGAGACCAGGAAAGACTGGTTATGAATAAGATGTATAACCAACTGGGGGGTAATGTACTGCAGAGAAGACAAAGATCTCTGACTATCCAACAGGTTATTTTTACTTTTTTTTTTTTTTTTTTTTTTTCTGGAGCAAAATGGAAAAAGTGACAATGGTAGTCATTGCCTGTTAGTGCCATTGGTCCAAAATGAAAATTGTTCATGTTACATTTTGTCTTCCAGCTGGCAAAACACTTATTTTATTCTGCATCTGATACAGAGATCCCCAAAATCTGCTTTGAAACTGAGGGATCCTTCTAGCCCTACCTTGCTAGAGCATTTCTGCAGTTAACTGGAGAAGGTGTGTTTGAGCAGTTACTGGTGGTTCTTCAGCCCAGACAATGAGTCTGACTTAGCCAGAGTCTTTCAGTGGAACTGCACCAGTGACTTTCTATAAGTTTTTGGAGATATGCGAGTGAGTGCTCATGCTATAGTATATACAGGTACTTATATACATGTATACATTTATCTGAGGAAAATTTCCTCCTGGAGTTGGCTTTCTCATTCTGCACCTCCATCTCCCTTTTCACTGGTGGTAGAGCAGAGAAAGAGGTCATCTTCTGGCTGCTCCAAGGAGTGTCCTTTGCCTTGTGCTCAAGCATGAGATGAAGGTGCAGAAGGTTGGAGGATTTTACAGACCACCTCTGGAGGCAGGATCCAGCAGACATCAGCTATGTGGCAGGCTCAGCAGAGGGAGCCTCAGCTTCAGTCCTGGAGCTGAGGGAGGGAGTAGAGAGTACAGCTCAGAAATAAAAGGTAGCTTTCCATCTCCTCCCTTGTCCAGGAACCTCGGTTTGCTGCTTAGATTAGGAATGGCTAGGCAACATCCTACAGTTCTTGTGTTTGTGTATCTGAATATTTTACATCACTCAAGCAGCTTATGAAGGACTCGGTGCCTGCCCTGAGATGCTGTGGTCCAAAATTCATCTCTTCCACCACATCCCTGCTGTTCTTCTGGCAAGAAGAGGAGGAGAGCTCCATATAGGGTCGATCTGTGTTGTCTGAAGTTGTTTGCTATTCAGTGTGGTTATAGTACTTCAAGACCATCTAAACATCCTACTGCCTCACATTAGCTTATCCACGAAAGACCTGGTGCCTGCTGACTGGGGAGAGATGTGTTTCTATTATATGGCAGCTCTCTGTTAAGTATTAACTTATTGCTGCCAATCTTGCAAGTCATTCTGTTGTATGTGCAACTCTATTTACACACAAGGAGAACATTTGTCCTGTAATGAGAATTTACTGTTCCTGGCTGTTTTACTGTTAATGATTTATTGAAATTCAGGCTTTATTTTCTAAAAATAAAAATATTTTAAGAAAATATCTGCTTTCCTCATAAAATAATTTTGGTCAAGACCTAATGTTTCTTAACTTTCATCTGAAAGACTTTCATTATTTGTGACAGCCATTGTGTGAAAATATGTGCTTTTCAAGTTAATAGTTTTTTTTTATTATTATTTATTTTTTCCCCAACAACATTTAGGATTTTATATCGGAAACTTCCTGTTTTCCACAGAGTTTCATAGTTTAGCAAAGCTGTTCATGAGCCAGGCCAAGAAGCAGAGCAGAAGATGGAGAGTGGTCTGCCTGAAGCTGCTCCTTGTCTGGGAGAATAGCAGTTAAGCAAAGATGGGTTTAGAGCAAAAACAGAAAATAACATTTTTTTTTTTTTTTTTGACATGTAGTGTGAAAAACTTTTTCCTGCTTCCTCATCCCATGACTTCAAGGTCTAAAATACTTTCAGTTCTCAATAGTGTGGGTTTGTTGGTGTAGGTTTTTTTATTTGTTTGTTTGTTTTAATTATTTTTATTTTTTTCTGTGGCTTCACTGAGATGAAGCAGTTACTAAGAAGCTGTCAATGGAGAGCAGGAGGCTAAGCCCCGCCCCAAGACATCAGATGTGGCAATCCTTTGAGGTCCCCTTCTGTTTTCCTCACATCTTGCCTCTCATTTTTCTGAAGGAGTGAGGAGTCTTTTTCCTACAAGGTCACTAAGAGAGTGAGTGACACTTGGTTTCAAATCAATACCTTTGCAAGCTACAGTTCAGGCGGGTTTGCCTCTTCTGACAGGTAAGAGCAAGGACAGCAAGCCCTATTAGAAAACTTATTGGCCTGCCTATGATTTTAAACGCAATTCAGCACATAATTGGATGCTCTTTAAAACACACCAATTGGTAAAAGACTAGCTTTAACAGGTATTGAGATTAATGATTTTAATTAAATTAATTTATTGAGAATAATGAGCAAGTTAATGTGTTTTTACCATGTCCTGCTCTACTGTTTACAAATGTCTGTTGGAGAATAAGCAGTAGATCTTTCTGAGAGTGCTGCCCTGTCTTCTGGAGCACATGGAGCACAGCCCAGCTTCTGTCTCCATCCCCTCTTGCAGACACATGGAGTAATAAAGCCAAGGAACAGTGTGTGCACCTCTGTCTCATGTGCAGATCTGGGTTAATCGAGCAGGGCAGAGCTTCAACCCTTAAGTAATAAGTACAGCTGCTTTAAGGGATAGATCTCTTTCCAGAGGAGCAAGTTACAGGCATGAAAATCTCAGGCAACTGCTATGCTGGGAGGGGAGTAACTACTCCAAAGTGGAGGCTGGGAGAGATGAGTTGTTCAGCCTGGTAAGCCTCCAGTACCTAAAGAGGGCCTACAAGAAAGTAAGAGAGAGACTCTTTGACAGGGAGTGTAATGATAGGACAATTTGCAATGGCTTTAAACTGAAAGAGGGTAGGTTTATATTAGACATTAGGAAGAAGTTCTTTACTCAGAGGGTGGTGAGGCACTGCACAGGCTGCCCAGAGAAGCTGTGGATGCCCCATCCCTGGAGGCTGGATGGGGCTTTGGCCAGCCTGGTCTGGTGGGAGGTGTCCCTGCCCATGGCAGGAGGGGTTGGAACTGGATGAGCTTTAAGGTCCATTCCAACCCAAGCTGTTCTATGATTCTGAGGTTCTGTGATTCTATGAAAATGGAGATGGAAGGAAAAATGGTCCTTGAAGCCTCTGCCTGGTTCTCCCTAGATTAATACAATGATTCTCCCTTCAGGTGCATGAGATCTACTCACTTGAGAGTGACAGCAATTTGAGTTTGAACAATGGATTAAAATCTGCATGGACAGTTCTACCTGGGCTGGCTGGTGGTTCATCCACAGGGCTGAGATGACTTCCTGGTCTTCCCTCCTGTATATGGAGAACATCAAACACTTTTCCCACATAAGATGCAATGTTGGCATACTGAGTGAGGCTGTATGTTAAACAGAACAAATACACAGATGGGCTGTTTAGGTAAAAAGGGATTAACAATGTTTTTCCAAAGTGCCTCCTAGATGCTGTGCTCCTTCAGCAGGAGAGCTGGCAGAGGAATGCCCATCCCAGACAGCCCTTCATGCACCTGTATTTCTCCCTCCCTTGTACCAACCCACCTGACTTGCACCACAGGGAGGCCTTTGAATTTCACCCAGCAGAGTACAAAAGTGAATTGAAGTTCTTTATGACTGACTGGGACATATGTGCACCTTGACTTGACTCTTGATGACTAACATATCCACGTCTGCTTGCACTCATGGAGCAGAGCCCCCCAGAGCGCTGTGTGTGTGCTGGTTGGCAGCATAGAGGCATCTGTTTAGGAGCTTAACACAGATGCATTATAGTTTATTTCTCATAGCAAACAACCACAGATCTGTGCAGCATTTAATTAAAAATTACTGAAAATCCCTCAGACAAACAAGGCCCCTAACAGACAATGCCTGCAACTGACAGTACTCAGCATCTCTGAGCTTTAACCAGAGCTGGTGTAAAAGCTGTACAGCCCTTCTGCTTTGGTGTGAAGTGCAGGGTGAGTGAGTTTGGGTCCAGAGATAGGGTAGTATGGTCATACAGCTCCTGGACTGACCCATACAACAGTTTTGTAGATGTTTTGCTGATGAAAACCCAGGAAGTTAAGGAGTTCAGAGCATTTTCTGGTTTGCTGCTAAAGTGTGGAGATGTGAAATACTTTCCTAGGGGAAAGACAGGATCATTTCAAGGTGAATAGTAGGGTATACCACCAGCCTGAATTAGTTTCTTTAGCCATTCTGACTATCAAAGGTAAAGAGGATGGGCTTGAACCAGGGTAATAAATATCCCCAGCTGCCTGAAGGTTGGGCAGCACCACTGGGCACCCCCAGGGCTGACAGGGCTGTTTCAGCTCCATACCTAGGGAGACAGAGTCTGCTGCTTTTGCCTAAAGTGTGTTCATGCTGTGCATGACAGCTGCCTGTGGCCTGAATACAGTGCAGGAGTATTTCATGTCATGAGCAAGGGAATGGGGAACAGTTGGGAAGTGCATGCCACCTCTGAGAAATTGCAGTGGGAAGCTGTGAGCTGCTGTGGGTGTTTGGCCAAGCACCTGGAAGCTGTGGTAAGTCTTGCTGTTGGTGAGCCATTTATCATACACTGTGCAACCAGCCCCTGATCAACAGCAATAATTACTTTTTACAGCTTCCAAACAACATTAGTTGTGAGCTGTTGTTGCCATATCATGAAAAACAAATATTTATAGGATGAGAAGAGGAGTTTTCATGGATTTTGTGCCTTTCTTTTGAAGTTAACAGGTGCTCCTGGTCACTGTGCAAAACCATAGTGAAAAAATCTGCATACCACTGAAATAAAGCAATTCCAAACCAATTCCTGTGAAGAAAAACCCATCCTTTGTTTTTGTTTTTGTAGAAATGAATGAGCAAAAGAGTTTGAACTATGGGTTTTCATAATGACAGAGCGGGAGCTTTCACCACCATCCCAGTTTTGGACTGTATCTGATACAGGCTCATGGAGACAGGGCACTGTTACAGCTGTGTGAATAATCTACAACAAGTAATTGAATAGGTGTCTTTAGCCTTTTTCTGTTTGCAAATTATTTGTGAGCCTGCCTAGATGTTCTTGAATGTGTTTGTTGTTTGAAATAATTCTGCCCATAATTTCTGTGAATAATAATTTATTTGTAGCTGACATATGAGCATTATATAATCAAAATGTTAGTTGTTTGGACTGGACAAATAATGACAGATTTCTGTTCCATGTTTACATGAGTGCAGCTCTGAGATTTGCACCAAGAACACTCACAGTTACCAGTGGTAAATTCACTTTCTGCAAGCACAGAGGTTAACATGAACCTTTCTGGGAAATGTATATTCATCTGCAATATTCATGGAAAACAGAAAAAGAGGGGAAATGCTGTTAAATAATGTTTCTTTGTAAAGCATTACAAAATATTTCCAATGACCCTGGTTATGTCTATATGGGTGATTTAAGTTTTTATGGCTTGCAGTCTGGAACCACTTAATTAGACATGTTTCCTTAGAAGATTTCTCCTTAAGCTAGACACAGTCCCTCAGGCCTACAGCTCCCAAATAGTATCTGGGTGCTGTTGTCCAAAACTGAACCATCTCCAGATTCTGGAATTTGTTTACCAAAATACTCATGTTTCCTGCTGCCAAAGGACATTCAAACTCTGACTCAGAAAACTGAATTTGGGAACAAGAGAGAGTATTTTCTAGGGAAGAGTTCAAAGGTGAAAACAAGAGCCTATGGCACTGTTTGGTTTCTGAGCAGGGCTATCCCTGGCATGAAGGATCACTCTAGCTGTCAGGATGACAGTGCTCTCAGCAGATCCTGCTGTATCATTTCTTCCTCTACTCCCAGACTTGGACAGCCCTGCACCAATATATCAGTCCCAGGCTGGAACTGAACTGCCCAAGGGTTTCACATGGTTCAGGAATCACATGGAAACAGAGAAGGACTGAGATTGGAGGGGATCTCTGGAGGTCATCTGCTTAAGCAGTGCCACCTAGAGCCACTTGCCTAGGACCATGTCCAGATGGTTTTTGAACATCTCCATGGAGGGATATTTCACAACTGCTCTGGACTGCTGGAACAGGCTGGTCACCCCTGGTTTCATCACTTAATTAAGCATAGCTGGTGGACATTGTCTCTTCATACAAGAAGAAAGGTTTGAACAGGCCAGTCAAGGCCTTTCACAGGAGTCCTTGGCAGCTCAGCTCAGCAAAAAATACCACAGCCCCCTGGCGTTTGTAGAAGTGCCTTGTATCCTTGCCAAATTCTCAAGACAAATTAACATTTTGCAGAAGGAACCCAGTGTACCGGGGAAGATTGCCATGTACTCACAGGGCCAAGGCAATGACAAAGCAAATGTCTCATTGATGTGCCCTATCTGCCACCAGGGCTTGTGGAGATGCACCCAGACCAACCAGGCAGCCGAGCACCAACCAGGTTTTGTAACCTCTTTGCCCTTAAAAAAAATAGTACATATTCAGTGCCTAGAGTGCTATAAGTGCTGCCTTGTTGAAGGTACTTGGCCAGTATCATCTGAGCTAGGTGGTTGACTGCAGGCAAGCTCTGCTAGCAACTCTGTGAAGAGTTTCTGTGGCGTCACTGTAGAATTTACAAACAGCCCAGCCAGGACTACAGGAGTTTAAACAGCAGGAATGGACTAGGAGTATCTCTTGTGCTTGTTTTTACCTACAACACCTTGGTTACCTCTCATAGTTGGGTGGTTTTGTGATGAGGACATCTTGAAGAATGAATCAGATAGGCATATTAGAGAAGAAACACTTCATACTGGGCACAGACTATGTGCCTTCACCCCAATTTGACTTTTGTATTCAGTAGGGAAGAAGCAACATTTTGGAAACAAAACAGTAAAACAGTGAAATAATCCATTTTGAATCTGAAAAAAAAAAAACTTAATCAATTTCCTTAATACAGTTTTGTTGTTTACAGATCATATTTTGAAAGAAATGTAATACGTAAAACATTGGTGTTTTGTGTTTGTTTGTTTGTTTGTTTTGTTTTGTTTTCCTGCAAAAATTTCCCAGCTTCTGAACACTCTGTTTCCAAACAGATCTCTCTGTGCTATTGTGAGCAAGCATTTTCAAAATAGTAGCTCTCTCTTGGCATGCAAAAGAGCAGTGTGGGCTGCCAGATTTCTGTATCCACATCATGAAAACATGAGGCAGATCTGTCCTCAGAACCAGGGCTGTGCTCCCTCTTGGATACCCAATAGCACCAGAGGAATGGATTTTGGCAAAGTGATACTTTCTAATGTCTTATAACTTTCTCAAACACTGCAATGTTAAATCAATTTCACTAAAAATTGTCATAGAAGTCATAGTCATAATCACAGTCATAGAATCACTAAGGTTGGAAAAGACCTCCAAGATTATCTGGTCCAACCATCCCCCTACCACCAATGTCACCCACTGAACTATGTCCCTAAGCACCACATCCAACCTTTCCTTGAACACCTCCAGGGACGGTGACTCCACCACCTCCCTGGGCAACCCGTTTCAATGCATGACTGATCTTTCTGAGAAGAAACATCTTCTCATTTCCAATTTATACCTCCCCCGGCACAACTTGAGGCCATTCCCTTTAGTCCTATCACTAGTTATCTGCAAGAAGAGGCTGACCCCCAGCTCCCCACTGCTTCCTTTCAGGTAGTTGGAGAGGGCAATTAAGTCCCCCCTGAGCCTCCTCTTCTCCAGATTAAACAACCCCAGTTCTCTCAGCTGCTCCTCATAGGACTTGTGTTCCAGGCCTTTCACTAGTTTTGCAGCCCTTCTCTGGACATGCTCCATGGCCTTGATGTCCTTCTTGTACTGAGGGGCCCAAAACTGAACACAGTACTCGAGGTGCAGCCTCACCAGAGCTGAGTCTTTGAATCCATCTAGATCCCATGTAACTTTTTGAGTCATTGCCATTACATTAGCTATGGGCTACTTAGGAGCTTGACAGCAAGTGGGCTATCAGTAAATGATAGTTAAATTTAAAGCAGTGTGGATGGAAGTGCTGATTTGGATTCAGGAGATGAAATGGTATCTGACCTTATTTGACCACTTCACATTGTTTCTTTTCCCAAACTTTGCCTTTATCACTTAAACCAGAAACATGTTGGGTTTCCTACAACAGATGAAGAAAAGAAAATTAAGCATATTGTAAAAGGGGAGGGAGGAAAATAACCCTGTTCTTTATTTCTTCACCCTACATTTTGCTGGGTGCTCTTACTTCCCTTTGTCCAGCATCACCTGATGCCCCATTTTGCACAGAGAAGTCCCACCAGCCAAATGTGGAAGATGAGCTGCAGAGCTGGAGGACTAGAAGTTCTGCTGTTCTCCATACTGAATCTTCTCCCAGTTTTCTGCCCTCCTCTCTGATTTTTTTCTTTTTTTTTTTTTTTTGTCTGCTTTTTGTATTTAGGTTTTATGACTTTCATTCTCTTCCCTTTCAGGCATCAGAAGGAAAATAGAGAGGCAGTTGAGCAGAGGAAGCAGGGGGGAGTCGTCCGAGGGAGAGAATATCTGTCCATGTAGCTTGCGACCCGCCCAGATTGAAATGAGAGATGCACTAGAAGGCAAGGTTTTTTATGGGAAATGGAAACTAAAATATCTTTTTCTCACATTACTGACATTTTTTGGAGCATATTGTCATCTGTAGAACAAATGAAAGCCAGAATTTTTGCACTTGGGCTATTGAAATGTTTTGACCAAAATTTGCCAATCCCTAGGAGTTTATTTTTTTTTTCAATTCTCCAATTAAGGAAAAAAAAAAAAAGGATATTTTAAAAAGAACCTTTTCCACACAGCTCCCTCCTCCCCCTGCTTTTTTTTTTGGTCAGTTTTCTACTTGCACTAACTCAACACAATTTTTTTTTGTTTTGTTTCAGAAGCCACATTGCAAATGTTGAGTCCAGAACAGTCTGATTTAATGCTTCACTCACAGACATTTGTATCCTTTTTATTTCCATTTATATTTTTTGAGTACACCATGCTCTCCACAGTTCTGCTGCAGTGCTGTGCTGCATGTGTAGCTGGCCAGAGTACATCATGGGGCCACCTCATTTCACAGTGAGCCAACAGCTAATGATGGAGGCTTGCATATACAGCTACCATGTGATCTAGACTGTCTGAGAAAAAAAAAAATCTTTAATAGTAATTGTTCCTAACTAGTAACTGTCTGTCATTTTGGCCTCTATATGATCTGTGCATAGAGGATAAAGGAGGGCTAGGAATAACTTATTCCTGAAACAGAAGTGTCGTGAAAGGGTGGTAGTGACATCGTGGACCACAGGAATGGTGCTAAAGTTGTGGGCAGACTCCCTAGAATTCCCTCCATGCCCTTCTGCAAAGGTAATGAATTTCATGTTATCTACTTACAACCCTCTTTTTTTTTTTTTTTAAATAAAAAAAAAGAATAACAAGGCTTGGAGCCATGTTTAAAATAATAAAGAATAAAGAGAAGGCTATAAAGGGTGGGAGGATGTCTCTCATGAAGTCATTGAAAACAGCTGCAGAAGACCCTTGGACACAGCTTTTCTGTGAGGGAGGGGGAAAATGAGGGCACTTTATTTAAAAATGGCATTGACTTGCACCTTAGACACTACCAGTACACATCCCATCTGTCTTTGTTTGCCTTGTGTAATCACATTGCAAGCTGTGCTGGGCAGGCTCCCTTGGGCCATGTTCTGACAGCACCTAGCCTGATTTGGGTGTCTGGTCTCTACATAAGGATAAATATTTGAATAAATAGAAGTGAGGTGTGTTTCTCAAGAAATAAAAAGGATTCTGGGGAGTGTGGGTGGCAGCTTTGTTGGCGGTACTCTCAGGGATCTGGGAAGGGAGACCTCAACTGCAGAACCAGGACCCAGGAAGCATGGAGATGCAACAAGGATGGAGCAGAGGACTCACTACTGACGGGTTATTCATAGCTGGTGGTATTTAATGGCTGTTCTGCTGATCTAGACTGAACTGCCTCCAGCACAGTCCTCTTTACCCCAAGGGGTTAGGAAGAGCATTTGAATGGAGCTGGATAGAGGTTACAGAGCATTACCCGGTTGTTAAGACATTAAGTCACCTCCATTTCCAGTGAGGACAATTAAACCAGTGTTGCTTTTATTAAGAAATGGCATACAAAGGATGAGCTGGCTAGTTGGCTTTAGTGCCCTACAGCAAGAAGTTATAAGACCTCATTTGTGATGATGCCATGATTAGGTCACCAGGAAGGTTAAATTTCACTTCTCAGGCATGATGGAGACTTGGCCCAAGATGTGTGCAGGGTCTGGCAGCACCAATAAAAGGGAGATAATGACAGAGCTGGCAGAGTGAAAATCTGCCTGCTTCCTTTTATTTAATTAAGGGCAGTTGGTCACAGTGGGGCTGCTCAGGCCAGCCTAAGAGTTGGCTACAGAATAAGGTTTGACTCTAATCCCTGCTAAGAATGAATGTGTTTCTTTCACAGTGGGTACATAAGACCCAAGCAGATTTTGTATATATTCTAAAAATGTTCTACATCCTTGTAACCTTAGGGTTTTGTTGCATGATCTGGAAATGAAATAAAGAGGGTCTGGGTGACTCCATGCTCCAGTGACTGAAGCAGTGTTTCAACCTTGTCTGATTGCAGGGTACTACCACTAGCTCTTGCAGCATAATAAACTTTCTTACTGTAAATCTAAACTTCACAAACTCTTTTCTTAAGTGGTCATTAATTCATAAGAGACATGGTCCTAGAGCAGAGTTCAAACAAATAGACAGGAGGGTCAAGATCAAAATGCTCAAATGCTACATAGACAGACTTTTATATGTCTGCAGTCACATCTCCTTATCATCAGTCTTCAACTGCAGAGACAAGAAATCAAGTGTTGGAATGCTCCTCTTGAAGACCACCTGGATTTTGTGTGTTTGTACTTCATGATCCTAGAAACATATTGAGCTTGGTGGGACTGGCCTGAAAAAAACAGTGCCTCAGGCCAGGATGAAGGTTTACTGGCCAAATAGTGTGCAGAAAATCTTGTCTGTGCTCTAATTTATTGTCTTGCATTGCTAGTAAAGCTAGATGCATAAATCATAATAATTAATGAATGTGTTATGTCATGCTTTTTTCTTATTTGCAAACCATCCTAGCAATTTTCTCAAATGCATTTACTATTTAGATTTTTTCAGAGTAATTTCTGTAGATAGTTCTTGTACTTTAATCTTGTCTGGGAAATTATGATGTGTTTGACATTGGAGCTGTTTTCTTTAGAGACATAAATCTTTCTTTTGTTGTCTCAGAATCACATTTCCCATGCTACCATTTGCAATTACAGATATGAAACTTGCTTTCTTTGACTGCTCTTCAACATCCATTTATCACTAGCTGTTTCAGCTGCTGTTGAAACACAAGTAAACTGTACTACCCGTACAAGGGGGACAAAATACTACACACAGAGGCATGAATGTTCTTTCTCTCTCTTTCTTTCTTATTCTCTCTTTCTTTATTTCTCTTTCCCTTTCTCTTTCTCTTTCTCTTTCTCTTTCTCTTTCTCTTTCTCTTTC
>CM021731.1:70569903-70644531 GCA_011075105.1 Heteronetta atricapilla | reverse complement strand
TCTCTTTCTCTTTCTCTTTCTCTTTCTCTTTCTCTTTCTCTTTCTCTCTCTCTCTCTCTCTCTTTCTTCCTTCCGTCCTTCCTTCCTTCCTTCCTTCCTTCCTTCCTTCCTTCCTTCCTTCCTAGTTTGGCTATAATTTGTGCATATAATCTGTATTTTGTATGACTTCCAAACTGATGAAAACAGAACAGTGAAGCCACCCATGGACTATGTAATCATACAAATCATGCATGTATGTTGGTAGTATGTGTCAGAACATGTAACATTGTCGTTCCTGCTATTTGCTTACAAAAAACTAGTGTGTCAACCCCTAATCAAAATGGCCTATATATATACAGATTAGACCTGATAGTTTTCAGCACTAACAAGAAAAGACAGAAAAAAATAATTCATTATAGCAGAGATCCTTCACACAAGGCATACATAATATAGTCATTTGAGTCATGCTGGCCCAGGTTCAGCAGGACTGATGCGGAATAGGGCTAGCTGCACATCTGCTCCCCAGCTGGATGACAGATTCTCCTTAAGGGCATCCCAGGAGACTGAGTCTCTGCTGATGGAGAGAAGGAAAGTGGGTGCCTACCTTTCTTGGCACCTGCTCAACATGGGTGTAAAGAAAAGGAAAGAGAGCAGAACGGTGAACACAGACCATTTCTTCATTCTGTACTTTAAGAGAAAATTTTAGGCCTTTTGGAGGGAGGAGAATCCTGAAAATGTGCTCTGAGAATGGCTACTAGGTCAAGAGCCTCAGGGAAAAAAGGAGAAGAAGCATTTTGTTCCTTGATTGTAACTTGGCTTAGACACTAAGCTGCTCAGATATTTTTGGGCATGCAGAAATGGAGTTTACTTGTCTTCAGGATCAGGCTCCAGCTGACAAGATGTTTTTCCAGGACACTGTTTTTAGAATTGTCTACCCAAATTCCACTGATGTCTCATTTTCTGAGGCTACAGCTTCCTTGACCTCATCTGATGTAGATTCATGACTTAGGGGAATGATGCTCTAAAGTGAGCAGAGCATTTTCTATGATGAAGGGACAGAAAAACTGTTTGCAGGAAAATATCTTAGTGGAGGAACTTTACCAGCACTGCTGGGAGAGTATATTTTAGTGGTGTAGTAAAGGGAAAATTTGGGGGCAAGCCTGAAGTCTAGAGCATTCACCTTGAATGAAGCAATAGGTGGCAGTTGGTGGAATAAAAATATCTGAGCTCAAAAACAAGCCAGTGCACGCATGCAAAAACATTTGGCAATTGTTTAGTGGAACAACGACAGCCTTAACAGTGCAGAATTAGGCAGAGGGCCAAGAGGCAAAAATATTTGTAAATAGGGTTTGCTAATTTTTTCCACTGGCAAGCATAGCAAGGGAGGGAGGGGGGAATTAGTGTTCTGAAGAGACTGGCCTAAGAGCACAGGTCCCACTAGGTTTATGAACAGAATTCCTCTGTAATCTAAGTCCCAAATGCAAATAAGAAATGTGTGTACGTTTGTGTGTGTGTGCATGTGCATGCATAGCAGGGAGAGTAAAGAAGTTGTGGTAAGGAGGCATTGCTCAAGTTCAGGAATAAAAGCTAAAGGTTCATCAGAAATACAAGAAAAACCTTCCTTTTCCCCAAACCTACTTATGAAACCGAAGCTGGCAGGCAATACTGAATATTTTTGTCTGCAGACCTGTCCTTTTGCAGGCTCTCTCATAGTGTTGATGCCTGTGAGCTGCTGGAGTAATTGTGAGTATACGCCAGCTCTCCTCCCTCCCCTTCATGGCTTCCTCCAGCAGTGACTGTAAAAATGAGTTATCTATTGTCTTAGAGATGTACTCGGAAGCACACTGAGATAAGAAGACTTGCCTTGAGTCTGCTAGGAGGTCTGTGGCAGAACCAATCTGTAACATGCAGCTCAGAGATGTCTCTTCTGCAATGCCTCTTTGTTTTTGGAAATAAAATATCCTGAGCAGATTAGCCTATTCTGCTGCTGTTGCTGCTGCTCATACCTTCACAGTGAACCTGAGCTCTGTGTTGCTGACAGAGAAATCCTGGTCTTGTGGATGTTGTTGGGGACATTGCTTCTGCAGAAATCAAGACATTAAGCAGTATTTGATTCCAAGTATCAGAATTTCTTCCAGTGTCTTTCAGATCACACACAGAAGTGCTGTTAACAGGGGTGTCAATGTATTGGTGGGAATTTTAGAAGAGTGGTTATTCATCTCCTTTCTGATGTTTTTAAGTAAGATAAGATTGACAAGGAGCAAAAGGTGGGCTTGAAATTAATAAGTATAAGCTTGAGTGAAACAACCATATTGCAGAAAAGAACAGGTCATAGGGATTTTCTGAACTGCAGTGGACAAATTGAAAGGTCTTCTCATTTGATTCTTGGAAACGAAGGAGGGTGGTTAGCAAACAGCCACCTTGTGCTTCTGGAGGGCAGACCTTGGTGAGTTTAGGAGACTGGTTGACAGAGTCCTTTTGGAGACAGTCCTGAAGGGCAAAAGAGTCCAGAAAGGCTGGGCACTCTCGAAGAAGGAAATCCTAAAGGCACAGGAGGGGGCGGTCCCCATGTGCTGAAAGATGAGCTGGCAGGCAAGAAAACCAGCCTGGCTGAACAGAGAGCTTTGTCTAGAGCTAAGGAAGAAAAAGAGGGCTATGACCTTTGGAAGAAGGGCCAGGCCACTCAGGAGAACTATGAAGATGTCATGAGGCTGTGCAGGGAGAAAATTAGAATGGCCGAAGCCCAGGTGGAGCTTAATATGGCTACTGCTGCTAAAGACAAAAATGCTTCTATAAATACATTAGCAACAAAAGGAGGACTAAGGAGAATCTCCATCCTTTTTTTGGATGTGGGGGAAAACAATGACAAAAGGTGAGGAAAAGACTGAAATGCCTTCTTTACCTCAGTCTCTAGTAGTAAGATCAATTGTTGTCTGGGTATTCAGCCACACGAGCCGGTAAATAGGGATGGGCAGCAGGGTAAAGCCCCCATAATCCACAAGGAAATGGTTAGTGACCTGCTACTCCGCTTAAATGCACACAAGTCTATAGGGCCAGGTGGGATCCACCGTTACTGAAGGGTAATGAAGGAGATGGAAGAAGTGCTCGTCGAGCCACATTCCATCATCTATCAGAGAAGGTCGCAGTTGACTGGTGTCTAGCAAATATGATGCCCATCTACAAGAAGGGCTGGAAGAAGGATCTGGGGAACTACAGCCTGTCAGTCTGACCTTGGTGCCAGGGAAGATTATGGAGCAATCATCTTGAACACCATCATGCAACACATACAGGACAAATAAGTGATCAGGCCCAGTCATCATAGATGTAACTTACCTTTCTGATCTGCATACATTTTACCATTAAGTAGGTGATACTTGTATCTAACTGGACTTAAGCTGAAGCCTTTTGAGGTTTCCTTTTGAGACAGACTATCTATTTCAGATTGGGTATGCTTTAGCCAAAACTCAAGATCTGAATAATTTGTATCTGAATAGTGAACAAAGGAGCCTTGCAACACACTCTGTTCACATGGGTAGTATCACCTCATACAAAAATGCAAAGGTGATTAATGATAAACCTCCTGTTAACATTTACCTAACAAAAAGAAATAAAAAGGCATCTTAACGATAACAAGACAGAGCTAATGGTTGTTTAACACAAATAATGCCAGTATTTCAGCAGTACTCTCTAAATAATGGCCTGCCATTCTTCCTTTCTGTGAAATCATCTGTGCACATCTAGACTAAAAAAAAGGAAACAAAATGTTCAATGGAGATCTTGCACACCTAGTAGCAGTTTCAGAGGTGACTGGGAGCAATGTAGATACAAAATGTGTGAAGCTAACTTTAGCACACGGTGGATAATAATTTCTCAGTGGCATATTTGTTTTTTCTACAGAATGTTTTGCTCCACGAAGTTAATATCTCACCTACATAACAGGTAAGAACATGAGTGACTGCATAGCAAAGCTTTAAGTGTTTATCCTATTCAGAACCTAACAATACTCTGCATCCTCTCTGAGATATGAAAGTGAGGGATGGGTTCCTAGGACAGACCCTTTCCTCTGAGATATTTAGTCACAATTTGTTGAGGATCCAAGCACAGACTTTTACATCTCCTTTTTAACTTCTCTGCTCATGTCTGAAGACTTCACATTTTGCCCATCTGGTTGCAGAAGGCTGAGCCAAACTCCCACTCAAATTCTTCTAGATAGCTGCTTTGGCACATATTAGCCCTGGGCCAGTGAGATGGTGATGCAGGATCAGCATGGAGCCATCTAGTTTGTTCCAGGGCCTCTGCAACCCATGTTTGCCTGCAGACTTGAGCTACAGGAGTGTAGAACTTGGTCCAGGGAGTTCACTTTTTTATCAGTGCATTTAATAGATGTTGAAAGAGCAGAAGACCCTGGGCTGACACTTATGCACAAGTTTTACTGTTTGCAGTGAGTGCAGAAGGTTGCTTACAGGGAAACCAAGAAGTGAGCCCCCTAGCTCATTGCTTTTGTGGCTTGTGACCGAATCCCACTAAAAACAACTTGTGATTTATTTCAGCTGCATAATAATATTACAAAGTAATAAAAATAAAGACATATTTAATGATGTCCTTCCA
Source organism: Heteronetta atricapilla (assembly GCA_011075105.1). Classification (NCBI taxonomy): domain Eukaryota; kingdom Metazoa; phylum Chordata; class Aves; order Anseriformes; family Anatidae; genus Heteronetta; species Heteronetta atricapilla. The sequence goes on along the minus strand of CM021731.1, from coordinate 70,639,944 downwards.
TTAAATGGTATGCCCTGGCTGTCTACCAATGGTTCTACAGACCTACTGGCGCCTGTGTCTCTCAGTGTGGGGAGAGACATTAAATACCATGACAGAGTCCTATGTACCACCAGGTTATGCTACACAATTCATTTCCATCAGGGAAGTCTCTCTCTCTGTTTCTCTTTTTTTTTTTTTTTTTTTTTTTTTTTTGCCTTGGCCATTGCAACTTTGTTATACTAATAAACACAGTTGTTTAGTGGGACCCAATTTAAACAAACACTTGACATAGTAACATCTCTGGACACAGCCAGAATGGGACATCTGGGTCTCATCACATGACAAAGGTCTCTTCTCTCACCCTTTCATCTTCACAACATATCAGGGCTCTCAGGCAGAGCTCTCAACTCTTCATCTTGCATTTGTTCTTTCCATTATTAGTTTTAAAAAGTCAGGCAATACCTGTTCAGAAGAGAAAAGTGTACATGAGACTGGAAAAAAATGTGGAGGAGAATTACAATTGTTGGATAAAAATAATTTACCAACATCCTCCTTCTTGAAGGTTCCTAGTTGTCTTACAAAATGGATAGAGATCACCTTTCTGTAAATTACAGTGCTGTGAACTCCATTGCAAATGAAGAATGGCTCTGTCTGCTCTCCTGTTGCACAGCACAGGGTACACTGGTGGATGCTGCCCCAAACAGAAGTCCAGCAAGGGAGAGCCAAGCACACCAATTGCTCAGAGTTTCAAAAGCTTGTTTCTGTGAAAAACTCAATGAAGCATGCCTGCTAGGGTATATCAGGTGCTGGTTTGCTGGAGAAAAATGGTCATTGCATATGCTTTCTCCTCACATTTCCTCACCCCTGCTGTGCTCACCTTTTACAACACTCAGTAAGCTGCCCATGTTGTGGAGACAATCTGCTCAACTGGCTGCCCACATGGCTACCTGGTGCAAGCAGAGATGGAGATGGGGGAGCAACGGGTGCTGGAAGAGCACCAGAGGATGGTGATGCTTGAATAAAGTGGCCCCTGCTTGAATACTGCTATGCAGAGGACTTGGGTCATCTCTGACTCAGATGGTTTCCTGTATACCAGCATTGCTTTCTGTGGCGCTTGTGTTTTTCTTGATGGTTTCCCATCTAGGGCTCAAGCAACATTGACCTTGGTTAATTATTCCCAGAGAGAACATATACACACAGCATCCTCCCACGCAAAGCTGTGCTGCCAGATTAATCTCAACCTGCTGCAGGGGTGGAAGAATGGAGCATGGGGCAGGGAGAGCAGCAAGGGCTTGTCGAGCTGGCCAAGCAAGGGGACAGAGGGCAAGCAAGCACAGGGAAGGAGCAGCACCAGTCATCATAACTGGAGACCCTTTCTGAGAGGAAAAAAATAATTCTTTGAAACAATTCTGTCTTGTGGCTCTTCTGCTTGTCAGTGACAGCTCTGTGTGACAAGTCTTGCAACTCGTCTAGGAAGGGAAGCAAAGCCTCATGGCAGGCAGCTGGGTCTGTCTCCTAACAAATCCAGAGTATTTTCTGAATCTGTGTGTCTAATAGAGACCTCATGTTCTCTTGCCTTGTTTCTCATGGCAGCCTGCTATTCACCCAAAATAGCACAATGAGAATTTAATAACTTATTGCATCATTATTACATATTATACAAAATGCTATAATTTTACATATTACATTATTCAGAATTAACATGTTATTTTAGAGCATCTTCCTTTGCACTCATTCCCCAGTCATACTGGTCTTGGTAAGGGTATAGACAGTAGAAATTAACACATGTTGAAGCAAAATGCTTAATATTTGATGCTTTCTTTACATTTCATACATAAGTGAGGAGAAGGAGAAGAAGAAGGAGAAGGAGAAGGAGGACGAGGAGGAAAAGGAGGAGGAGGAGGAGGAGAAAGAGGAAGAGAAGAAAAAAGAGAAAGAAGACCAACATTTTCCCTCTTTTCAGTTTCCATTTAACTTAAATTGCATGTCTAGCCAGTTCTATGATGAAAGTTCAAACAAACCTCTTAGAGCTGGGGATGTGTGACTCAAAGAGCTTGGCTCAATAGGTGCAGGGTCTAAATTTTCATCTGCCTTGCTCACCCCTCCAGGACCTTTTCTCAAAAGCTGTTTTTTTGCACTCTAGTGTTCTGCCAGTCATAATTTGTATTCCCAAACACATGAAAGAACTGTTTCCTGTCTCTAGAGGAAAAAGGTATTTAAAGTCCAAACTAGACTTTATTTTAAAGCCCACTACAGGAAAACACAAGCTGCTTCCACGATGGGCACGGTTCAAGCGCCTGTGTGAGCCCGACCCCACACAGGAGGTGTTAACAAGCCATGTGCGCAGGTTTACGTTCCCATTTCCAGTCCAGCGCCAGCTCCGCTCGCTTGCACGGGGAGGCGAATCGGCGATCCGTGACAGCACACCAGCCAGGCATGATGTCATGGGCCCTGCTCTCTAGCTGCCCCTCGCACGGGCTGGCAGAGCCCCATCGCGTGGAGTTAATCATTGACATGAAGGCCTTGCCTCGGCCCTGACACAGGAGGGCGCCTGGGGGAGGGGGGGAGGCAGGACCTGTGAGCTGCAGCACTGGACATTTTTGGCTCTTGCTGAGCCACTGAAGCCTTTGGGAGGTGCCTGGCACCACTGGGGGAGGGCTCGTGAATGGGAATTGGATGCCAGGTCCGTGTTTGGAGGTGCTGTTTTATGTGTAGCAGCTCCCCACCACCACTCGTCTAATCTCTATTACATATCTACAGACAAAACAGCTACTTGGCATAGCATTGCGGATGTCTGCAACTTTTGCCAGGATGTTGAACAGAGGCCAGGAACTTGGGTGGAGCCAGGAGCCAGAAGGTCATCTGGGGTTGCTGCTCTTTGTTAGAGCTAAATAATGTTGTGAATGTATTAAGCCCCTTTCCATGCACTGATTTTTATTTTTTTTCAGTGCCTTCAGTACATTTTTTTTTTTTTTTTTTTTTTTTCTGGGCTGGATTCATGTACAAATATGCAAAGCAGAACAGTTTGCTCATTTGCACTTAGCATGAAATCCTGATTTATTTATTATTTATTATTTTTTTTCAGGAAAATGAACTAAAATACTGTAACAGTCTGCTCCGTGAGAACAAGACCTTGGGTTCTTTGTCACTTCCTCTCTTTCAGACACTGATCAGATGCTCATCTTCACAAAACTATCCAACAATTTCATTATTGTTCCCTAAGAGGAGCAGTTAAAAAAAAAAAAAAAAAGCTGGAAGTGGGATGAAGCAAATTGTGGCAGCTGGAATTGCAAATCTGCTGCTGGATCCTGTGGTGCTGCTGAGCAGTAGTCCTCGTTGTGCTGCCAGAGTCGGCCGGGACTGAAAAATCGCATGAGTGAGATCTGCATTTAATACAACCGATGTTTTTATATGAGGTCACTGGTTGTGTGGATGCATCTACCTGTAAGATCACCAAGTTTATGTGTACATTAAAGGCTGTGTGGATCTCTTTCGTCAAACAGGCTGCTGCTGAAAAGAACAGTCCAAGTGATAGTTCTTCTTTTGTTAAACTACAGCATATATAGTTATGACTATAGTTATAACTATACTTATAGACTTACATAGGGACAGTAAATAATGTGGCCTCAAGACAATCATGTTACAGTTTTCATTTTGACCCCATGGCAATGCATGTCTGGGTAAACATGTGAAGTTCAGGGATTCATGGCAAAACCTCTTCACTCATCAGACTGACAATGCTGTGGCTATAGACAAGTGCCTTCCTCCTTTATTTATTTATTTATTTATTTATTTATTTTTATTTTGGATATTCTCATGCTCAGGAACACATACTGTACATCAAAGTCTACTCATCCCTGGCTCCACTGCTTGGGGTGTGACAGTCGTGGGAGGAGTGTTGTTGCAGTTGACAAGGTGGCTTTTTGGTGCGAAGTCCCTCTTGCAGGAAGAGTTTCTCATCACTTTGTTAAACAAAAGTCAATGGGTGTGTTATGTTTCACCCAGCTGCTGCTCTGGTTCATCCCTGGAATAGGATTGCTTTGTGTAGAGTAAAAACATACTTGCATGTAAGATGCAAATACTCATGCATCTCTATATATTCGTATACAGATATATGGTGCATGAACACAATAATCATAATAAAGAATCAATTAAAGAATACATATATGTTTTTATAGGTATATGCTTTTCCCTGGAGTCTTGCCAGATGATAGGTATAGTAACATGAAATATTTGCATGGCTTTGTTTATCCAGACTGGCATGGTTTTCCAGAGATATTATCTAGTTCTAGCATCTGAGAGACTCTTAGAGTAAGATTTCATGGTAACCACAAATAACAAAGGGAGGAAGATTGTCAAAAGGTGAGAAAGCTGATGTTGCTTTGCAGCAGGCAAGCTAACGGTTCCCTGCAGTCTCTCAGTCCTACATCCAAGCCTCTTTACGCTGCTTCACTGTTTGGTATGGCTATTTTTTTATTATTTTTTTCTTTTAAAAGGACAAGACAAATTGTCTAGCCACAAGAATTCTTTTAAGAATGTTTTTAAGAATGTTTTTAAGAATGCTTTTAATCTGAGCAAAGAAATACTCTGTACTACTTGGCTGCCTTTAAAGTCAAATATTGCAATATTTCAGCAAAAGGTGTACTGGTAGAAGGGGGAGCTGTAGCTTAATATAGATGTGCTGTAAAGCCCATTTAGCTCCACTGCACTTCATTTACAGCTCACAAGCGCCCCTTGCCATCAGAGGCAGGGTGAGGGACACTGCTTCTTCCTCACCCTTTGGCAGTGGCTTGGCCACCAGAGCCCTCAGACTCTTCTTGGCCACAGCTGGATGAGCCAGTGTGGCTTGGCATGTCTGCTCCCCATGGGCAGCCTCGCAAAAAGGTGCCTGCACATCTGCTCCTGTTAAATCTCTTTCTAACTAATAATAGAGGTGGGTATTTTAATAACCTTACTATGGTTTAAGAAAAGGATGATTTCACTGTACCTGTGCTACTTAGGGACCCAATCCATCCCTGTGCCACTACAGTCCCGTGAGAGCAAAGGGGAGTCTCTGTCATTTTCCATTCATTCCTAGCTCCCCACTTCCCTTGACAGACCAGAACATGTATCTCATGGTTCCTGACCACAGAAAGAATCCAACATGTGGCTTGTAAGGTCAGAAACACTGGTGATTCCTGGGTAGGAACACATTATTAATATGCATTTGGGTGTCCTTTGTGAAAACAGACATGCACAGATACACATACACATATTGGAAACAAGAGGAACACGTGGTCTCTATTAGCCCATGTAACCAAATGCAGGATGCAGATGATCCAAAACAATAATAACTGTAGTTTTCATATCACAGAGTTTTGAAGAGATTTCATTCATCACATACTTACTGGCATTGCTCCAGCTCCAGGGACATATCTGAGATATGGCTTAAAAATATCCACAATAAAGCCTTTCTGCTCAGTTTAATATTATGATTTTGAAGTGTAAAATTGCTTGACTCTAAAACCAGAAGCATGTGCTATGCATCACCTGGATTCTATGAGTTTACCTTTTCCAGTGGGATCATGAGAGTGTTCCTCCCCTTTCTTCAAGCCAAGGACCACCCAACTTTTTAGGAAAAAGAATATCAGATCAATTACATTGCTGCTGCCACAATGGTTTCATTTACAGGAGCTAAACACCAGACACATCCATATATTCCTATTTTCTCCATTTTGTCTGCTTGCTGCTATGGTGTGAGAATACATATGGCTTTTTATTTTTGAAAATGCTGATAGTAGGTGGATGATCTTTTGAAGTTTCATGGACCACTAGAGGTCCCCAGACAGTGCCAAAAAACACACACAGCTCACTTCTCTCTCCTTTTGAGTTTATCTTGGCCCATCAGCACTGCAGGACAAACTACTGTCTTTGGTCTCTTGCCAGCGTAATTGCAAGGAAGAAATGTCACGTTTGTACAAAGTTGGGGAAAATATTTATTTAGCAGGTGCATATGTGTTGTTTTTATCTGCCGATGGCTGGAGCAGCTCAGCACTCTGGAATGTACGCTGTATTTATGGAGGGGATTAATGCGCAGAGTGAAGGTTATTATCCTATAAACACAGCTGATCACATGCATCTGCCACTTCTCAGCGCCTCCTTATAAGAGAAAGGATGGGTTGGGAAAAGATCATCTGAAAGAGGGGCCTAGCATGAGGCCTTTAAATCCATATTTAGTTACTGAGCTGTTTTTTTTTTTTTTTTTTTTTTTTTTCCAGAAGTGCTACTCCTAACTCCTATACTTCAGTAGGAGTCATTGTAATAAAAACCTGTGTGTATGCATGCCACGTACCATAAATCACTTCATCTGCTATTGAAGTGCGGCCACTTCTGGGCAAAAACACGGCAGATGTTTAACACGTCATGTCACAGCAGCTCTCCATAGCAGATTTCAGTGGGACAGGAAGAATGTCATGAAGCTGCAAGAAGGATTTAGTTAGGTGAGACGTAATTACCAAAGCTGGACTTTATCCAGGACACTGGGGCAAACCCTCCTGCCTTTACAAATTTGATTCTAACAACTTTAATTTTAAACACCTGATAGTCATATTTCTTGCCAAGGGAACAGACTGCTGAAAGAAAAAGGGGCAACATTTCCTAGGTTAAAAAAAAAAAAAAAAAAAAAAAACTCAGAAAATGAAGAAAGAAAAAAAAAAGTGTTTCCTCCTATATGGTTTGTGACACCTCTCTGGGAAACCATGAAATACCCACTGCAGAAACATACCTTCTGGGCTGTAGGTCAGCCTAGATTATACTACCCCACAGCTTGTGCCAACATTTTCTGTGTAGAAGTGATGAACTGCAAAAAGTGGAAATGCACAGAGGGATCAGTGCAGGGAGTCCAGGTCAGAGCAATGCAGAAACAAAACATGAGGAACCTGTCTGCAAAGAAGATGATTAAATGTCTTTTGCTGTTAAGATGTGTATATGCATTAGCTTTTATTGATGACATTGCAAATATCCACAGCTGACAACTGAATGTTTCAGCACACCAACTTGTTTATGTAGAATTAAATGGAATCTACAGCATTACAACAAAACAAACAAAGGAAAATTAATACCTGAGAGCAAGCAACTCGTGTAACACAGACTCTTTGAATCTCCAGAGGAACTTTGTTGACCTAGGCCACCCACTAGATTTGCCAAGTGAACAGAAAAATCATCTCCCACAGCAGTTCACAAGCTTTGGAGAAAGTCAGTCCTGATCCTGCTACAGTGCAGGGGGGATGGACTAGGTGATTTCCTAGGTTCCCTTCCTAACATTTCTGTGACATTAAGGCCCATCTCCAGAGCTCATTAACATGGATCTAAAAGACAACAGTGGAATAATAAAGCATCTAATGCAGCAAATTCTTCAGGAAACCAGTGATATCCTACAATAGGATACTTACCAACAGTTTGCACCGCATTTGCTTTAAGTTGAAGAAACCTGTACTTGCATCATCCTGAAGAAGACTGAAATCATACAACAACCTCCTCCTGATGAAAGGAATCTAATGAAATGATCCATATCTGAGAGATTATTTCTATGTTTGTACAAAACAGAAAACAACTGTAAGGGCTGTTCTGGGACTTGCTCTGTCCCATTTTCAGCCAAGCTTTTGTTGTAACTGGAACACATTTATTTCATCTGGAGAAAAATCTGATATATATTTCTCAAATGTATATAGAATCATAGAATCACTGAATGGTTTGGGTTGGAAGAGACCTTAAAGATCATGCAGTTCCACCCTCCCTGCCATGGGCAGGGACACCTCCCACCAGACCAGGTTGCTCTAAGCCTCATCTAGCCTGTCCTTGAACACCTCCCGGGATGAGGCATCAGCATTTCTGGGCAGCCTGTGCCAGTGCATCACCACCCTCTGGGTGAAGAATTTCCTTCTAAATATGCTGGCCACACCCCAGTATCAGCTAGGTCGTGGCTGTTGAGTACTATATGGCCCTGAGTCATGCATGCAGTTCATATTGTTAAGACAGGAAGGTGTGTGTGGGGGGGGGGGGAGGGGGGGTGTCAGGTAGATGTGCTTGTACGCCTTTATCAGCATGCAGAGGTTACAAGGTGGCATGGATTCCTCATGCGGTCTGCCTTCCGCTGTGCAGTCCTTACAGAGCTGCGTAAGAGCTTAAAATAGTGCTGCTACCATTTCCTTAATGCCCTGATTCTTTGATTTCTGAGTGCATCCCTATGCCTCTCATTATGAGAGAGCACTCCTTTAGGATTTGATAGATAGCCATACACCCATACAGCCAGTCCAACTCTAAGGTCAGCAAAGAAACCCTGACCAGCTTTGGTGATCAGAATTAGACTTGATATGTTCAATGCCTTGTTTATGCCACTGTGAAGCAGACCAAAGCTTCAGTGTGCTGCCTTTTCAATCAGGCCTGCTGCCTCATTTAAAGAATGGGAATGTGGTACACCCACATAATATGATAACAAATATACTCTTATTACACTTACATACTGTTGTATCCCACTGTGTATAGTGTTTAATGAGAAAGTGCAATTTACAAGACGAACAACAGAATGAAATATTCCATGTTTCACTGTTTCTTTGTCAGCAGGTTAATGAAATAGACATGCTTTATCTACACTATTGATGAAGTTCAGTCTCTAATCAGAGGTTTGTTGTTCTTTTTGTCTGTCATACACACACGTACATTGTGCCAGGGGAGGTTTAGGTTGGATATTGGGAAAAACTTCATTACTGAAAGGGTTGTTAGGCATTGGAATAGGCTGCCCAGGGAAGTGGTTGAGTCCCCATCCCTTGAGGTCTTGAAAAGACGTTTAGATGTGGAGCTTAGGGATATGGTTTAGTGGGGGACTTGTTAGCATTAGGTCAGAGGTTGGACTCGGTGATCTTGGAGGTCTCTTCCAACCTAGATGATTCTGTGATTCTGTGATAAGCAGAAACCATTTAAAAAATCTTTTAAAACCTCCACATGTAGAAAGGAGGCAATGGCTTTACATAGTTAGCTGCTTGTCAGTTTAAAGTAACTAAAAGAACCAGTGCAAAACATCTCAGCCTCATTTTCCTCTAGCGGAAACCAAGGTGTTTCTACCATGGATTAGTGGAACTATAATAGTGTACACCAGGGGGCATTAGGCCCTGTGGTGCAAGTATAAAAATTTCCAACTGCAAACACTGGTATGGAAACATTTCACCCATATCTCTCTGTTGTGTTACTGTGCACTTCTAATATTCTGTCATTTCAAAAAATATTAACATATATTCATGTATTATAACTTGTATTCAGCAAGTTGAAGGACATTAACTTGTCTCCCTGGCAAAAACTCTTTTCTAGCCAAGCACTGAATTCAGAGTCATAGCTAACTGAGATGCTATAAACACAGACAGGCTACATTTTCAGTGTCTCTACCTTTGCGTCCAAATATATTGACAATCCACTCAAGGGCCAATATCTGCTCATTATCCAAAAAATGTGTTTCTGATAACTTCAACAACTGTTTTAAGAATTCCTAGGACATTATGGGTCCTGTTCCTGGTCCTTTTGATGCATATATTTTCCCCTTAAATGTACACTTGAGCAGTGAACTATTACAGACTAGATGGGAAAAAAAAGATTCTTTCTTGTTTCTCTGGGCCAGCAGTGCATCAACAGTCATTATTTAATAAAGAGTTGTATCCCTTTTCCCCTTTGAAGAAAAAACTCCGCTTACTTCACAATACCCTTGTGCACGGCAGACTTACAAGCTTTCATGCACAGCCCATGTCATCCTAGTCAGAAGTAATTCTGCAGATAACCTTGCTACAAAACAAAAAGGTGCACAGTGTCATCAGTTTAATTTAAAATCACAAACACACAGAGAAAGAGTTGTGTGATTTTTCTGAATTAGAGAAAAACATTACACTTAAAAATATCTCCACCCATTCTAATCACAAGCAAAGTTTAAAAATAATAATAATAATAATAATAATAATAATAAACATATAAAAAGCTCAATCACATGCCTTTAAGCTACATCTCAGTGTGGTGTGAAGCTTGTAATAGAATGGCCTGGCCACAAACACTCTGAACGCACTACTAGCAGCATTTGCCAGGTTGACCCTTACCCTGCTTCACTTGGGTAAAACTCCCTTTGATATCAGCCAAAGCAAATTTTGTTCCTCACTATATCAAAAATTCAAGAGGGAAAATCTCATCTTGTGACTCTCTTGCATGCAGCTGGAAACTGGCTCTGACTGCAATTTGCTGAGGATCTTTATTTCAGCATATGGAAACAAACTAAAATCACTGTTTTCTGCCATTTAGGGACAAACCAACTATTATTTGTGTCTAATCACTGTAGCTCTTAACGGGAAAAAAAGAATCACACTAAACCATCCTGATGTTGCATGTAATGCAGTGTATTACTTGCTTACTCCATTTCTTGTGTGCACACCTGACATGCATGCACATGTTAATTTTTACTACCCAAGAGAAATATTGGTTTGTTTAGATTTGAGATGAAAAGTAGTGTTCCATCATCACATGACATTCTAAAACAGCTGACATTTACAGAGCTCTTTCCAAATGTGTTCATTAAACACTGCATGCATCTTACAGCCATATGCAGCAGTATAATATACAGTGTATATTTTATAGGTTTCTTTTTCTGTTTTACCCACTGATTATTATGTGCTGTAAAACCTCAATTATCCAAACTAGTCAGGGAAATGAAAAAGGGAAATAAAATTAGGTGATGGAAAAATATGTCAAAAATGCCATAGAAAAAGCAGTCCATGCAACATGAAGAAGAAGAGAAATTTCAGTGTTATTAATGCCCTTTCTCTCCTTACAAAAAAATTATTAGTATGAAAAAAAGCAACAAGTGGTAATTAAACGGTCTCCCCCATTTGTAGCATGCTTTTACAAGCAGCAGGCATTTAAAATCACTGTGGACAAATGCACTGCAAATTTTATCTTCATTTTCCCTGTGCAAACTCATAGACCTTGATGGTAAAGCACAAATGAAAATAACAGATGAATTTTTGACCAGATGATAACAGGAAAGACTTTAAAGATAAAAGAATATTTCTAGAAATTTCTACCCATAACAAGTTGAACTACCTCATTCAACTCTTCCATGGTGGGCAGGATTATAGGACTAAAACATCTGCTGATGTAAATGGAAACTTTCCCCAGTAATTTCAGCTTTCTCTTTTTACATCCCAGAAATATATACATGCTTTTGGCACCCAAGTGATCTTATACTCCAAAGAGTTGCAAGCACAAAATTCTGTACCTGAAAAAAATCACAGATGCAGCTAGGAATAATTTTTAGTGTGTCAGACCAGTAAAGTTGAGATGGTGAAATTTAGTAAATCATTCCTGCTTAAAAGAAAAAAAGGATATGCAAAGATATAACAATATAAAAAGCCCAAATTGTACAGTGACATTTCTAAGTGCAGTATTAAATGTGCACACTTGTTTTAAGTGTCCACCTCTTTCCCATATTCAGTGATTTTTACTGCATGTTAAACTGCTAGCCTTCACCAAATTCTGCCATGTCCAAAATCGCTAACCAGTGTTTTTTAAGGCTAGTAATTTCTCATCAAAGTGATTCCAGTTGATTTGTCCTGACCCCATTATAAGTTTTCTGTGTTTGTGACTCTTCATTGCTGCTATTGTTAATACACATCTTCCTGTGATGTTCCGAATTGTCCACTACCCGCACAGACAAGATTTGAATGGTGAGGAAACCCAGCAGATGTTTCTAGCCTCTCTGGTGCAGGACAGTCCTGTGCTTGCTTTCAGAAAGTTGGCTTCTTTGCAGCAGCTTGTATATTCATCTTGATTTGCTTCTTTGATGAGTAGTAATCTAGAGAACAACACGTAAACAGACAGAATTACAACTGCAACAGCGGTAAAGGCTGCTTCAAAGAAATCTCTCAGATCTTGTTTTTGTGTTAAAGAAGTCATTTAGACTCCTCTAAGGCTCATGAATGAACAAAATTAATACCCTTAGTATGTTCCACATAAAGCTGTGTAATACCAAGCAAAACAAAGGAAATGTGCTGGCTTTTATCCAGTTAAGATCAAAAGACTTTCAACCCTATTACGCAAGCTGAGCAATGTGACATTTCACTCCAACTTTTAGATCTACTATGGCAGTGCTTTTCAGTCAGAAAGAGTTATTTTTTTCACCTTAAAAATAACAAAAAATACTCTGTAAAATATCATCGAGAGAAACTATATTTATGGGGACTTTATTTCTGCTGGTCAAATGGTCAAATGCAAGTTCAGGGAGGACTGCATAAAACCTTGTACTATCACTGAATTATAACTCATTCGTCACTTAGACAATAAGTGCTGTAGCTTAAGATAATACCCTTTACTTTTCCATACGTTCACGTGGTTGAATCTTTGTTTCAGGTGTAAGTGTAAGTCAACTTGAACTACAGAACTGCAATTACAAAAAAGGGTTTATACAAGAATTATCTCCCTGCCTTCCAATCTTTCATTGAAACATACTTACTATTTCCAGGTAAATAGGGCAAAATGTACTGAAATAGAAGCTAGATGCTTATCTATGTTTAGAGTTAATGGGGTTTACTTTGTGTAAATTATTTGTATTCATACTAATGAAACTATTCCAATTTAAACCAATTGAGGATGTGGGCTTCCTGATGTTTAAACTTGAGCTTTCTGTAGAGTCAAACTGGCATCATAAATTCTTGTATTATTTTTGGTACCAAATATTATTGGCAGGAGGACTGGAATCCAAAAGGCAGGCTTTGACAGCCAAGCTTGTGCAAGGGGATTCCTGCAGCCAGCTTCCTTAGGGATATATATGTCTGCATGGCATGGTGTGATGGAGCATAGCAGTACCTGAGCTAGCTCTCTTAAGCTTCTGGAGCAGGACTTGGTCTCAAGGAAAGTGTATTCTCTCAGGCAGGAGCACGCACTGTAGAAGAGCAAGTCCCTCTATTACTACAACTCACTGCAGTCTCTCAGCAGAGCAGCAGAGAAAAGGAGTAGCAGCAAGAAAAAAAACCTACCCTGCAAAATGCAATCCTTATTTCTCCTATTTAAAAGACTATAGCTATATAGCTATCCTCCATTTTATTTTAGGAAAAGAAATACATTAAGGTTAATGATTAGTAGATGAGAGAATTTAGAAAATACTTAAATAATAATTATTCCCATTTCTGCCTGTGAAAGATTTCAGCCAGAGCCCAGCTGCTCAGACACTTGCATGCCTTACAGCTGAGCCCAGTTTCAGAATTGATGGAGGCACTTAATAGCCAGGGAGATGCAGGTTCCCCTGAGTCATATTCAGAAGGTCTAGTCTCCACCTAAGATGCTAAACAGAGTCTGTGGAAATTGGCTGGTTTGCCTGTGGGAGTCTAAGGAGTGCTTGCACTGGCGTAAGTGATGTACTGAGTAGGAATATGCTGCCTATAGCCTGTTAGTCGTAAAACCTGGGCACAGGCTCTAGGACGGAATGATTTCTGTTGTTTAAGTATACTTACCTAAATGACTGCTTGCCTTCCCACACAATTTTCTCCCATCTACCTTACATAAAATAGTTTTTGAACTATCTGCTTCAGAAGCAAGGCCGCTAGTGAAAGCACAGGATTATTAACAATTTTCTCAACCTTGACCTTTAGCAAAGAGACTTATGAATGTCTCCCAGAAGAGCCAAGGTCTAAGTGTATCAGGCTGAGATAGGCCAAAAGGTTTGGAAAAGAAGAAAAATATAAAGTTGGCATAGTTCATCAACCCTGGTTAGTGAAGAGGGGAAAAAAAAAAAAAAAGAGAGAGAGAGAGAGGAAAAGGGAAATGTGAAAAAGACTTAGTGCCTGTAGCTGAGCTGCTTTTTGAACTTGAGGCTCTCCCAGGAAACTCAGTAGGACCACTGTGGGACCACAATGAAATGGAGAGAATGGAGATGGGGTAGTGTACATAAAAGGGGTGGGAGATAGAAGGGAAAACTTACTTTCATGTTGGTTAGTTCTCTGCATGTCTGAGGAGTCAAACACAGCAAGAAAACCTCTGCTCCTTCCACTCTAGAGGTGCCAACATCCACAAAACCCAATGGCCGTTTTTTAATATATTGATATTTATTTAATGGGCCACAGTTGTCTTTTAAAGTCTAAATTAAATACACATTGTTGGATCTTAATGTAAAGCATTACAGTGTTCTTGTTGACCGAGGGAGAATGCAGAGAGCTGTTTTCAGATCAAATCCCAGACCCCAATGCTAAACTATCCTTTCATTATGCGATGGCAGAAGTTGAGCAAACGGGCAGAAGCACAGGCTCAGACCATATCAGTAGGTATCGTTTTCCTGTAACACCATGTCTCAGTTTTGAATGAATTACTTCAGTCGTGCCCAGAGGAAGAAGTTTGCTGCTGCTGGAGGGGAATTTCTAAGGCATCGTTCAGCTGGCAATACACAGAGCTGGCAATACATGGAGCTGGCTCTGTGCATGTGCCTCTGTGTGTGCAGGAATGAGAGAGGAACCAGTCTCCAAGCTTCACCAAAAATGACAACTGTGAACTATTTTCCTGGCCCAGCTCATAGACCCAGATTCCTTGGGGAGAAGGGTACTGTTGTTAGACTAAAGTGTTTTCTCTTATGAAAACATATGTGGGAAAGTGTTAAACTGTGCAGCGTGGTATTTTGGTTTCCACATCCCCTGTTGAAATGTTTCTTGCCTGGGAAAAAAAAAAAAAAAAAGAAAAAAAAAAGGAAGAAAAATATCCCCTGGAAATATCTGAGTAATTTACTCCCACATACCTGGTGAGAGATTTACAATTGAACAGCAGTTCCCTCAAACCATCACAACACTGTGCTCTGAGTTGCACTTCTGTACTCTTACCTGTAAATTATACTGTTAATTAGTTAATGGCTGTAAAATGCTTTGGAGAAGAAAAGAGCACTCATTAAAAATCATTGTTCTGTACTCTAATGTAAAATGTTCCACTCTTCATTAATCGTCAACCTCTTCCTGAACCTCTCTCCAGCAATTAAGTTTTATACCCTCAAATAGCAAATTATTCTATTGTCTGACTTACTGAGATCAACATCACTGTTCAGAAAGTGTTTCCTGAAATCTTAACTTCAATTATCTTCCAGGCAATTTCAAACTGGTGACTCAAGTGAAATTCTCAAATTAAAATCTTTGGTCTATGTCTTGAAAACCTCAGAAGCCCAAAAAGGACAAGGGTAACTAATCTATGGGTTTAGATTTTTCAACAGACTCAAATTCCTGTTGAGAACATGAGGGGTCAGATTTTCAGAAGAGCTCAGCATGCAAAATGCTGAGGACTTTTCAGAACCTAAAGCTCTTTTATGGGTGCTGATACTCATTCCTTTGTACATCTGGCAGCAAGTCCTGGTTTAAAATCATGGGCCCTCCTGCTACCTGGCCAAGTTAAGATTTATATGCCCTTAAATATCTTGGATGCCTTCACAGACTACAGTATTCAATCTCAAATTAGCAGGAGAGCTGGCTGCTTTCTCCGGTTTTTGGTCTTTCTCCAGAAGGCCTGGCTGGGTCAATGGTGTTCCTTATTGCACTTGGGAAAGGGAACACATGGCTAAACCTATAAGCAACCAAAAAATCCCAAACTCCCATCTGATGGGCAACCCTGTTTTCCTGTTGGACTCCTACTTGAGAAATAACTCCACTGCTTTTCTCACACTGCCTGTCTAACCATTCTAACCATCCTCCCGCAAGAAGAGGTCATTATCTTATTGCTCTGACACTGACAAGACCCAAATAGATCTTTGAGGGCCAGGAGGGTGGTTGTGGCACAGCGCTTTTGAAAAACACATCACATTCCCATTATTTTATAGTTTATTTATTTATTTATTTATTTATTTATTTTCTTTCAGATGCTTTTTTGAAGGGCTGCACTTTCTTTAAGACCAGTTTATGGGCCTGCCAAAGAATTTCTAAACAGCTGCTGGAACTAGGTTTGATCACCTGAGCAATACCAAGGTCTCACACACCTGTTAAAGATGTCTGTCTTCTTTTCTTTCCTTCTGGGATCCTCTTGGCTCCTGTTTTCACTGAAGTTTTGGGATTCTCTGTCATTGCTATCTGTGCAAAGTGGTGACTGTTGTCTTCCCTGTCCAGGGGCCAATACAAGTGCTAGAGTGGTCTCCGAGCCTCTCCCACCATACTGCAGAAAGCAGGCACCATGTGGCCCTCCAGCCCTTCCCACTGCAGAAGCCCTTCCGCTGGCCTGTCCCGCAGGAAATCAAAGTTCCACTTCTGCTGGGCCCCCTTGATACTGTTGTGCAGAATGTGCTGGAAGTCCTGCTGCAGCTGCTTGTGGTCTACAGGGCCAAAGAGGTTCCTCCGAGCATATGCTGTTTTCCCAGGCCTCTGCTCCATCTTTTCTCCTCTGTGCTGCTCTCTAGTGAGCATGTACAGCAGCGATTCCCTGCCAAGGATAGAAAGACCATCAGCCACACTTTGCATACTCCATTTATAGATGCTGCATGCTCTTTAGACGGGAATGTGGCAGTAACCTCAGATAAATTTCATCCTGCTACGGGAAACTTTGGAAGAAATTTATCCCAGTCTCCAGCCCAGAGTGAGAATTGCCATCGACTTCCACAGGATGCATCTGTGGCAGCAGCTTTGACAGGGAGCAGGTAAGTGTGAAATGCCTTCTTCACCTCTTTTGTGCCTCCTTTATAGCAAGTGTGGGTTTGCCCTAAGGGGACAGAGTCACACAAGGAAGTGGAGAACACTCCTTGAGGCAGTGACTGTTATTTTTCTTTTGTTATGTTCTGTTTACATTGCCTAACAGTGGACAGTCTTGTTCTGAGGACTCAGACTGCTGTGAGTTGCTGCAGTAGGAATTGCAGCAAAAGACAGAGAGCACAGAGATGACACTTAAGACTAGCAAGAGTATTACCTTAAACAAGGGAAAGGGACTGAAAAGGAGGCATTCCAAGATTAAGAAGAGTGATGGAAATCAGAAAAACATAGATCACATGCTTCTACAGTGCATTTACAGCAAAGGTGGTATTACTTTCCTAACTACTCCAACCATTTTTTTTTTGCAGCATCAATCAAGAAGGAAGCTAAAGATGATCAGAGCTATCACTTGCTTCTTGCCTGATATTTTAATTCCCCTTCCCTGAAGTAATTGCCTGAGAAATAGTTCCAGTCACAAACACAAACTGGGTCTTGTTTCCTGTAATGACAAATCCCATTCAAGCACCTGTGGGTGGACTTTCCATCTGGAAGGCCGGCATGGTGACAGAAGAGATGGGGTTTGCATCCTCCCCTGGCAGGTAAGGTGGGGACATAGCAAGACAGAGTAGAGAAATTGTGCACTTTGCCAATTTCATAGGCCAGTAAGGGCATCAATATATCAAGCACATTCACCTACTAATTCCTGCTCAGGTCTTTAACTTCTGGAAGAGCTTGAAGATAGATCTTAAAAGTCATTCAATTCTTTCTCTCTGGATCCACAAAACTCAGCTCCTCTTCCAAGCTGTGATGTGTAGCAACAGACAGGCTAAAAAGAAACCTCAGAGAGAGATTAGCAAACAGCCACATTTTGGATTTGTTGCACTACTGAATTCTGAAGGGATTGAATTCTGAAGAATTTGCCACCAAGCTAAGAGAGGTTAACCAGTGATTTGTCTACAGACCATGAAAATAGTCTAAACTGAAGCAGCAGAGCTCCTACAGAACCACAAGCTTTGGGCTTCGTCTCCAATGTCCCAACGAGTGCTTCAGCCACAGCAGACACAAACCCAGATTTAATTTGTGTAACCACCCCTCCATATTATTTTTGCAGGTTTGTATCTAATCTAAGTGAACTCTGAGCATCCTCTGGCAGTCATGCCCAAGTGCTGACTCTGAGACTGTCACTTTGTGGCTATGGGATCAAGAGCTTTTCGGCAACAGGGCACTGCTGGCAAATTATCTGGTTCTGCACACAGTCTGCAGCAGAAAACTTGGGCAGTGAGGGGATGTGGCCATATCCTCCCAGGTGAAAGCTGAGTGTCAGTTTTGCAATTGATGATGCAACCCAGCAGCAGAGCTCCAGAGGCAGGGGGGCTCCAGCATCCATTTGTGAACCTTATTCCTGGCCCTTGGTGGCTCTGAAACTGTGGCCGGAAAATGCATGGCCTGCAGGTGCTGGAAATTAAAGCAGAGACTGCCAGGTCTAGGTTGCCCTTCTGGTGCATGTATTTATTTCCAAGTGTTGTGCACAGTCCTCTGGAGGCTGATGGCTCCCAAGTGCAAAGACAGGCACATGGGAGCTCTGAGATGGGAAGCAGAGAGGCCCTGCTCAGAGAGGCTCATCTGGGGCTCATCATTACGGTTAACATGACCACGCTGCCTCCTGGGCTCAAGCCAGCTCCTGTCAGTGGTATCACACCATGCCATGTAGCTACCTCAACCCACTTGGTGTGTGCTACCAGCACTCTGCCCGGTGTGGACACAGATGACAGCTGCCCACCGGATGCTCATTGCTCCTACCAGGTCCTAGCACTTTCCCCACAAGCATCTGAGAGCACACCAAGGAAAATCCTCTAGGTGGCATCCAGAATCCCAAAATCTCACTCAAAATTTTCCTGGAGCTGTGTGCAGCCTTGCCCTCAGCCGTGGGGATGCTCAATGGTGCTGGTTGGCACTGCAGCTAACAATAATCACACTGCTGCTCTGCCACTTTTTCATCTGGTGCCAAGCCCACAGCAATTTAATTTAAGCTCATTCAAAGGCAATCTATCAGCCTTAGAAAAGGAGAGGCAGTGCTTTGAAAGAAACATACACTAGGAACTGTATTAGGAATTGCCCTTTTGTAATAAGTGAATACGGAAGAAAGAATGTATTTATCAAACGTTTGTGGCCTTCACTACTTTTTAAAATTTTTAATGGCACATATGAACGAACCAGAAGAGAATCTGCCTTGCTCTGTGCCTGATTACAGGAACATGGGAAGAGCTGCTCCAGTGCAGACTACGAACGCAGTGCCTTGTCTTTAAGGCTGTCTAATTCCAGGTGTTTCAAAATAAGATAAAAAGCCTGCAGAGAGGATAATTATAGACTAACCTTTCCCTATGGAAAGTTTCCTCCTAATGCTCTTAATTATGTCATGAATCATAAATGCTTATAACTCTTCTAAACTTACATCATACATATATATGGACTGTTGTCATTTCCATTACTCATAGTCACATCCAGGATGAAACACTGGCTTGGCTGAAGTAAGTGCAAGTTTACTGCCTCAGAGATGGGATGCTTTTTGCAGAGCTTTTTCCAGGTCTCATTTCCAAAGCTGCACTGTCACTGCTCCCATGCACTGGTCTGAGCTGTGGAGGTGTGTTAAACACCTGTAAAACTAGACAGAAATACTTCTGAAGTGCAGAAACATTATTGCTAGGGTCTACTCTTTCTTAATCCGTGGTTTCTAAGAACAAGATGCAAGCCCCATTCTGCCAACCTTACAGCTACCTGTACAAGCATTCCTGCTAGTGCCAAGACACAGGACAAAAAGCTGAAGGACAGAGCTCTAAGCTACCAGTGGCCATGCCTATTTTTTCCCCAGATCTGGGCTAGCTTGAATGAGCTGGAAAAGAAATACAAACTTCCCCACTTGCTTCTTGAGTTAAAATTTTAAAGCATCAGCGGAATGGTGGGTTGTAGTTATGAATTTCCCATGCATGCCCGATTTTAAATAAATAAGAGATGACGCTATCAGAATGGATGCTGTGGATTTTTTGCCTTTGTTCTTTCAGTGAAAGCCTAGTCCCTACATGATCTGGACACCAAGCGAGAATCGCTAGCCATAAATGAAGTTTTCCATCACAAGTGCTTGTGTCCCTCCTCTCACCCATTTTTCAAACCCGTGCTGGGAAAGGGCAGCCCTTCCTTGGGGGCGCAGGGGCAGACCCCTTGCTCCTCTTGTGTCCACAAGGTGCCTTCCTTTGGCCCGAACACCACCTACCCCATTTCCCCCCACCTCCGCCAGGCAGAGCTCACTTACACGGATGCCCATGGCCCTGCAGCATGAGGCCCCATGGCCGCCTGCAGTTGGCCCTGGCCTGCCTGTCTGCAGAGTGCTGAGCCGCCGTGGGGTGCTAAGGGGTTGGGGGAGCAGAGGCTGCTCACCTGCACAGCACGGAAGGGTTCCTGATATTCAGAGGGAACCTCCTGCCTGCCAGTTTGGGCCCACTGCCTCTTGTCCCCTGGCACTGGTACTGCTGAAATTAGCCTGGCTCTGTGCTCCCGGCCCTCAATCACCTGTGTCACCCTGTGCCCTTGGGATGGCGCTTGCAGGCTGGAGCCCTTGTGCCAGCTTCCACAACCCTGCCATGGTTGCCCCAGGTGTGAGGTGGTTTTGCTAAAGCAGCATGGACCAGGCTGGCTCAGCACGAGGGTGCTGGGAAAGGCCAGTCTGTGGCACACCTGTTTATATATCATCACCATCAACAGTATGTTTTCCTGAGCTTTGGCAATACTTAGCATTTCTACAGAAGTAAAGTGTTTTCATGTTTGAATTTCCCAGTTGCTCCCAGAGGACATGTGAGGCAGACTGAGCAAGCCCTTTGAGGGAAGGTAGGCCTGTATTCCTTACTCTGTTTTCCAAGTTCTGATACAAAGGGAGAAGCGGGAGGCATTTGTTAGCATTAGGGGGACTCTATCTTTGGTGTTTCTGAATTTGAAAGGCCTGCTTGTTTTTATTCCTCTGTATTTCTATACTGATGTTTGAGAGCTGGGAGAGAGGTAAGGGCTGGAGAGAAGCCTTGGTTTTTTGTAGTTTATTTACAAACCGGGCAGAAAAATAGCATTGACGATCAGAAGCATCCCCCAGGACAGATGCCAGGACAACTTTGAGCTGTTTCCATCAGAGCATCCCACAGGTCTAACCAGCCTCCGCACCAGCCTCTGCACCAGCCTCCGTAGCATCCTCAGGAATCCTGGCCCGCCACCACACATGCCCTTTCTGCACACCCCAGCCCACCAGCCACGAGCCCAGTATGGGGAATGGCTGTGCAGGGACTCTGCAGTGGGAAGATGACCATCAGGTGCCAACAGATGGCTGAAACCACACATTTCAGCCTCCACACCCGTGGGCTTTTTAAAAAAGCCTCATGTTTTAAGCAAATTTTTCTTGAGATTGTTCCTTTGTCAAATCACAAGCTATGAAACTGTATGTTTCAGTGGCAACATTTATTTTTATTGTAGTCTAGGTAGAATAATTTCCTTCTGAAGTAACAGAGCCATTTATGTTAGGGTTGTATTTGTTTTACAGCAAATTGAACTCTTTGGAGACAATTCCTTTTTTTTTTTTTTTTTTTTTTTTTCTTGGATATCTAATTGGGCAGGGGGGTGGGGGAAGCTTAAATTAATAATACAGTTTGTGATGTAACAGCATGTAATCACATGCCTCATCTTAGGCACATGGATATATTTATGCCAAATGCTGCAAATCATCCTTTTAGCCGTTTCAAATAATGACCTGAGGTTTCATAAGATTATAGAGGCAATTCATATTTAAGCATCATCTCATCCTCAAGGTTCTGCTTTTGGTTTGCAGCATTCTCCTTGCAGCAGAGATTGCTTTCCAAAGGATTATTCTCCAAGTTAATGGCTGTAGCACCAGCATAGTACATCTTTACAAAAATATTTTTCTCATTTCTGGTTGTATAGAGTTTTGGAGCTTCCTGATTTGGTGCATGACAATAAGACATTATTATTATTATTATTATTATTATTATTATTATTTTTAAATACAGTTTTTGCATTTCTGGACAATATGTGGCATCTAGAACCAAAAACTGAGGAAAAATGAAGGACAGTTTTAGGTTGGTGAGAAAGAATCATTAATGCAAGTCAAATGTGACAAATGTGAAGAGTGACATTTACATTATTATATCAGTTTTGGTCTCTGTGCAATGCTAGGAACTTGTATTTTCTGTAACTTGTAGCCTTTATGAAGTGTGAGTGAACCAAAAGACAAATTGCTGCATGAGGCCAGAATTCTCTAATAGTGTGTGCCTTGAAAAATTTTACTGAGTAAGTTCCTATCTTCAATTAATTTTATGAGTGGAAAGATAAATAGAGAATGAAGAATCAGTGCTCCATTATCTGTTCACCTGTTCACTAGAGATTAATTTTCAGATATGTTTAGGAATATATACTATAACATAAAACCAGACATAAACACAGGAAAAATTAAGGACTGGACAATCACCCACACTCCATTTATCCTCTTACACTGCATTTAAAATACCATCACAGAAACTAGACCCTGTATGATTTTGAGGGCACAGGAAAACTCCAGATTTTTTTCTCCCCACTTTTTCCCCCAAAGCAGGTTTTCCATTAGTTTTCATGTCTGCAATGCTCCTCGCTTATTGAAATAACGTTACTTTCACTCTCTTAATCATCTTAAGCAAAAAGGTAGAGCTGGGAGGCTCTGCTTTGGGAGGGAGGAGGAGAGAGCCCTCTCTGCAGGGAGAAAAAAGAGGATGGTGACTGTGGGTGCTGGTTGTGAAAAGAAGCAGTGGTGTGGGTGGCTTCAACCTGGAAGGCAGTGACTCCTCCTCACTAGGTCAGGACTCCCATACTGCAGTTCTTGGTGCACAGAGCTGCACTGTTGGGACAACTGTGTGCTTTGTCTGGATTCAGGATTGCACAGTGGAGGATGAGGAGGGCAGGGAGAGCAGAAGAAATAGAGAACGTATGGACTTCCTATAGATAACCGTAGTATCACTTAGCTGGTAGCTCTGTCAATCCTCCACCCTGCCAGTGTAGCACAGGCAGTTCAGGCGAGCGGTGGTACTTGTGCCCGTTGCCCCGTTAGCGGATGGGAGCTGGAGAAGCACTGGGGTGGTCCACCTGCAAGAAGCTAGGGGCAATCCACTACCATGCTACTGACCATCGAGGGCAGGTTTGCTAGGCACAGGCAGAATGTGGTAAAGCAGAATCTGTCTGGAAGATGTCAACCCAAACTGATGTCTCCATCCCTCCCTTGCTTCTCTGTTGATGCCCTCCCATGTGTTATTGCAGGTTGGCAGAGCTAGAGAGGAGAGAGTTCATGCACCAGCAGCAAAGGCAAACAGTGAGTGCTGCCAATCATGAGTGTGCCCTGCTCTCTCCAGCCAGACAGGATGTGCCTTCTGCAGCAGGGTAGCTGAGAATCAGGTAAATGAAGGTAAAGGTGCAGGAAAATTTGCTGTTCACTTCTGGCTGTGACCTAAGGGCTTCCCTGTCACCAGAGTGAGCAAGAGAGACATTTGGAGCTGCTTTGTGCCCTGCCAGAATCAAATTTTTGATACTCAGTCTTAGGGCAGCTAAATTCAATCATCCTGGGCTTTGGGTCAGTTTTTTCTCACATGACAAGCAGCAAGACTGCAAAATAAAGCTGTGTAAATTGGTAGTGTGCTTCTAAAGAGGAGCTCTTGAACTATGTTTTGTAATTTCATCTGCCTTCCTTCACTCCCACTCCTTTTTTTTTTTTTTTTTTAAACTGTATTTTCAGTGTTGTAATCCAGAATTCAACCCTTTGCTAAGGGTCAAAGCCACCGTGTTATGTTCTGTTTGAGTTCTGGAGTGTCTCGCAGACCCAGCAGGTATAGAGAAAATGAATTTATATAAGCTGGTTCTGTAAACAAAGCTTTTGGTTTGTCAAAACAGTATGGAGATCCAAAGAGTCAGTGTGTTTCTCACTAAGCTGCAAGGGTCAATTTTGGGCCAGTAGCATCAAGTGGTAGAAGGAGAGAAATTTTGCCAATGCTTGTCCTGCAGCCAGAGGCAGTGCGCAGCTTCTGTTTATTTTCTGTCCAACAGTCAAATTTGACAGTGCTTTTTCTGCCTTTTTTTCACTCTCACAAAGCTGATAGAAGCTTTCAGGAGCTGGGAAGGCAAAAGGGTTCTCATTTGAATACTGCCACCAGTACTCCCTAAGTCTCAGAAGTGATGAACATGCTTATTAAGGATTTGTTGAGGATTTGCCCACTCTCCTGCCTAGCGAGCTGAGAGATGCACATGATCTGTGGCTAGGCTAAAACTATGCATTCATTGAATGACCAGCTGGATGCTGCCAGATTAGAATACATGACTGAATTCTGTTTGCCTTCTGCACTGGCATTTTGATTTGGGCACCTTTCCTTTATTCAGCTGCCAGTTTTCACAAAACTTGTGAAAACATAGTTTTCTTTGATATTTCTTCTCTTCTAACAAATGCACCAACAGATTCCAAAACTGTTAGGGGAGGTTTGACAGGAGGGTGGATGAATATAAATCTCATCTTCATTGGAAAGCTGGAAAAAATGGCAGCTTATTGAGGATGTGACAAATGCAATATGTTATGGATGTTACCTGCTTGCCTTGCCCCCTTTTTATGCTTCAGCCTGTATATATTCTGAGTGTGAGCATAAAACCATGCAAAATAGGATGTAAGTTGGAGCATCTCAGGGTCTCTAATGTTTATCTGGGAGGCCTGTGAGATCTGAGGAGCACAAAGATGACTGAGGTCTCTCTAATGAGAGCAAAAGTGGTCATGGTTATCCTACATCTTCTCATGAACTGGGATATGAACTTCTAGTGTATCACTTGTTTGTTGTCACCTCTACTCCATGAGCATTAGCTTGCTCCCTGGTATGGCTTTATTGGAGTGCAGATTGGACTCTTAGAGGTGGTGCCCTGGTGTGGTTTAGGGGACCATGTGACAAAGGCTTTTTTCCCATCAACAGTATGAATGGGAAAGCATGAATTTTGGTGCTCTCCATGCAACAGTTCTTCAGCCCTACCTCAGCAGGCTTTTAACCCTCAAACACCTGTACATGCTCTCATGCCATTCTCCAGGATATGTGACACTTGCCACTTTGAACTGAAAAATAAGATAAATTAGGTCTTAAGTGCATCATACTGGGCTCAGTGTATACATTGGGCCAAATGTTACCTTGTGTGGATGTGGGCAGGATGTGCTGCTTAGTCTTAGTAACAGAGAATGGTCCCTGTCCCTATTTCACTTAGCAGTGTAGATGTTGTCTGGGCTTCTCCACCTCTGTTTTGTTAGTTGTCTTCAATCTTCATTCAGACAAAATGAGACTGTTCTGCTATGATTATGGATTTGTAAGACCAAAGTGTTCATCAGCGAATAGTTACCTGTAATAGTACAAAAAAAGCCTATCCAAACAGTAATCAGATTTTTTTTTTTTTTTCACCAACCTGAACAGCTAAATAATTTTTCAGTTAAATAATAATTAAGGTGATGCATAGGGAAATTATTTAAATGAGGATTTAAACCCTCGGCGATAAGTGTATGTAGTACACTTGCTGCCAGTGCCCTTTGGGAAGAAGTTGACTCATCATGAGGAAGGTGTACTGAGTTGCAGGTTGCCTCTGGAAAGGCATTTATTCATGTAAGACTTCATGGTAGGCCTATGTGAGTGAGCTTTGCGTTCACTGTGTAGGATGGAGTGAAATGTGCAATATCAACACAGAAGACGATCTAAACCTGAGAAACATGGCAGCGCAGAGATTGTACTGCTCATTGTAGGTCATCATGACTTGGATTAGGCCTTGGAGTGACCTGGGAATGAAAATCAATTCCCCAAAGCCAATGTGAATGGCATGGACCAGTACAAAAGGATTGGAGGGGGAGAAGTACTTGGTGAAGAAGTTACCTGCCGTTTTATTCAAGCTAGGGACTGTGAAGGACAGAAGAGATCCAACACCAGGGACCGACCTTTCTGATGCATTGGTCTAGCTGGCACCTCTAGCTGGGGGCTGCTGTGGCCAGTGTGTGTGGTCATCTGGAGTCAGGTGTGATGGTGAGGGAGGGAGCTCACAGTGCAGAGCGTTGTTTTAGTTTCTGTTTTTTGATTTATTTATTTTTCCTAGAGAAGGAGCTTGCTTTGGTCAGTCAGACGAGCAAAGGCTTCTATAACCTCCCTACCACCAAAGCTGTTCCAGGTCTGTCAATTCTTTGAAAAGCCACAATATTTGGAGATGTATCTGACTCCTGAACCTAGGTCTCCTATTGGGGCCAGCACCAACATCACTGGGAGAGGGTTTGGGCTAGCTCCGCTCAATTTTGAAAAATTCCACCTTCAGTTTCGACCCTTTTCCAGCAGTTTTGCTCATGCCCAGGACTGGTGTGTGTGGGGGGGGATGGGACACGGGACTACTTTCAGTCACCAAGCTGTGTCTGCAGCGATGTTGGCTGGAGTAAAATCTCAACATCCTTGAAGTCTGTGTGCTTCAGAACAGGGCCTGATCACCAGCAGGTGAAAGAGTGAAGCTTTCCTCTGTGTATAGTACTATGGAATTCAGTGCATGGTGGGTGTTTTGTGCCTTCCCCTGGTGCATCTGGCACTGATCACTGTCTGAGACAGATGCTGAGCTAGATGAAGCATTGGTCTGCCCCAATGTTGCAATGCCTATGTTCCTGCCTCCCTGGTGGGCTAATGTCCTGTGATATTCTTCCAGCTGGTAACATGCCCAGGACAGAGTTTTAGCACCATCCGCCACTCGAGCTGTTTGCAGCCTCAGTGTAGCATTACCAAAAATAAAGCTGTTTGAATGAAACAAGTGTTTGGAAATTAGTTGTCTCTCTCCTGCTCCTTTTCTCTCTCCCTCCAAGGGTGGCAAAGCATGCAGGAACAGAGGGAGCGCAGGGTGGGGAGAGAGGAGAGGAGCTTGATGAAGCCTGACCAAGGCAAAAGCATTCTCTCTTCTCCCTCCTCCTTGCTGGGGAACAAACAGGAACAAACATTTACAGCACACAGAAGCTTGTTTACCACAAAACACTCTAATGGCTTCAACTGCAAATGAGCTCCAAGGATCAGTTTCCCTTGGTATAAATGCAGCTGTTCCCATCCCTTAACCCATTGCCTGACATGTTGAAAGGGAAGAAGAGAGTCTAGAGCCAAAAACAACATTAATCAGATTTGAACCTTTCTTGGGACTCCTTTATTTTTCCTTCAGTTTCCCTGTTTCAGTTACTTACCTCATTTCTCCTGAACGCCAGGAATGATAGCCCAGACAATGGCCTGTAACATCATTCATGGGGCAGATTTTCTAGTCTCCAGCACAAATGTTTAGATCTGGTTAGTCCCTAGCCGAAGGAGCTAGCCAGTTGGCTGGACATCTCTTGTGCTTTCATCAGGGGCTGAAGTGAGCCCATGCTGTCAAGGGAGATGGCAGATTTTTTATCCTGTTTTCACATTATGTGCTCTGAAATGGCTCAGCTGGGACAAGTTAAGTCTTGGGGGTATGTGCGTTGCCACAGAAGTGTCAAGGAAGATTAAAAACAGGCACAAAAGTTTGACTGCTAGACTAACCACAAGAAAATGCTAGGAGGGGAGCTTTTTGTCTCAGTACTAGGTAGAGGGAGGTTAGAAACTGTATGTGAAGATGCTCTTGGCTGCCTTTTTATTCCTACAGCTTGTCTGGAGGCTGTAGTCTGGGTTTACATGCTTTGTAGCAAGAGAGAAGCATGAGCCAATTTCCCTACATAAAAAAATAAAAGTCATTCAGCCAGCTCTTCAGGCAAGAAAGGGTCACAGCATTAGTGGTGGTACCAGTCTGTTAGCACAGGTATGCAATGGAAATACTGTACAGATGGTTGTTGCACTGCTGTCCCTCAGCTCCCATTCTGACTGAGGAGGAAAGCTGGATACAAATGATACCAGCATCATTTGGTTAAAAGATGATGAGCAGGAGAGGGAAGTTAGGGGAGGTTAGAAGAGCCTGCTAGCACTTCAAGTGTATTAAGGCAGGGACAAAGGAGGGCTGTTTCACATGGCACATTGAGTAACGAGGAGCCAAAGACTGGGATATAGGATATACAAATGGAAAGTTTAGTCTCAGTTTCAGGAAAGATGTTCTGTCAGCTGTTATATTGTTGACTAGTTTCCCAGGGGAAATAATGAGGACAGGATTTTTAAAACCAAATGGGGCAAAGAATGAGAAAATTCACAAACAAAACCAGTCCCAAACTGGCCCCCAAGTGAACAACAAGGTCCCTTCCCTTCTTTTCTGCTCTCTGTGGTTCTTGCTCCCTGGTTAATTCCTCTACATTAACCCATGCTTATATTAATTGCCACAACATATGAGATGTGTGGACATGAAGTGTCCTCTCCCACTTGTTCCACTTTTCTCCCACTCTACACTCCCCCATCTTCTTAAACTTGCTGTCTTTTATCCTCTCCCACCCCACTACCTGCCCACAGAGGCCAGGCTGGATGTCCTCTTGTTTCTGGCTCCATTTTTCACCCAAATCTTTGTGAATTTCTTGCTGTGGAGGGCTATGGCATGCTGTGGTCCCATGCTAGCAGCTCACCAGCCTGGAGACAGGGTTTTTCACCCCTTCAGCCCCATGCATCTTGCAAAGTGTGGGGAAGACTGCTGTCCACATTTTGCTTATATGGGGAAGCTGAGAAGCAGCCAAGAGAAAAAGTTTACTTGAACTGGCACGCTGGAGCAAGGAACGGGCTGACTCAGTTCTCTGGTATCCCATCCCAAATCCTTTCCACTGGCCCGCGGCTCCTGCACGCCTGCGGCTGCCATCTGACCTACCCGTCAGGAAAGACAGGCAGGCTGCACAGCTATACTGTGAGAGCACTCCCAGCACATCAGGCAGCACAGAGGGAAAAATGTGATACAGAGGCAGACTGGGCTCAGGACCTAGGTGTGATGCTGGGAACTTCCCACTTCCCTCTGGATTAAGCATTTAAACTGTTGTTGCTGTTGCTTTCAACAAATAAGCAAGGCAGACGTAGCATTATTTACCAAGTAAGGAAGTCTCCGTAAAACATTCCCCAGATTTGAAGTAATCATGTTTTTCAATGGAATATAAAAAAAAAAAAAATGGCACACAGTATCTTCTCGTAAGTCCAGGCAAGACGCACGCATTTATTTCCAGTAGCAGCACACGACGTACTGACTGTAACTAGGTGAGAATGCTAAACAGACCCGGTTTCCCTGCTGGTGTCTGAAAACAGGGATAAATTCCTCAGCAGACAAAAGACAGATGGTGTGGGCATTGCTAAAATCCTGGCTTCCTGGAGTCAGAAAGCTATGCAAATCCAAAGGTTCAGAGTGCACAAGATCGTTAATTATTATCTCTAGTGGGATGCTGTCATTCCTTGCCAGTGGCACTGAGGTCTGGCAGGAAGCTAAGCCCTACAGCCAGGCGTTTCGGCGATGGCCTTAATTTATCCTTGGCTGGATGCATAATGTGCTGTTTATCGTGCAGAGTAAAGGAAGTCAGACTGTTGTCCCAGAGGTAGACAAAAGGCCAGAGAAGGGGGTGCAGTTCTGGACAGGATGTACTTGAGTAATTTGTTGGGGACAATGAGGGAATGTCTGAATTCAACACTGGCATGGGTTTGGTGTTTTTAGCATTTTTTAGCATTTAGTATTTTAGCATTTTTAGCATTGCATGATACACTGCTGTGTGAGCACCACATCCTTGCTGCCATACATCACCATGAAGCTACTTCAGTACTGACCATTCAGGTCAGGACAGCTGTACACACAAACATTTCGTCATGGACTGAAAGCTATTCTTGTTCATCCCATGGCTGCTGCTCCACCGCTGTATACTGGGGTTTCTTCCCTGGTCTGTGGTGGGAATCCCTACCAAAAATGAAGGGACTCTGGAAGCTGCAGGACAGGCGAGGGGACACCCACAGTTTCTTGTGGGTGTCATGCACATCAATGCTGCACTGTCAGAGCATGGATGAAGCAGCACACAGGGGACCCAGGCAAATATGAACAGGTTGTTAAAAAGCTCAAGCTTTTAACTGGTGGAGTGGAAGGTTGACTGGTGGCCAGGCTGGGGAAGAAGGAAGGCTGGAGTAGGACTGGTGAAAGAAGGAGCACAGAAGGAGACTGGGAGTATAGAGAGAGAAAATCTGGTTGTGTTGCTGGGAAATAGGGAGATGAGAAGAGTGCATTAGCTAGCTGTGAAGAAAAGGGCTGGAACAGAGAACGAGAAATAAGGAAGAAAGAAAGCAGGATAGTGCAGGAAGGGGCTCAGCTGTAATGGTTTGAAAGAACTATCTGTCCAAAGAGCACAGACCCCTCAATACCTGGAAAGGAACCAGAGTTTCTGATTCTCCCCTGCTGACAAGTCTCTGTGAAAGCTGAGAGCAGCACATCCTGTATGGCTGTAGGACAGGGATATCTTTTTCAACTACCTGATGCTTAGCTCAGGTGACAGAAGTGTCCTGGGCATCAGTGTAGCTGATGAGATAGTATGACCTGGTTTTGCCCAACCCTTCCCTACCTGCTGTCTTAGACTGTCACTCACCTCTTAACAATGCCAGACATAGTGTTTACTTATTTAAGGTTTTATGTTGCTTTTGACACTTTGTCAAGTTGGATCCAGTCAACACTGGGTCCAAAACTGCTGAACATCTTCATTAATGATCAGGATGATGGGGCATAGCACACCCTCAGCAGGTTTGCAGATGATGCAGAACTGGGGGGAGTGCCAATACACCATGCTGCCATCCAGTGAGACCTCAACAGGCTGAAGAAATGGGCTGGCAGAAACCTCATGACGTTCAAAGAGGGGAAGTCCAAAGTCCTGGGGTGGAGCAACTGCAGGCACAATTATATGCTGGGGGCCACCCAGCTGAAAAGCACCTCATCCAGAAAGCAACTCGGGGTCCTGATTAACATAATGCAGTTGAACGTGACCCAGTGACATGCCTTTGCAGTGATGAGAGCAAAGAGCAGCCTGGGCTGCATTAGGCAAAGTATTGCCAGCAGGCTGACGGAGATGATCCTTCCCCTCTACTCAGCACTGCTGAGGCCACTGATGTGTCTGGTTGTGGGCTCCCCAGTATGAGAGACATGGTCGTACTGCAGAAAAGCCAGTGAAAGTCCATGAAACTGATGAAGGGAATAGTTTCTCCCATGACAAAAAAAGGCTGAGTGAGCTGGAGAGTGAACTGAGTGAACTGAGGTCAGCCTGGAGAAGAGGAGGCCCGGGGTGGGGGGGGGGGGAGGGTGGGGGGAAGAGATATCTTATCAAAGTGCACAAATACCTGAGGAGAGGGTGCAAAGAGGACAGAGCCAGGTTGTTTTCAGGGGTGCCCAGTGCCAGAACAAGAGACAAGGGCACAAACTCAAACACAGGAGGATCCTTCTGAACATTAGGGGGCACTTCTGTGCTGTGCGGGTGTTGGAGCGCACTGGCACAGGTTGCCCAGAGAGGTTGTGGAACCTCCTCCTTGCAGATCTTAAGAAACCATCTGGACATGGTCCTGGACAGGTGGCTATATGTGGCCCTGCTGGAGCAGAGTGGATGGCCAAATGACCTCTAGAGGTCCCTTCCAAGCTCAACCCTCCTGTGATTTTGTGGTTCCTGGCGCTTCCCTTCCCTTACACACTACTTACCTACACTTCAGCTCTGTGGCCTCTCTCCACAGCATGACCTCTTATACCAGCTGGTCCTCTGCTCCCTCCTTTCCCATAGTTTGGCATGGCATACGAAAGTACTTGTGAGGCCCTGAATATTGAGGCATAATCTTGAGAGTGCAGATAGTTAAGCACCAGCAAGTGCAAGTGAATGTTTCCAGTTGTTTCTTTGTGTGGTCAGCAGTGGTTCTGGAAAGACATGTTTTATATCTCTGTTGACTGATAAAACAGCATCCAATCCTGTTAAGCAGTGTATCTGGAAAAACGTTAATCAAACCATTAAGACAGCTAGTTTCAGTGACTAACAAGGGCTTCCCAAAAGGTTAGTAAGTACACATTTTTATCATCATAAGCATGACATACATATTTTTTGATCCTCCCAGGAATTGTGATTTATCCCTTAATTAATTTGAAATGACCCTTTCTCTCATTCCTTACTATTTTTTTTTCCTACTGCTGATGGATTTTGTTTTACAGAGCAGCAAAAAAACAAAGTTTATATGTGGCTCCCCAGGTTTATACAGATTATGGGATGGGGAAAGAAGTGGAAGAAGAAACATTTTTTTCATCAATTCTGCTAATGCTGAAGGCTTCTTTCCAGTCAAAACAAGGTAAAGTCAGGTTTACTTATCTTGGTGATCTTAAACATGTTGTGCTTCTGTAGCCTGCAGGCAAGAGACCTCACCCACTCAGTGCTGTTCTGAACCCAGGCTTTAGCCTGTTGACATTCTTGGAGCCTGATGACTGCTGCTCCACTCAGGCCTTTACAGCATCAAAACATTGGCTCATTTGCCACCTGCTCCCTCCCACCCTATAAAGGAGGATTGTGGGTTACTGCTATGTACTGGTTTTGTGCAATGTGACTGCTGCATCACATGTCATAATTGTTTTCTTAGTTCTTTCCCTTGGTGTCCTGAAAGGTTTTCACTAGTCATCTAGGGGAAAAAAAAAAAAAAAAAAAAAAAAAAAAACTCAACTCTCTGTATTCACATTCTCATGGTGAATTTTTCAGCCTGGATTTTTTTGAGATGCAGGCTTTGGATGAATGCTTGAATTTTTGAAGTCATGAACAACCAGGTCAGGAAACCGTGATTTGTGAAAAACAGGTCATCTGGGCTTCCAGGTTTGTGGCTCACTTCATTTCCTGTCCGACTGTGTAGTACTAAGTGTTGGCTCTGCAGTATGAACTATAGCTGCTCAGCACTTCTTGAAATTTGGGTCACTTACTTTTAGGGGATTGAGAAATAGATTCCTGATTTGTAGCCCTCTAACTTAAAAAAATCTCTCTTTGTTTCTTAGGTGGGGCACTTGACGCAAAACAGTTGCCACTGTTTGTAGCAAGATCATAAAAGTAGGTTAAAAAAGCTGGAGGTCCCCTTGAAATTCTTTGGAAAATCCAGTGTGTCTAAACTGAATTGTTCTTTTCTCTCTCAAAGGGATCCTCCACCAGTCTTTTGCATGAGCCTGTGGAAGATTAATCTTCATGATGGTCTGCATTTACTCGTATGACCCCCCAGTGCTATCCTAAGAGCTGGGACTTGACATGACATTGTTAGCCAAAGACCTCCTGTTAGAAGACTTCTTGTTAGCAAAGCTCTTCCTATCTGTTTCCAGTTTTTCTCTCTGGCCTTCAGTGACCATTTTGTTGAAGTGGATGTGCAGGGGGATGCAGACACCCAGCCCTGGGGTTGTTCCTAAATTCTGCCCAGATCCTTGTTCATCTCCCCTGTGGGCTGATTCTAAGCTTTTACAGGTAGCTGGTCACTAGAAAAGCCAAGTGCAATACATAAGGGAAAGTTGGGTTGTATGAATCAGGGCCATGAAGGCCCCTGGCTCAGTCAAATATAGGTGTCCAACTCACTTAGGCTCCTTTTGGTCATCCCAGCCATGGAGCTTGAAGCAGCCGGAGATCCTTATCCATATAAGGTGCTGTTTGCACTTGCTTTGATATTAGTCTGTTCTGGTTATTGTTATTATTAGTGTTGTGGTCTATCCCACAAGGTAAATAGCTCACATCTGAGTCCTAGCAGCTGGCTGGCATGGCCTTTGGAGGTGGCCTGCTTTCCCATGGGGACTTCCAAAGAAGTACTGGATCAACACCATGGTTTGTGAGAGCACAAGTCTGGGATCAAGCAAAGAAAGTACATTCACAACATCCTTCCTTCCTTAGATAATTCTTATTTGGGTGTCACAACACAGAAGTTTAGCTCTGCAGCCAGAACTAAAGGGGTTTGTTCTTTAAGATCACCCATCTAGTTGACCAAGGGAAACCAGCTGATGTGATCTTTTTGGACTTCAGCAAGGCTTTTGACACGGTTTCCCATAGGATCCTACTGGACAAAATGTCCAGCATACAATTTAACAAAAACATAATCTGATGGGTGAGCAATTGGCTGACGGGCAGGGCTTAAAGGGTTGTGGTAAATGGGGCCACATCAGGCTGGCGGATGGTCACCAGTGCGGTCCCTCAAGGCTCCATTTTAGGGCCAGTCTTCTTCAATGTTTTTATAAATGATTTGGATATAGGACTAGAAGGTGTTTTGAGCAAATTTGCTGACGACACCAAACTTGGAGGAGTTGTGGACTCAGATGAGAGTGGAAAGGCCTTGCAGAGAGATCTGGACAGATTGGAGGGCTGGGTGATAATCAACCACATGAAGTTTAACAAAAGCAAGTGCTGGGTCCTGTACCTGGGATGAGGTAACCCTGGCTATACGTACAGACTGGGTGACAATATGCTGGAGAGCAGCCCTGCAGAGAGGGATCTGGGGTTGTGGTTGACAGCAAGTTGAATATGAGCCAGCAGTGTGCCCTGGCAGCCAAGAGGGCCAACTGTATCCTGGGGTGCATCAAGCACAGCATTGCTAGTCGGTCAAGGGAAGTGATTGTCCTGCTCTACTCTGCACTGGTGCGGCCTCACCTCGAGTACTGTGTGCAGTTCTGGGCACCACAGTATAAAAAGGACATTCAACTGTTGGAGAGTGTTCAGAGGAGTGTGATGAAGATGGTGAAGGGCCTGGAGGGAAAGAGATATGAGGAGTGGCTGAGGTCACTGGGTTTGTTCAGCCTGGAGAAGAGGAGGCTGAGGGCAAACCTCATCGCAGTCTACAACTTCCTCGCGAGCGGGAGTGGAAAGGTGGGTGACCTATTCTCCATAAACACCAGTGATAGGACCCGCAGGAATGCGGTTAAGCTGAGGCAGGGGAAGTTTAGACTAGACATCAGGAGGAGGTTCTTCACCGAGAGGGTGGTTGCACACTGGAACAGGCTCCCCAGTGAAGTAGTCACTGCACCAAGCCTGTCTGAATTTAAGAAGAGACTGGACTGTCCACTTAGTCACATGGTCTAAACTTCTGGGTAGGCCTGTGTGGTGCCAGGAGTTGGACTTGATGATCCTTATGGATCCCTTTGAACTCGGGATATCTTATGCTTCTATGATTCTATAATTCTTCTTGCTGTTGTGGTCCTTTTTTTTTTTTTTTTTTGACCATAGGTACTCTATGTCTCATTTCCCTGTTGGTACTTAAACACTGCTCTTCAGCCTGGTGCTATAAATGGGGTTATGACCCCTGTCCATCAGGGATCTTCCCTGACTTGGTCCTGACTTCACAAACACCTTACTCAAAGCTGCTGAGGTTTCAAAATAAACAGCAAAAAAGGAAATTAATTTCTATGTGGCCAGATTTGCCATTGGGCTTTGGTTATCTTGGAACAGGTTATCCGCACTGCTGGTTAACACTGCTGCAGATTTCCAGGTTTCCCCCAACACTGCTGGTACTGTTCTCTCCTCCCTATATCCTACCTTGTTTTCTCCTGGCTCAAGCCCTCCCAGTCCCCCTGGCAGTCATAAGGTTGGGACCAGGTGATACCAGGGATGGGCAGGGGGTGCAGCAGGCAGGGCACTGAGACCTGGTGTTGCTCACTCAGCCAGTCCAAGGGGGAGCCATGGACTAGGTGAGCCAAGTCCTCTCTGTGACATCTGTTTTCATGCCTGTGCTCCTCTTGCTCTAGACAGGTTGTTCTTGGGCTATGGAAGCCACATAACCATGCTTACACTGTGTTGTGCACCAGGGATGGCTTGCTTGGGCTGGTGTGAGCTCATGAAGTCCCTGCACACAACTGCTGGGGTGTCTGCACCATTTTGTTTTTTCATTGTCCCTACCCTGGGATGTTTGCAGCAATGTAACTGTGGATTTCTTTATTTCAAGTTTTTATTTGGGAAAAGTTTCTTATAGTGACTCAAAATGCTTTATTCCATTGGCACAAGATCTTTGTGATATCAGGGTGATGGCTGCACTGTGAAGGTGTTCTCTTTCAGCCCTCCTACTGCACTGTGTTGGCTGTATTCAGCTCCATCTTGCCCTCTCATTGCCCAGATGATTAATGGGGTCTGTGTCTAAAGAATTAGAGTGCTGACTGTCTCGTAAAACAGGGAATTCCTCTCTTAAAACTCATGTGGCAGGGGAAAACAGGGAAGGAAATGCAGCAGTACTTACTTCTTTACCTTGCTAAGCCATGGCACCACAAAATACTCACCAGGAAATTCCCCATTAAACACTTACAATCATGCAAAGGTTTATATAGTTAGTGCAGAAAATGAATGGCAGATGAGCGTGTCTCAGCAGGAGACCTGGCAGGTTGGTGTAACATAAGAACAGACTGCAAACAGGAGTCCAGGCCCTCACTTTTTCCCTAGACATCTGCCTAGAAGGGCAAAGCAGCCACCCCTGTGGCACACTGGTTTTGCTGCAGGAGGACTCCCTTTTCCTCAAGGTGACTGTGCAGTGGTTGTGGTGTGCCTCAGGCTGATGCTGGGGGGTCCCGCTCTGGAGTGCTTGAGGTG
Organism: Heteronetta atricapilla; assembly: GCA_011075105.1. Taxonomy (NCBI): domain Eukaryota; kingdom Metazoa; phylum Chordata; class Aves; order Anseriformes; family Anatidae; genus Heteronetta; species Heteronetta atricapilla. The sequence goes on along the minus strand of CM021731.1, from coordinate 70,603,713 downwards.
GGGCCATCACCAGAGGGGCAGGGAGCTATGCCTACCCTTTCCCAGACTATACCGAAGGAGCAAATGTGTGGCAGCACACACTGAGCTGGTGCTCTGCTCCAGATCCTCCCTGCTGTTTGCTTTCTCACTAGCGGTGCTGGATCCCCTCATCTCCTTTCCTCCTACCCAGGATAAGATTTGGTCCCAGGTTACACCGTGTGTGTATCAGAAACTGGTATACAAATATTCATACAAACCTGCATCTCCATAGGCTCGTACAAACCCTCCTTGTAAATACAAAATTAATCAAAATAAGGAAACCAATTCACCTCTGAGAAATAAGTGGAGGCTTTTGAACATCACAATGCTTTGGCCACAAGCCTGCAATAAATTTGCTGCTAGTTTAGGGCTTGATCCTGAAGGGATATTTGTTGTCTCTGTAGCCCATGTGGCTTCCCTAGGACAGCCAACTTCTACAGAGTACCAGCAACACAACAGCAGCTGTCTTTTCTCTCTCTTCTGTGCAGCAAAACAACAACAAAGAAGCCCTCTTCCTCCCTCAGCTCCCAGTGGATGAGCACTTTGAATCAGTACAAAGGCCTCTGGGCTCGTTGTTTGGCAAGGCCTTCCCTCTGCCCCTTCTGGTTTTGGGGGATGGGGAGGAGAGAAAGGATGGATGCTGGATGTGCACTGGACATGGTGTGTGCAGCCCTGAGGCCTGGTGCCCTGACCACCCAGCCCACCCCTCAGATCTAGTGAGACCTTAGCCTTGGGAGGCATTCTTACGCCTATGCCATTTGAAATACATTGTTAGTCCCCCTGACTGTGAGAAGACTGTGGGATGTTTGTGTACGGGCAGGATGCTTATGTGCTACACAGCTCTGGGATGTGGAGTGTAAGCTTTGTCCTGCAGGAGGCTGAACAGCCTTGCCTCCCACTGGAGCCAGGAGGATCTGAATACACTTGGTGCTCTGCAGAGCCAGGCCTCTTTTCCTGTAGAAAATCCCCTGTTCACCCACCCCAGGCTTCACTGAAGGGACTCTGGTCAGACTCATTTCCACACCACTGCAATTTGTAGGCTTGCACTGCAGCCAGAGTTCAGCCTGCTCAGAGCAATGCAATGGGGAATCAGCCAGGGTCTACGGATCAATGGGAAGCCCCTCAGTGTTCTGGCCCTGGCACTGAGGAGCACCAATTATTGTGCTGGCCATGAGGGATGCATTATAATAAGCTAAACCTTTTACATGATTCAATGGTGAAGTGCTTATGCTGTGATGACTTGGTAAATGAAAGAAGACAATTTCCAAGTCTGGAAAGAAAGTTAACTTTATTAACAGCCTTCTTCAGGCTAGAATAATCATATTTTTGGTATTGCTGTGTACCACTGTAGCATGTAGCTGCTAGGAAATTGCTCTAAAGAAAAACGGGAATGAGTTACAGTGCCAAGGTATAGATGTCCAGCTGGCAGCTATCATCTATCCTGCATAGAAGCCCATTGAGTTACTGTAAAAAAAAACACCTTTACAGGTTTAGTAAAGTTATTTTTTTTAAAAAAATATCTTGAGTTAAAAAATGAGTTAAAAAACCCTTTACAGCTGCTACCTTCTGTCTTGCTTTAGCACTAGCAGAGAATTAAATAACAATACATTAGAATACTTCAGCAGATACTCAGCTGTACTTGAATTACTGTTAGATATTTGGTGGAAAGTGGCCTAGAATGAAATGTCCACCACCTAAACTAGTATCACAATTATGGTTGCCAAAGATGACTTTGAGAATTAGCCACTCAGCTATAATTCAGATGGGTTTGTGCCCTCAGCTTCCTGGCTTTATAGGCTTTAAATATTTCATGTGTTATGTAGCTATCTGTAACAGCATTTGAACGCTGTGGAATACACTGTCATGGCCAGCAGCAAGGACAATAATAGCAATGGTAAGTAATTTAATATATCTGCAATGATAACTCTGTATTGTCCACTAGAGACACATTATACATGAAGGTAATATTTTACTGCTATGGGAATTTTAAAAAAGAAAGGATATTGGCAAAACCCTTTCCCACTGAAGCCCAGAGACTGTTCTCCTGGACTTAGACAAGAGTAGCTTTAGGCCAGCGCTGATTCCTGCTGGAAGTCCCACCAGAGTGCCAACAGTTTTGCACACAGTCATCCAGTGGGAAATCCTCATTCCCATTACTGCAGTGTGCCTGGCTGCTGCGAAGGTTTCATTCTGCATGAGGTTGTCACCAATAGCTTACCAGTCACGGAGTGTGCATTCCAAAAACTGCTCTTGTGTTACTGAAGGGATTTTCAGCCTGTCAGAAGTTAATGGGGGTTCTGTCATTGCTGTTTGCCAGGCTGTGATTGTGTCCATTACTTTAAAATACATGGAGGAGCTTTAATGCTGCAGGAACTGACTTTTTATGTTATATGGTAGGATTTCCTCATGCTCCATGGAAAAAGAGTGAAACTGACAGATGCACAGGCTGTTTTCCTTTTTGTTCCTGATTTTGGGAAAATAAAACAGCCAAAACTTACATCCTTCTGGAAATCAGATCATCTCATCCAGTATATGTCCTGATTTCAGTTAGGACAGAGTTATTTTTTCTCCTAGTAGCTGGTAGGGTGCTATGTTTTGGATTAGGATGAGAAGAGTGCTGATAACGTGCTGATGTTTTGTTACAGAGCAGTGCTTACACTAAGCCAAGGACTTTTCAGCTCCTCGCTCTGTCCTGCCAGCAGGCAGGCTGGGGATGCAGCAAGAGCTGGGAGGGGACAGACCCAGGACAGCTGACCCAAACTGGCCAAAGGGGTATTCCATACCATCTGATGTCATGCTGAACAATATATAGGGGTGGCTAGCCAGGGTGGGGGGCCGGCTGCTCAGGGTTGGGCTGGGCATCGGTCAGCGGGTGGTGAGCAATTGCATTGTGCATCACTTGTTTGTACATACTATTATTATTATTATTATTATTATTTCCTATCTTAATAAACTGTTTTTATCTCAACTCACAAGCTTCACTTTCCCATTTCTCTCCCCCATCCCAGAGAGGGAGGGGGGAGGGTGAGCGAACAGCTGTGTGGTGTTTAGTTGCCGGCGGGGTTAAACCACAACAGTATATCACATTGTTTCATAATGCCTGGTAAGATTTCTGTGTTAAGGTCTGTCCCATGGTTATAATTTAATGCTTTTTTTTTTTTTTTTTTCTCTCCTATCTGATCCCTATTTTTTATTAGGCTGAATTTGTCTTTTAAGCTCCTTCTGTAAAGAATGAGCTTTGAATGGAGGGACAGAAAGATTAAAGTTGATGCAGTGGTCAGTGGGGAGCCTGCAGGCCAAGGCATAGTGGGTTGTATCCTCTAAGGTTGAAGGAAAAGGGACCAAATTCAGCAGTCCTTAGCAAGGGAGAAATGTGTTGGTGTCAGATCAATATGGTCCACACATCACCACAGAAGATGGCTTTTCTGCTGTTGCAACATAGGGGCAATGCTGAATTTTGTATAAAGTATGGAAAAAACAACAACAGAACTTAGTTACAGCTTGATAAATGGAAGAAAACTAGGGAGGAGGAACCTGTTAGCTCTCTGGCAGGAGGGATGGCTGCTAGTGCCCACAGGTAGAGATGATCTTCATGGGTTCCAGATCCTGGTAGCAGCCAGGCACACAGCTCCCAGAGGCCGCAGGAGCCCAAATTCCTTTTTGGGTGCCAGGCCTCACCTCTTAGGTGAGCTATGGATAGAAGGGAGCAGTCTGGAGCAGCCTGAGCTATTTCTTCAAAATCACTCCCAATCTGAAATTGAATTAGCAGGAGATCTGTGCTTTGTTTTGGTTCTTGAGTAGAAACAGCTGGGGGGAAAGGAAAAGGGGAATAAAAAGAAGCTGCATAATCAGCCTTACTTTCAGGCAACTGCTTGGAGATCTCCCTGCAGGGCTAGATTCTTTCTTCCTTTCCACATCTACTGGCCTCTCTTGCCTGAGTTCTTATTTTTGAGATTGAAAATGTAGGTCAGCAATGGAGCGTAAGTCACACCATGCTGGAATATGTAGGTCAGGCAGACTGTACCAAGAAAAAAAAAAAGAAAGAATATAAAGACATTTTTCAACTGCTTCCAGCAGGAGAAGGCCACGCTGGGAATTGGGCTTTTGAATGGGATATCCTCTCCCGATCCAACTGCCCAGGAGTTTGCGGCCAAGAATAACAGGAGGATCAGAGAATGGGAAGGGGGGAAGGGAGGACAGGAGGTCTGACCAGCTCATATGACCCTCCGTTAGGGACTTACAAAAAGGGTTGGTACGAGCTCATTTTTCATGAGTCTTAATCCCTCCTTCTTCTGATGCTGAGCCAATGGTTTTCTGGAGAATCTGAGTCACAAGGATTGCAGCTGGAAAGAGAGGATTGATAGCGGCGGCTCAGCAGGCACAACCATGTCTGAAGAGCTGGGAGGAGAGTGACATTGCCACTGGTTTTCAGCAAAAAAGAGTTTTCTTTGAAGGAATGGGGGAAGAGTGGGAGGAATACACCAAAAATATTACAAAGGGGAATGCAATGCTTGTCCTTATGTCACTGTTTCTGTTCTCAGGAGCTCCTTAGCAGAGGGTTTTTTATAAACAGGGTTGTGCGTGTGTTCATGCATGCAGAGGAAGCCCACTTTGAGATTTTGTTTCAAGCTTAGGTTGAGGCAAGCTTGGGATCAAGGAGATCTCTTACAAAGTTTGGTTTCCCACCCTGTGTTTGCCTGTCTTTGTTTTTATTTGGAAATTCAGGGAACTAAAAGGAATTTTTATCCCTTATTTAACTTTTTTTTTTTTTTTTTTTTAAATAAAAAAGGGTTTATGAAGGGTGGGGTAAGGAAGGAAAGAGATTTGGGGAAGAAGAAAACTTGCCAGCCATAGAGGGATATGAATTTCTCTCCTCCTGTCCAGACTTGTCAGTATCTTACAGAGAGAGGGTCTGTACAGGAGCTTGACTGGAGCCCTGTCACTTATGCTGCCAAGTCTAATATCTGAGCAAGAGAAGGGCGGAGCAGGATGGATGCTTTTACTCTGGCTCAGCCTCAACTCCTTCCCTAATGGTGTGGGCTGGGCTTCCTGTAGGCAGGAGAGCATTAAATATGTTTAGTGTAAAACACGATGCTCTTTCCCAGTTCCAGTTGCGATTTTGTGTCTGTCAGTCAGTACTTCATTAGTATGCTTCACAGCACATGCTGATGAGGGGCAAGTGGTGCCCATGTCCTGTTACATCCCTCTGCCTGTTCTTTTTGTCCAGCACTCTGGAGGTTTATTTTCTACTATTGTTTTCCCAGGATAGGTGACAGACAAAGGCTGTTGGCATATTTAAGTCTTTCTAACCCTAACACTACATGAATGGGAAGAACATCTCCTGGGGTATTAATCGGAACATGTCTCTCAGTTGTCACTGTTGTCACTCTCCATCAGTTGTCACTGATGTGTGCAGCTGATTCTGTTCTACTTGATTTTTACTTAAGGGATCTGATGATGGATATATCACACTGTGCTGGAAAATGGCAGTTACACACAGGCACAGACCTTTCTAGAGATCTCTCTCTGGTGAGCGCTTTTTACAGTAAATGTGGCCCTGGCAGGTACAGCACTGGTCTTCCCTGCTTGTATTTGTGTTACTGTCTACCAAATAGAGGAATATACCCACTTCAGACAGAAATTAGAAAACGGTGGCTGCAGCTCTGTTCAGACTTTTTCTGGTTGCTTCATTCCTACAACAGAGGAAATTTGATTGTCTAGGTGATTGTAGCTGATTAAATGAGGTACACCCCAGGCTCTGCCTGTGTTCATTTCAAGGCAGAACCTGGGAATACCTGACAGTGCTTCTTGCACCCTGCTAGCCAAAGTGTGCATGGGCCAGAAGGGTACCCTTAGTTCTGTCTTTCAGTTCTGGAGCTGTTCTTACTCTTGATCTTCCACTCCATCCATACCTTACCACCACCACAGAGCTTCCCCTGTAGAACTCCCAGCTCTGCCCTGTAGCCTGCCTGATAGTGCTCACCTGAGCTTTGCATGATGTCCTCTCTCCATCTGACTTTTTTCACTAGCCATCCCAGTCCTGGGCATTGCACACAGCTTAGTTCATGTCACAGAATCACAGAACAACACAGAAGGGCTGAGGTGGGAAGGGCCCTCTGGAGGCCGTCTGGCTCAGACCCCAGCTCCAGCAGGGCCACCCAGAGCAGGCTGACCAGGACCACGTCCTGGTGGCTTCTGAAGATCTCCAAGGAGACTCAACAACCTCTCTGGGCAACCTGTGCCAGTGCTCCATCACCCACACAGCACAGAAGGGTTCCTGATGTTCAGAAGGAACCTCCTGTCTGCCAGTTTGTGCCCTGGCACTAGGCACCACTGAATGAGCCTGGCTCTGTCCTCTTTGCACCCTCCTTTCAGATATTTTTACAGTGGTAAGGTGTCCCCTGGATGAGACCTGTGAGCTCTCCCTCCTGCACCATTCCAGTTCCAAACCCTCCTGGGGCTCTGTGGGATACTGCAGCCCTCTTGCACTCCCCATTTTGAGCCCCTGCTTACCTCTGCAAGCCCCCTCAGCCCTCACCTGCACAACATGTCCCTTGCTTCTCTCATCTGGGCTGCCTTCATGACTTGCTCAGCACAATTCATTGCCTTGCTCTATTCTGTCTGTTGTTTCTGCCTCTTGCTTAGGTCAACACAGTGATGTTAGAGTTTACCTTCTTGGCGGAGTTTCATGGGATAGTTCAAAGGAGACAGGTACCGTTCAGTTGAAAAGTGTTTTCCTATGAGGGAAACAAGCAGCATGCTTTAGAGCTGCTGGAGCTGCTACCTGGGCTTTCCCATTCCTTGATTGACCTGTAGTTCTCAGCACCAGGAAAGTAAAATAGCATTTTTTTTCCAATCTTGGGGCTTTCAGAACATTCAGATGTAACCCTCCCAGGCTCCTGAACCCACAGCCTGCTTCAGTTTCAAAGGTATCTGTGGCCATGGAGCTTATTGACAGGTATTTTTGACTAGCTGTCCCAAATATCTAGTCTCAAAGGCTCAAGCAGAGCTTTTACTACTAGTTGCATCCTTACTTTACTAAATCTCTTCAAAATGTGGACCCAAGCCACTTTTGAAAGTAGGACACAGCCACTGAGAGGCTGTTTACTGGTGGTCTTTGCTAGTAGTCTGTGGCTAAATGAGTCTGTCCTGAGATATGCAGACCTGATTCTCTTAAGTCTCTTTGGCAAATCAGGGGGTAAAGTGACCCAAAGGTAATGCAATGATACTGGTGTAAAGCTGAGGTGAGATGTAGTTAACATCCAAGCCTGTGAAAGTTTGCTTCAAAAAAGCATATCAAGCAGAAATACAATGGAGAAAAGAAATGCAGATTTGTGAACTCCAAAGAACCTAAAGGCGAGGGGCCAGGGGCGTGATGGGTGAGAGTGGGACAAATGGTATTATCTGAATATCCTAAAAATATGTAAAAATGGAAGTCAGAGTCACCAAATAAGTTGGTGCGTATGCATTTGTATATTCATCTGCAAATACCCATAACTTCCAATGCTGAGTATGAAATGATGGCATTGGAGAGGCTGAACTGTTCTGTTCCAACTACTTTATTGGCAGATCCTCCTGAAAAGCCTGATTTTGTGCTGTTAATTTTACCCAAGTGCCTTATGAATTTTGGTGGAACCAATCATATGCTTTTATATTAACCACACATATATGTAAGTGTTGGCAAGCTTGAAGTCTACTCATCTACCATAAGGAATGAAACTGGTCAGGGGAATCCTGTTCAAACAAGAATTTATAACAATGAAGAACTGTTTTACATTTGTTTTATACAAAGTTAGAAGAGTTAATACAAAGCTGTGAAGAATTGATTTAACTTGATTTTCATGTGTTTCATTAAGTCAGGCTTCTCAGGTAGCTTCAAGAGCAGAGAGAAAATGCAATAAGATCATGTGGCAGGGGATGTCTGATGCCTGCTGCTGTGTGGTACAGGCAGTGATGTGTCAGTATTGGGTAGATAGTTTATCTTCTGGTATGGCTCTTTCCAGAATTGTGTGTAGTGCCACCCACACATAGTGCCATTACCATCTACATTTCATACACAGGATAATGGTATGGAAAGCCCCCATTGTGCTACACTGCCTCGATGCATGAAACATGTCCCTGGCTATTGACAAATGTGTACCCATATGTGAATGTCATATCTGAGATTCTGCATGCTGAACCTAATCTCATATCCTTCCCATTTAGTAAATATTGATTTATTCTACTGTAAAAGTATGAAGAATTTGTTTGCTCATCTAAGGGCTGAAAATTTTAAGAAAACACAGTCATTACAGTCAGCCTGGAAACACCATGATACAAACTTTCCTATATCATGCTAGCATTTATAAAACAAGTTTCCAGTTTACTAGTGCAAATAGTTGTGACCTCTCTGAGTTTACAGCATTTAATAGAGTTTAGATCATAGCTCTGCTATTTTGCACCAAGTACTGAGGTAAATGTAAAAGTGATAATTTCTTCCCAAACGTCAATGAAAATTAGATTTAGTTTGAGTTCTGAACAGAGCTTTGGGTTGATTTGACATAAACCATGTTAGTTTAAGTGGCCTAAACAGCAAGTCCTTTCTTGTCCCTCTGCTTTAGACTGGAGTGCTTTTGGATCTGCTCATGCCAACAGATCAAACAGGCGGACCTGGGGTGCTGGCAGCCTCAGCAGGGGACTGAAGAGCAGCTGTGGGCAGGCTGTCATAATCTTTTTAACAAGCATGGCTGCAACTACAAGAGAATGCATGCAAGAGAACACAGCCTAAGGGCTGCAGGATTTAAGTATCTGAATACATAGGTAGGTGGCAGCATCACTATAAGTCTAATTGGCCTCTTCAGATGACTAAATAAATAAATGAAAATAGGTATCAAGTTGCTCTTGACATCCACAGGTAAAGTGCATCTTACTTCTGCAGGCAAGCAGTTATACTCTCTGGGAGGTGTCTGTGAGCTCAGCCAGAAACTGATGCTACAGCAATGAGATTGGCTAAGGATGACCCAAGAGGGAGCGCAGGACTTCCTCTCTTTTTTGCCTCTTGGTACAAAGGAGAACTCAAAATAATACTTCTTCCTCAATGCAGCAGCCCACAGCCTTCCCCTCTGCCCATCCAGGGACACCTTTTCTCTTAAATCTCTGCTGAAACCATCAGATAGACCTCAAATCTTTACTAACTGATTTACTCATTCATTGTTCCTCAGTAGGGATATCCTTATCCTTTATACAGTTTCAGGGGGCTTCCCATGCTCTTTCCTTTCTGGCTTACCCAGGATCCCTGTCAGCAGTGCTCTGTAATTTCATACTTCTTTGTGAAGACCTTTGCAGAGTTTGGAGGGTCACACACAATGCTGAGGCTAATGTGAGCCCCAGGTCTGCAGAATCAGCATTGCCACACTCATGAGAAAGGTACCAAAATGTCCTGATATAACACCTTGCACACCTCCCGTCTCCAGTTCCCTTCAGGCTGCACAGTGGCTTGTTGTAGAGCTAATGTGAGCAGACAACATGAGGTGTGTGATAGCAGCTGCCTCCTAGCTTCATTGAGGGCTCAGAAGCCAGTTCTGCTACCGTTCTTCGCAATTTTCTGCATTGACCTCAGCAGGATTATTCTGTTTCAGCCAGTGCTGAGTGCTTTCCCACCAGGAACTCCTGGGGTTCTAACCAGCAACTGGAAAAGAGATTGAGAGTCTGCTAGCACAGGATGCGAAGCAAAGAATTATACTCTCAACAGTGGTAACAGTGATGTGAGAAAAAAATATATATATATATATATACTTTTTTTAGGCTCTCATTCTGCAATGAGCTCAAGGTTGGTCTTGTGAAGAGCATGTCTCTACAAACCTTCCTCTGACAATAAGACACAAGAACTCATTGTTAACGTCACTTACCTGCTCTCAGCAGGGTAATTCTTTCTTTCCTTCTGTTTTCTCAGAAAGGAGTGACCTTGCCTGGAAGATACCCAGCTGCCTGCAGTGGAACAGGGATGCAGAGTAGGTGAGAATGGCCTGAAGCAATCTTTGTGACTTCAGCTTCCATTTCTGTCCAGGGAGGGGGTAAAGCCTCTTTTCATATTGTTGCAATGAGATCAGTGGGTATGCAAGGTGTTTATTAACAGCCACTTAAACAATTTTGACGTTTTTTCCTTTATAAGGCAACAATATTGAAACCTCCTTGGTCTAATATTTCTCATGAGAATAAAAATTAGCTAAAAGTATGCATCTATGTTCTCTCTCCTGGCAGGTGGAATAATAGGTTGTGAGTGTAGCTGAGAGGGTGATGCCTGAGTCCCATGCAAACCAATCTTCTGTGGAAATTAGCTCAGGTTATTATGCATGAAATGTTTGTGTGCTGTCATCTGGGAAAAAAGCAAACCCCTTTTCAGGGAGAATGGGACAGTCAGGTGGTGATAGGATAGCCCCAGCAAAGATGCTAGTGCCCAGGGAGGCTGGGAGTGGGTGGGAAACCCAACTGGGAAATGGGCGTTTGGACGGGACCTCAGCTCTCCTGAGTTTGCCTAAAGTAGATCTGGCCCTTTGATGTTGTGTCTAAATTTAGTAACTGGCAACTTACTTGAGGATTGAAATGATTTCTCGGTACCAGTGAAGGGGCTGATTACACAGTATTTCTTGTTTTCAAAACAATTACCCATCCTCTTTGCACTCTAGCAGCACAATTTGTAATGTACATTGTGTTGTTTACAGCTCATCGCTCAAAAGAGAGCAAGGCCCTGAGGGATGGAAGTAAGGGTGAGAGGAAGGAAGAGAACAATATAAATCGTTCTGAGTATCTTCTTGTTCCCAGTATCTAGAAGGCTAATCCTGAACTACTTGAGGTAGGGTTCCTAAGGAGTCAGGGGTTTTGCTTCAGCAAAGACAGCACAGCTTAGATCTTTGGTTTTGTAAATAAATATATGAGGGAACTTCCAGGATCAGCAGTAGCAAGCATTGTGGAGCTGAGCAGTTTTCTCTGTTAGGAAGATAATATCTAAATGGTCTAATTATAGCTACAGTTAAGCATACAAGGGAAATCCCCACCATTACTTGTTAGTAACTGCTGCTGCAATGTTTCAGGGTCTGAACCATGACCTGCTTGTTCATTTGTGTTTATTACAAGCCTGTCAAGCTTCAAACTTTTCTGTTGGTGAAAAAAATCCTCCCTTGCTGACCAGTCCATTCTTTGTCTCATATTGAAAAAATCTGCATTAAGGAGCAGACATTGCAGCTCTGACTGAAGCTAGACATTTCCCTGAGCACACACCAGTGGTCTTGGTAAATAAGAATCACAAAAATACCAGTGATTTTGATCGTCCAGTTGACATACAGAAAGCCTTGAGAGCGTCCTGGGACATACAAGCCTGTAGACCGTGTATATGGCAATCCATTCAAGGCCTCTGTTCAACTTCTTGTGCTGATTTTGTCTGAAAGGTTATTTCTCTTTGTTCTGTTACTGCTCCCATTGTTCTGTGGGTATCGTAACACTGGAGTCTGAGTGAGCACTGCAGGACCAAGATGTGGCCCTCATGTGTTATATGTGTATAGGAAGTATCATGAATAATTAAAGCAGATTTTACTGTTGTCCTGAAATCACATGGGATGAATTCCTGGTTAACCAGGTCCACAGAAATAACTCTGATGCAAACTAGGATTTCTGTTTGAAAATCCATTCTAGTATTCTGAAGAAGCAGTCATTCAAACAAGACTTGTTACAAAAGAATTAACCACTTGTCTGGGTTAGCTAAGAAAGCAAACTTCATTTTTTGTCACAAATACAAGCCCTTACCAGGAGCTTTAAGTGAAGTGAGTTGATTCTTTCCCCCCACCTGAAAACTCTTCATGGACTGTGTTACAAAACTGGGGAAAGAAATAAATGACAGACCCCCAAAAGATTTAGGAGATTAATTATGAATACAGCTCAGGTTCTTAAGTCTGAGATTTTGATCTAAACTCTTCCACCCTGCAGCCATCACGTCCTGCAAATACAGCAATTCTCTGTCCAGTTGTCATCAGAAATACCCTCTTATTCCACCTGAAGCACTTACCCAGGTGAAGTCTGAGGACTTGGGATTAAGATTTCTATATGATTCTCAGTTTGGCTGGAGCAGTCACTTGCTGCACATATGACTGTCATTTATGCAGTGCATATTCAGTAAGCCAGTGTGTTAGAGATGCTCTGGATGTGCTACTCAAGGCCTGTACATGCATGTCTCCCAGCAGCAATGTCCAAAAGCTCCCTAAATATTTGCCTTTACTTGAGCTGCCTACTTACTGCCTGAGCTCCAGCAAACCCAGAAAGGAAGCAGAGTGGCGTGGATATCTCACAAAATATAGTATACCTGATTTTCAAACACATTACCAAAGGCAGCCTTCCCCAGCAGTCCAGTGATTAGCACACTTGACCCCAAACTAGCCCTCAGTCCACACGAACATGAATTTTCAAGAAGACATCTCCTGCAAGAGCTATGCTACCATGCACCAGAGGATACCAGGTGCCTGCAGACAGAAAAAGAGCAGGTAGGAGCTGGATTCTGCAGCCTAATCACTAGGGTAGTTATTGGGGATGGAAAACCCTTGATCTGGTCTCTGCTCCTGTGTATTATTCCTACTCTAGCCCTTATGTAATTTCCAGTAAATTTTCAGTGGATAAGAGTCAGACATAATCCCAGGGCTGGGAGGAAGTGCATAGGATTAATCTGTCAGTAAGCCAGAGCATCATTTCAGTTCTCTTTGATGGTTGAGTGCATGTTTTGTGTTGACACAGCTGTTTCAGAGGTGCATGTCCAGAAAAGCTTACAGAGGATGGTGATAGAAACATTTCTGGAAGTGCAATACATTCAACCCTGCCATGAAGAAATCCCAGGCATCCTCTCCAGGAAGTGCTCACGTTAGAGACTGATGTTCTACCCGTTAGAAGATGCAGCGGTGGCAGGTCTGAGTGAAGATCCCGAGCTGGAGGAGGGGTGTCACATCCCTGCGAGCACACCCAGCAGATCAGCCTCCCAGCCCAGATGCCGGGGCTTGGCAGGACTTCACGTAGGCACCTGGGGTTGCTCAGCTGCCTGTCAGGGCCTGGGATCTCTGTGTCCTGGCCGGGGCCAGAAATGTAGATCACTGAGTAACTCAGCTGGGAAATATTGGGGGTGGTGGCAGTGGTTCAGGGCTGTATTTCAAGATCCTGCTGCCTAGATTCTGCAGATGTCTTGGCCTGTTGTCTCACTTCTGGCATAAAGATTCTACCACAGCTCTCATTAATAGCATGGGCTACATATAATGTTTATGGTCCTGATTGTTATATGTATTTTCAAAGTGTTTGTCCTTCTAATTATTCACTTCTATAGGTGATTATGCTATTTATATTTATCAAATGTTTTGTCTAGGCACACATATACATAACCATGTACCAGCATGTATACACACATGCATATATATATTTGCATGTATATATATGCATGCAAACAGATATGCACATACCCATGTACATGAATGGCTGGGAGTTACTGATTTAGGTTGAAACTTTCATTATTTGCCAGTGGCTGATTAGTGCAGATTGAGTGCTGAGGGTCACCTCAGCTGGAGACTCATCTTTCTGACAACAGAAGTCCCCTGGACGCTACTAAGCATGATTTCCCTGGAAAGCATCCTGCATTTCTCACCCCAGCAAACAATAACCTATGGCCTGCTCCCATGGAGCACGTAACCGTATTAGAGTTTTGTACTTCAGTTGCATTTGAATTTCCATTGGATGTAAGGATTGCATGACCCTGTGTAGTATCCAAGCAAACACAGAAGCTAACAGTATAAGCCCCCACCTGGCCAGATTCAATATTCAATGCATGTGTGAATAATGGCATTATTGTGTCAGGGAGGGTTTACAATGGAAATTCAGAGCAGCTACAGGTGGTTTGAAATCAAACAAAGAAAAGTCCGTTTACTCAGTGAGCTTACTAAAACGTAGTTGTGATTCAGTATCAGCTGATGATCAGTTCCCTTAGATAAGCAGCCATCTGTCACACACCATGTGCCTCCTGCAAATAAGAGTTCCTCTGCGGGCAGCCCGTTTGCCTTGGGGGTCTCCCTGGGCGCCTGCACCACTCGGGGCACACATGGCTGGTGGCTGGGCTGCAGCGCTGGCCCTGCTCTGAGGCTTTGCAGAGAAGATCCCACAGCACAGTGTGAGGAGCAGGAGAAGGGGGACTCACTGCCCGACTTGTGCCTGTTGTGGAAAAGAAGCGATGTGACTCAGCTGATGCAGGACTCCCTGACGGGCAGGTGTACAACAGAACCAACACCACCTCTTCATACCCTCACCACTGCCTGTGCTGTTGGGATGTGTGATAAATGCTTGAGTCCCAAATAGGATTAAAATTAAAGTTTGTAATTTATTAAGTGAATAGAGGCAAGCAAACAGCGCTGGGTGCACCGGGAGTCTCTGCTCCACCAAGATGCACACCTGTTACATCAGGAGGCTGATTTTTATGCTCCTAGACTAATACATATTCATCACTATTCCTAGAAAAGGCAGGGTTATTATAATTAGTTCCCAGAATCCAAACCCTCTCCGGACGCATGCGTATGAGTCTCTGGTGGTCTTTCTGGGGGTCTCTTGTGCTGAAGGCTCGTAGTCTTCCTCCCAGGCTTTGTCCTTCAGTTGTTCTTCAACTCCCCCTTTCTCCTTATTTGGTGGATCCCTTTGCCAGACATCAGAAGCTTAGGCAGCATCTCATGCAGAAGTCAGTAGTTTCCAAAAAAAAAAAAACTCCTTGGTCCTCTTATCTCCCAGACTCGAGTCTCAGTGTTCGTCCTTCAAGCCCTCTATTTACACAAATTGCTAGACTCTTATTTTGCACAGTACAAGAACTATGTACACTAATCACTCTGCTTTTCTTAGATAGAAAGTTACATTTCATCATGCTGCCCTAGCATTGTTTCATACACGACACGAATCATATTAATACTTTTCACAGATGTCACTTGGCTGTGACAGCTCACTGTAGCAGTGGAGAACCTTCTGCTAGAAGCAGCAGGGCGTGTGGGAGCATCTTGGCTTGAAACGAAAGCGATAGCATCGTGCACGGCTACTGATACAGCAGTGCTGTCCCCAATAAGGACTGAGGATGAGCTCTGCGAGGCTCACACTGGTCTGCATGCAACCCACCTCTTCTGCACCTTTCCTCCAGCCCTGTCTTTCTCAGAGCACCCCTCCCCCCCCCATGTCCCACTGACATTCCCTCCAGACATCACAGCAGTATTTCTGTCCTTGGTGGTCACAATCCTTTCCAATCATTCCTGAGGAATCTGAATGCTATGGACTGCTTTCCTCTGCTCAGCTTTGACAGACAATTAGAGGTTTATTTCATGCTGAAAAATGTGTTTGTTACTCATTTCACCAATTAAATAATTCAAGACTAAGCACTGCCTCTGCAGCAGCTGATAATATACTATGGATTGCTTAACCATGTCTCACTTTCAACTGATGGATTATAGTCAGCCTTTTTACTTGCTTGTTATGGGGCATTTTAGGACCATGAGAGGAAGGAACAGCCCAGATGCCAAACACAGCAGGTAGCCCCAGCACTTGCAACCCACCAAACCTGTCCATGGCGAACTGCTTTTGGCAGAGATGGGCACAGAGCTGCCACCTGAGTGCAGGAGGACTGCTTAGAGGATCATGAGCAAAGGCTCCAAAGGCAGTCAGTCTGTTGAACCTGCTACAGGTGGATTAGTACATCATGGCTGAATTCTGCTTCTCTGTTGTGAGATGACAGTTCTATAAAAACATCTTCCCCTTCGGCTGCTTGTGGCTAGTAGCTGCTCCAGGCAGACACAAGATCTGCCAAAGACCTGTACTATGGTTCTGGCCTTCTATTTAGTGATCCCATCAGTTCACTGGGGATCCTTCAGGAGCAGCAATCCCAATAATAATGCATGCAAATCCAAAAGAGCCTTTCAGCAAGGCACAAATCCTGCAACAAGTCATCTCTGTTCAGAAGAACTGGTGAGTGCCTCAGCCCATGTACAGCACTGTACTTTGCTCCTGTTACCACCTACCTGGTGCAGAGCAGAAGCCTAAAACCTGAATCAGATGCAGGGAGATAAGAGACAGATTCCAGTCCTGTATGAACTGGTTGAGATAAAAGAGTCAGTGTCTGTACTGGGAATTTCCACTAGTAGTCACTCTTTGCTTTTCTGTATTTGAAATTGCCCCTGATACAGCTGCAGTGGACTGGAGAGAGACAAACCTCCTGTGTAGGGAAGAGGAAGCAAGGCCTAGTTGCCAGGGCATTAGGTCTGGAGAGTCACTGTGTGACCTTGGACAAGTCAGACATCAAAGTTTCTGTTCCCCATAAGTTAATGGGTAAATAGGACTGCCTTACCTTACAGGGGAGTTGCTGGGATAAAACACTAATGATGGAGAAGTGTAGTAAGATAGTGCAGGCAGCAGCATGCTGGGGAAAGGCCTGAAATCCAGTTACCATACAAACCTTGAGCACATCACAGCATTTAGCTCTCCCACAGTGCTTAATTCTCCTTTCTTGCACAGTAGGTCTCATGAGCTACTAAACATTGCTCACCTTAACTTTCAGAATACTTCTGGAAGTTAGTTATTAGTCCCACTGTGTAGTGAAGATAATAGGGGGGCAGTGACTTTCAGAAGAAAGCAGGCACAGATCCAGTTTTCCTGACTCCCAGTGCTTCCCTTTAATTCCAGAACTGCCTTTCCTCAGCTTCAAACTATTTTATTTTATTTTATTTTATTTTATTTTATTTTATTTTATTTTATTTTATTATTTTATTTTATTTGTCATTCCGAGGAGAAGGGAAATGGCCTGCATAGAAAGGTCAGGCTCAGATATTTTGTGAACAGTACAGATTTTCACCTTTAGGACTTTACTGCAGAGCTATCTCAAGCTCAAATCTGGATGTTGTCCTTAACTCCAAGGTTTCCACACTTGAGCTCCCTCACCAAGTGTGACAGCACCTTCAGCCCTGCCTGGCAGGTTCAGAGATGCCAAGCTTTTGCTTGTGTTTGCATGTATCCTATGTATATGGAAGATGAAGGCTTAAAAACTAAAAACCTTATTGCCCCATGCTGTTTTCCAATTTCTCTTGAATGTGCAAAAAAAGCAGGCATATTCCTCCATCATGTGTCTCATAAAAATACAACAGAATGGCTTATATACTGTAGCAAGAATAACCATGTGCCAAACCTATTGACCCATATAGGAGAAGTAAGTCTGGGGGACCCACAAGCTTTGGAAGGCTGTTATAGAGAATATAGTCTACAGAGAGTCCATTCACAGGCACAGAAATGCACAGTCAGAGGTCTGGTGAGGTTGGAAGGCAGCTCTGGAGATTATCTAATGTTCAGAGCAGGGCCACCTAGAGTAGGTTGCCAAGGGCTGTGGCTGTTTGGGATTTTGAATACCCTCACAATAAAAAAAAAAAAAAAGAAAAAAGAAAAATTATTGTTTAAAATATTCATTTTAGACTTTCATACTAGAGCAAAACTAAGTCAGATCACTTGAGCTACTTTTTCAGTGAAACCCAGTCTTAAATTAAATTTGGCATGATATGATAGTGGGCAAAATAGTTTTGATATCTGACAGCTGTTCATGGAATACAAAGTGAATGTGTTGTTTGGCTTAACTTGGTCTCCAGTAGATAACTTACAAGGCAGGATGACAATCCTACCTTGGACTGGATGGGCAGGAAAATTAGATTATAACTTCATCCTAGATTCAGGCCCCTCAGAGAGGATGGCAATGGAATTGTGAAGGGAACAGAACTGCATTCTTGGTACCCACCTGGGGAAGGCAGGGCAGGTTCTAACTTGACACTCCTCACTAGCAGCTCTTTCCAGGGCTGCAGTTACACAACTTGTCACAAGGAGAAGAAAAACAAAAGTTTTTTATATCTTCTCAGCCATCTGCACTTCCTCTTTTTGGATCAGTGCTGCAAACAAAAATATCAGAAGCATCATGTTGGCAGTATTTTTAGTAAACAATGAGAGAGACTCATGTGAACTTGTTCCTCCTTCTCCTCATTGTTTTCCTTGTCCTTGACCCCTGTACATACAACAGACAGTATCAAACTGTCCAACAGTTTTCTGAGGAGATCCTTTTGAAGTTCTACTATTTCTGCCTTCTGGACAAAATAGCTTGCCTATAATACTGCAGGCCTATTGCTGATCAAGGAGTCAACTACTCCTTAGGCGGAGGGAATAATTTTGCCCTCGTGTGCTAAGTGCTTCACCAGGTTAGGATTCCTGGAGTTCCAGAGATTGCCTTGCAGTTCAGTCATGAGCGTCTCAATGCACAATAGCTGCCAAAGGAAGATGAGGACATTCACAGAGGAATACAGGGGAAAAAATAATAATAAGAAGTGGTGAAGAAGGAATGTTCCCAAAGGTTTCAGAATTATCCAAAAATAGATGCACACATTCCTCAGGACAGTGCAAATGTGGGTGGCAAGATCCTCCTGCTACTGGATGGGGAGAAATGGGGAAGGAGGTGGAGAATGTATCAGAACGTGTATTTAATTCAGTTCTCTGGCATGTGTTAAGCAAGGAAACAACTGTAGACTTTTATCTCACACCAGTCCAAGAGCATTGCTGCTTATGTCTGTGTTCAGCGAATGGTTTGCTCTTTGCTGTCAGCTGAGGTTTCCCCTTTGCTGCGCAGAAGGGGAAAGCTCTCTGGTGCAGTGCCTGATGCTTTGGGAATACTGACAGTGCTGGTCTATGTAACCTCTCTCTTTTTTCCTAAATCATAACTGAAAGTTGGAGCTGCCACTTGAACAGCTTCTCTGGTTTTATACTAATGTATGCACACTGAGCCGTAAAATTCTTGAAGCACAGGGTGGCTGTGCAGGCAGCACCGCTGGAGTATGGAGCAGAGGCCCTTCTCGGCCCCAGCTTTGAGATGGAAACCGTTGGTTCCGTGGTCTTCATTTTCTTCGTTAACTTTTCCTTCCTGTTCCCCCACAGTTCAGAGTGACACCTAGCGTCAGTGGCTCCGAGTAACAGCTGGGGAGAAACCCAGTTTCTGCCGCTGTATGAGCCCGGGGTGGCAGCAGAGGTGGTTTTTGTTTGTGGCAATGTGCAGAGCTTCATTACAAGCCCTTAGGAGAGCTCTCAGTGGGGCTTTTTCACTCTTTGATACCACAGGCACATGATTTACATAGAGAAGTGCAAAGTTTAAACCCAGAAATGTGGTACTTGGACAGGGCATAGCCTTGGGCTACAGAAAATTGTCAAGAGAATTTGAAGGAAGATCTTGGCTTGCAGCTCCTTCTGATGGACCATCCTATGTAGAAGATCTGCTTTCCTATGCCCCACAGAGGCCTGATCCTAGTCACTTTGAAGATCATGGAGAAATTTCTTTGATTTTTAAAATCAAGTCAAGTCAAATTAGTGTGTGATAGAGTAAGATTTCCTTTCCCTTTCGCTCGCAGTTTTCAAGGTACATTTTCTGCATCTCATTGGATAAGCTTTCTGGCATGAAATCCATCTGGTTAATTTTGTGGAGGTGGAAGGTGTTCATAAACAATGAACTTAGTCCAGGCTAAGTTCATTATTGCTGTTTGCTGTTTTTTTTTTTTTTTTTTTTTTTTTTTTTTTTTTTTTTCCATGTTTCCTTGTTTAATTGTTTTGAATAAAACAAAACCATAAAGTAATTACCAAGTATTTCCCCACATTTCACAAGCGTCCTTCTTCAGTCACTGTTTGTGTGCCCTCCCTGGGAACTTGGTTCTGATCTCCTCTGCTTTCTTACTGACCTGGTTTGATTTTTTTTTTTTTTTTTTTAAATCTGCAGGATAATTTAACCAAGCTATGTTTCTTGCATCTGGAATCTTAACTTAAAATAAGCTATCACAGAATCTCTTGGGTAAATTCCAAAATTAATGTTCAATTACCTTTATCTATGAGTTCCAGAAATACAAACAGATTTTTCAGGAAGGGGCTATTTTGTATCATTATTGAGTTATTCTTCATGTACACTGACTAATTAATGTACAGCAAAATAAAGTTAAAAGCCCTTGTGATATGGGTGGGGGGGACAGACTTTATGAACCAACTTTGAACTTTATGGAAGTTCTTTATGAAAGTTCTTTTTAAACCAACTTCTATGAACTTTATGAAAGTTCGTTAATGAACTTACATCTCATAAAGTCTCAATAGTGCTGTGTGTTTCAGCTCTGTCGCTCATTTATTCTTCTCATGACCATACTTACAGGAGGTCTTGCAAAGGGCTCTTCAAAGAGCAGTTGTGAGTTTATGAAGCTCTCGCTTTTCATGCCACGAGTCTTTCCCCTTGACCCAAGAAAATGTTAAGTCAGTAGAAAGATCTCTGCTGTCTTTCCTGTACAGGGACTCTACAAATTTATTGTGAGCAGAGTGAATAGTAATAACCATGTTTATTTGAAAATTATTGACCAAACCTTGTTGAATGAGATAGAGGAACTGCTGGCAAGAGCCCACAATTGGCAGACAGAATGTAACCCCATGGAGGTCCCCTTGGAAAGATGCCCCCAGGCAAAGCTGGCAATGATGGCAACCACCAGTTCCTCACTACAACAGATCCTGTGACCTGATAAGCCCCACCAGCACAGTGCTGCAGGAAGACAGTTATACCAGAGGTGTTTTTTTTATTATTATTTGTTAGCCTTTTTTTTTTTTTTTTTTTTTTTTTTTTGTGACAGCATTGGGCCATTTGTTCTCCTCTCTGCACACTCTTCTCAGAGCTTCATTTCCTCCTGTTTCTTTCCTCAGTCTGTTCCTATCATTGCAGCAACTGTTATCTTCCATATTTTCTTCACATACAGCCAACACATGGCACATACTCTGCCTCATGCTGTCCTCTGAGTAGGGTCTTCAGTGTCTGCCCTGAGTGACCAGTGAACCTCTGGAGGACTTCACCACTTCCTAAAGGCTTCTGACCCAACAATTCACGTTAGAAATGACTGACATGTGTGGTTATGTTGCTGGGCCACAGAGTGTTTCTTGGTTTCTTACATTAGTTTTCTGTCATTAGAACACATTCAGCACTGTGTTATATGAATGCCTTCAAGGGATATTGCCAGCACCAGGCAAGCCATCAACCACAAGACTACTGCTCATGACTTTGGTCTGTTCACAAAGCCTGACAAGTCTAAATAACTTCAAGTGACATTCTACCACCTTTTGCGTCACTGGTTTCTCATCCTATATGCAGTTTCTCATAGTAAGACACATCTGGGCTTGTACGAGGAAAACAATCTAAGAATCTTTATGAACAGCTAAATTTTGTCATCTTACTGTTAACCCCTCTCATCCATACTAACAATCGATGCAAGGCAAAGCATTGATTCTAGTAATACAGATAGACAAAAATTAGATTGGCATATTTTTCTCCTAATTTTTCTTCATTTTTTTTAATTATTAATGTATTATGAGTTGTAAGTTGGTAGAGACAGGGCTTTAGATGACATGATTCGTGACATGCAGGCATAAGGTGATTTATATCCCAGTCCCAAGCTCACTGGCATTGACCTACAAGGCTTTAAGAAATGAGAGTGATATTTGGTCTCAGTGAAGTCAATGAGAGTTTGGTCTTTCCAACTGCATTTTTTTTAATCCTGCACTTTAGCAATAAACTGATTTTCCAGGCTTAGATTTTTCCCCCAAATCACTTTAATGACGCTGTGAGTAGGGGTGGAGGGACTGGTGGGGTTGCTTTAATTTAGTACAGATTTGTGTTCTGCTTAGCTTTTATCAGATTCGCTTTGAAATGGTACAGATGAAATATCTTACAATATCTGGGTTTTCTTTCATTAATCATGTTTTACATTCACATAAAAATAGATCTTGTACCAAGTAGTTCATGTTTATGTGCACAGTAAAATTAACTGAGTAGTCACTCTACACATAAATAAAGTATGTGCCTTTGACACAAATTGAAAACAAATCCCAAATACTTTGAGACTATCTTAGTATCTCTTTTTGGTGTGTCTAACTATGAAAGTTTTTAAAAACCTGGTAGATTTTCCATATATCTGGTTATATATTTGGTTTCTCTCTACAAGCCTTGCTATCTAAATAGGTATCTGAAGCAGGGGGCACAGGAGCCCACCTGGGAGCCAGGTGGTGTCTTGTGCAGTCAATCTGATTTTCATGCATTTGACCCAAGGACATAGAAAGGAATTCAAATAGCAAGAAAAGTTATTAATGTTTAATAAGAACCATTGAATTAAACAGGTGACCAAAATAGGCAAAGTAATGGGACAAAGGTTGAAATGTTGTTAGGTTTCTAACCACTGCCATTTGTTTCTTACAGCACGTGTTGGAGTGGAGGGAAGAGTCTATGAGCTATCAAGTGCCTTCACAATTAACAGTCCAGAGTGTGGTCAGAAGTGGTTTATTTTGGCTTGGCTGTGAGGAGAAGGAATAGGTGTAAAGGATCAGGAGAGTGGGCACCTTAGCCTGAGGTCCTGCCTCTACTTGCCAGTTATCCCCACTGCTACCTGCAGGTCTGGGCATATTGCCTCCTTGCCTCTGGCTTGATACCCAGATGAAAGCCAGCCCTTCAGGTTTTATCTCTACTGCATGCTCTGTGGCTAAAGGACAAGTGAGCTGTGCAGAAACATGTGACTGAGAAGAGGGTATGGAAAAACTGAAGAGTGGCGAGGCACAGACACACTCCAGCTGCCTCTCTGCTGCTCCTGACTGTCTTGGCACTTCTTCTCTGTGCCAGCATGAAGCTGGGCAAGTTCCCTCAAACCAGGGGTGCACAGCTCTGCGTGGAAGTGGAGGATGGAGCAAAAGTGGGCAGAAAGACCCCGTCTGCCAAGTGGTTCTTTATCACACAGCCTCCAAGCTGACCAGTGCATGACTGTGTAGTGACGACGGTGCAACAGCCATGAGACTGGAGGATTGCCTAGCCAAAAACATGGGCCCCAGCTTAGTCTGAACTTGCTGCACAGATACATTTTTAGTGTCACTGTGGATAAACATAGAGTGATACATATGGGAAAAAAGCAGTCTTGCCTCATGCAGAAAACAGTGGGCTCACCACTGTCATGAAGGAACACAGCCAGGGGTTGTAATACAGGAAACTACCTCAGGGATCAGCAGAAGTCAAAGCTCCTCTCATCTTAGGGATTTGTAGTGGAACAGAAGGGAACAAATCAGAAATATTCATACTGCCCCCTGACAACTTGTGGTTTGCCCACATCCTTGAGCAGTTCTGCTCTTCCCAAGCAGCTCTGCGGAGCTGGAAGATGTTCAGAGAATGATAATAGAAGTCATCCATGGCATGGGACAGCTTACTTACAAGCAAAAATTTATTAAGCCAGATCTTTTAAGCTGCTTGAATTCTTTAGCTCAAGAGAGGATTGATTGAAGACATCTATGACAGCAGTCTGTAAACTCATGTATGTCCTGGAAGGTGTGGTTATTTTCTGTCTCTTCCTATACAAAGCAAAGAGACTGTCAAGGGAAAAAAAACAGAATAACCAAGAGCAATCAGTTCTTCTCATCAGGGAAGAAGTTCTTCCCTTCAGGAAGAAGTGAAACCCCAGGACTACTCGCCAATAGACGTTGTGGGTGTTAAGAGTTTACATAGGCTCAAGTGGTGATTGAACAAGTTTGCAGAAAGCAAATCCATCCTGCTTTATTAAACACAAAACATCAAGAAATTCCTGAGTCTCAAGCCATTAGAGTTTGGGAGAATACTCTTGGGAAACAACATTATATGCTAGCTCTGTTCTTACTTTCTTCACTAGGTATTTGCTTTTATCCAGTGTCAGGGGCAGGAAATTGGGCTAGATGTACCTTTTGACCAGCTGGTACTCTCAGGCTTGGTACAGTCATCAGCAGCATGGTAGTTTATAAATAGTGGCTAAGAATAGGAACATTCATTGTGGAAAACTCCACCATCCTTTAAAAAACAAAGTGCACTGTGAAATTGACATGGATGGTCTCTGCGGTGTTCACCATTCCACATCAGGAGGGCAGAGCACATGCAAGTGTTTAACCTAAATGGATTTATGACAGGTGGGCTGCAGACTTGACAGTGGGTATTGAAACAATGGACAATTATTCATTTGAACATTTAGGCCTTTGTTTAATTGGTTCCTTTCAACATACAATGGTGGAGGTGTGGGCAGGCATGACCTCAGTACCCAAATTTACATCTTTTCAGTAGAATTCCCTTTGATAAATGCTCTGATTTATCTGAGACACTGCATTAAGTATATATATATATAATAAAGAGAATAAAATATGTCATGGGAGGATATCTGTCAGGTCCAAGTGAATCATTTTCCCTTAGGTTTTTTGCCATTAGACATATAGTCAACACATTTGGTCAACGTGAATGAGTACAAACCCAAATGAGTTCAGACTCATCCTTTCCAAAGGGAGTGCTTTTCACCTGCCCTGGTAAATTTCATTGGAAATTATGGGAATTAATAGGCTTTGTAGCAAAAACCTTGTTCTCTCTGTGAATCTCACTGGCCACTCTTTAGCTAGATGCCCCTAGCTCCTAAAAATGGAGAGGAAAAAGATCTAGTAGGTCTTCCCAGTGTGGGGTGTCCAGAAAATGGCTGCATCTGTTCCATGCTGACACCAATGATACCAATTTCTGCCCATTGCCACCATTTCTCTTCTACTCTTTCAAGCTTTTCAAAGGTAGTGTTTAGTATATGCATCCATAAAACATTTCAGTCTAGTTACTATCAGTGGAAGGTTGAACATATGCACAATTGTTTTTCTCGATATAGATTTGAAGGCTTTTATTCTGGTTTTGTATATGGATGATAGCTCATCCAGCATTGCCACAAATTGGGAGCAGATATTTACTTTCCTTCCCTTGCAGTAAATCTAACCTATGTGAAAGTGCTGAATACTAATAAATAGAGAAAGCTTGTGAGCTTGGTCCAATGCTCTTAACCGCTGGCAAAATTTTAATTTTGTAATGGGACTCAGAGGTGAAATTACTCTAATAAGAGGTACAAAGGTAAATTAAAATAGGGATGTTAATTTGGAGTGGGTGTAACTGGGTGTGACTCTTTTGAAATGGATGAGACTGCCCTCACTTTCACCAAGTCTGGATTTGCTCCCTTCTCCTTCCCCAAGCCTGCAGAAGAACAGGTGCTGCACTCAGCTCAGGCTGCGAGCCTGGGTGTGTGTCCTGAACCGTCAGTCCTGCCCTTACCATTTCTCTTTACCAAAACAAAAACATGCCCAGAGGAATTTAAACCTCCTGCTTTTGCTCTGTTAATAAATACCAACTGCAAACCTGTTTGTCTTGATCTCTCTGTGGGGAGGGAAGGACAGTATATGAACAGGGAACAGATGATGGCCACATGCGATAGATACTTGTGATTGTGGAGGTGGGGGAGGGCTGTAGGAAGGGTTAAACAAGCTCATTTTTGAAAGCAAGGGAGAAAAGCAATATTAAAAATAAATCCAAAACAAAAAATGTCTGCAAAGAAGGATTTGGACAAAAGCACTTCATGTAGAGAGTCATGCACACATATGGGAAAATTACTGAGAAAGGGCATGGAAACAAAACATCTTAAATGTATGTTCAAAAGAAAAAGAGGAATGGGGAGAAGAAGAGACAAGGGATGTTGCTAAAGAAACATGGTGAGACAAATGGTGGCTTAGGAGCCAGCTGAAAATGGCAGCAAAATAGCTACCAGGGAAAGGGCAGATGGAGACAGTTACATTCTGCTCCCTCTTCCTCTTGCTTATCAAGCAAATGTCTTGGTACCATGCAACTTGCCTGCTAAAACACCTCAGCTGGATCTGACATGGATACATGGTGTGGTGTGCAGGGCATACACATCTGAGGACATGGGGAGCCAGAAACACGGGGAAATGAGGCTCAGAAAATGCCCAAGAGAAGCAAAATATCTAGTCAGTCACTCAGGGAATCCCTGTGGACTGTAGAGCAGGAGGAAAAAGTAAGAAGAAGGGAGCAAGTACTCTTTGAAAATAGTCCACTTGGCCACCACCCAAGGGGAACTTAAGCTACTTTTGGCATGGGTGGTGCTAGAACAAACCTTATCTGTGCCACAGAAGTTAGAGCTATGCTGGTTATCTGTACCTACTGGTGAGGACATCTGTGCTCAGGACAACTGCTCAGGATCATATCTGTTCTGCTCCCCATGTTCCTCCATATTTCCAAGTGAGGTCTTTTCCAGGGCTTCAGAAGCAGTGATGAACTTGGTTTGTCCTTGTCTACACTTGTAGCTGATTCACATTCAGCACTAGTTCAGCTGCTTCTGTTGCTGACACCTGTTGTCAGCAGTCGGTAATTTTATTTTATTTTATTTTATTTAGGACAAGCCTACATTGCCCTGAAGCTTAGAAAGGACTTGAAATTAGACTTAATTCTATTCAGATGTAGTTAGCAGTATTTAATTAGCCCAGTCCTGAAGCAAGAGTCAATCTATTCCTTGGATCACTGGAATGCATTCTGGACACTTTCCATATTGCTGCAGGAGTCTGACCTTTATTTTTTTTTATCTTTAGCCCAAGAAATGTGCTGGGGCTTTTCAAGCACTTTCAGAGTAAGGGCCACATCTTATTAGACAAATTCCTTTGCAGATGGCTTCCTGCTTGTTTGCAGTTGCAAAACTTCACTGAGGCAATAACCATAATTGCAGACATGGGAATGTGACATTAGGAAAGCATTTAATGTATTCTCAGCATCTGTTACAGTACTGCTGCAAATGGAAACCATGGGGAGATGCCAGCACTATGGGTAGGACTCATCTTGCTTAACTTTGACTGACTGGAAGTTCAAATCCAGTCTGAACTGGGCATATAGGTGGCTCTCTGTAGACACTGAAGAGATGCAGGCATGTCCAGAGGGTGATTCATCTCTCCTGAGCTGGTGTCCAAGGGAAAATGGATGACTTGCCCTCTGATGATGCTCCATTTTATTTATTTATTTATTTATTTATTTATTTTGTGGAGATTAGTAGTTTAGACTAGCAAACCCCATTTAGGCAGCTAAAATTAGGTGGTTTGAGTTCTGCCCTCTGTGACTATTGTGATTTTCACAAACCACCAGAAGCTGCTGCAGAAATAATGAGCCAATGCTAATGGCACTCTAAGAGTTGCTAGCTGACAACCTTTGAGATCTTTCACTTACGAGAAGAGTTCTGCTTATTCCCAAAAAAATGATGGAGGAGCTGGCAAAAGGAGACTGTACAGGAAAGGAATAATAAGAAAGGGGGAGTATCAGCAATAAGGGACAAACCCCAGCCTTTGGATTAAAGGTCTTAGCTGTGTAAACCAAGTAGAGAAGGATGCTCTAGGAGCAATTTGGTTAAACTTTTCTCATTCTCCTTTGCTGCCTTTTTAAATTATTTAATCAATTTTCTTACCCATTTTTCTCCCCTGTTTCAAGGGAAATGTTTAAACCACATGGCCTGAACATCCTCCTCCTTTATCTCCATATTTAAATGGGGGTTCAGAAAAGACTGTTGAAGTGTTTATCTTAGAGTCTGCTAGTCCTTCAGTGGTGAAATATTTTCATTTTGCATTGCCTCTTCCTCAGTTTTGAAAGTGCAACTGTTTACAGCAGAGCAGTAAAATCATCTGGATTATTACCCCCCAAACCATCATTTTGTTTGTTTGTTTGTTTGCCTTACTTTTCAGTTTCATTGTAAGGAACACACTTAAAGTTGAGGTGGGAATGAGTAGTTAAGAGTGGGAACATCTTGAATTAGCTTTGTGACATGTCCTGAGCAACCTGCTCTACGTGTCCCTGCTTGAGCAGTGGGGTGGATCAGATGACCTCCAGAGGTCACTTCCAACCCCAGCCATCCGTGGGTCTGTCATTGCAGTGAAATTGTTGTGAGCTGAATTGCTAGTGAAATTGTAATGTGTATGGGGGCCAGGAGGTGGGGGTGGCGGGGCTTTGGAGGCTGGAGACCCAGTCTCCCACAACTGGGGAGCCGTGTGTGCCCATCCTGAGAACACACCACGCTGCCCACTTCTCCTTCTGGATTTGTAGGCGATTTGTCAGGCTGTGGGACACACTGGCTTGTGATGACTCTCTTGTGCAATATAGGCTATATCTGCTTACTGCTGCTGGGTTGTGAAAATCTGCAAATAATTGCAAAGTCCGCTGGTTTAATTAGATTGTGGTGTATTGGAACAGATGGGTGAAGTCTTCCAGGCCACTGTTTTCCAGAGTGACTTGGCAGGTGCTTGGCTTTAAGGTGCCCAATCTGAGACACCTTAAAAGTAATGGGTTTCCACAGATTTTTTTGAGAGGTCTCCCCAAACTGAAGTAATACAAACCACTGACTGATCACACAGAAAACACTTGCCTCAGAGCCCTTGAGTTGGGGGAGCTTTCACAGTAGCTCGATGTAAGCCAAACTAAATTCATAAAAATAATACAAGACATCTTAGCACATCATTTGTTCACCAGAAAATTTCAGCAGGAGGCAGTGTGAATATGTATGTGTGCTGGCACTCATACAGAAAGTATAATGAACAAACAAATATTTTGTATTAAGAGAGAGAGAAAAAGAAAGGCATTTTATTTCATGTGAGAGTTGGCTGTTGTTGTTATTGTTATTTTTAATAAAGTACAAAATGTTAATGTGAAACAGTGTCCGTGTGCTCTGGCCCTTTTCCAGGCCTATAGCTAAGTACTTGCTGGGGAAAAGAAAGTATCGTACTTGACTTTCTGAAATATATGCTGTTATCGCTTGCTAGAGACTAAAAAGGGAAAGAATCAAATTACTCATTAATTAAACACAAACTCTGTAAAACTGTTCAGAGACAAGCAGCTTCCAGGCCCCAAGCTACAGATGTCTGATCCTTGAATGTACAAAAGAAAATCAGCTTATTAGAATTATCATCAGCTTTTTCTACTAGTAATTTGTAGGGAGACAAGAAAGCTGTATTAGATGTTGCTGTTCTCACTGGAAGATTCCACTAAATCACCCTTGCAAAAAGAAACAATTTGTAAGAAGAAATAAATGGCTATTGTAAAATGTTGTTAAGAGTATCCACAGAGGGGGTAGTACCAATCTAAAATCAACTCAATTAAATCAAAGCAGTTTTCACAGGCAGAAGAACGATGTAGCTACATAATTTTTATAAAATTATAGTTGGGAACCTGACCTTGGAAGTCTAAAAAATTGCAGTGAAGTTGAGATGTCCTAGTGTCAAAGTCACTCTTGAAAATAGAATATCTGTGGTTATTTGGTGTAATAAAATCTTCCCAAATCCTTTTCCAGAGAGCTGAAGCCAGCCCTTCACATGCACAGCCAAACTGGACCTCAGTTCCGGGTGAGAGCACTTCTCACTACTTTGCTCTGTTGATTAGTTCTTTGTCTGAAACCTTGTGGTCCCAAAGCCATGCTACTACTTGAGAGTTTGGAGTCTTTCATTTCTAGTAAAATGAGCTCCTGGTACCTGTGGGTAAGGAAGAAGTCTCAAAAGGCAGAAGACATTAAAAAGAACCCTGACATTTACTCTTTTGGAAACCTCATCATTTTTAAAACCCTGAAGCAACCTCACATCCTCAGAGCCATGTACTCATCAGAGCCTAGCCTCCGCCTCTCCACCAGGCACCCCAAGAAAGCTTATTACCAACTATCTTCTAGAGCATTAGACATAGGTTTCAAAGGTGCTTAGACACCTGAATGCCTTTGAGGAGTTGGCCCTGAGTTCTCAGTAGGCTTAATTTGGCCTGGTGGGTGGCTGACTAGCCTCTTTTGATTGCTGAGTGTTGAGAGGTTTTTATTATTATTATTTTTTATTTTATTATTTTCATTTCTAACTGAGGCTGAGCAAGCCAACTGCAGCAGGAAGTGATGGGACCTGATGGAATGGTCTAGAAAGGTCTAATAGTTTGCTCTGAAGACTTGCAAGGAACATGTTAGAAAGGGCCCTCAGTGGCCTAAGAAGTCTGTGTGTGTGCAGGTTCCTAGAGCTGTCTTGAAGTTCTGTGGGCTCAAAGAAGCATTCAGGCATCCACAAAGCCAAAAGGGCTTGGATTATTGTTATTTTTTTTTTGTTATTTTTATTGTTATAATTTTGTTCAATGTAGAAGACCAAAGGAATTCTATGAAGTTGCACATGGTTTGTAAGAACTAGAGGCCACCACAAATAGAAGAACTTACTTTAGGACCTCATTATGGAGATCTGAGGAACAGTTACTGAGTGAGATCATAGTTCTTGCTGCTTCTGTGATTTCCCACCTATTTGTTGCAAAGCTGGGGTAAGGGGCAATAGCAGAAAAGAAAATAGTGGATAATGTCTTTCCAATCAGGCATATCTTGCTTTGCTAGAGCATTCAGGAAGAGAATCCCAGTTGTAAGCATGCTCAGGTCCTATATATCTAAGTTAGAAAACACCTGCAGCTCCCATTTATTTCAATAGGATTTGGAAATCTAGTGTGTGTGCTGAAAATCAGGCCTAAAGTACAATAAAGAGCATGAAGCCACATAGTTTACTTGGCATATGAAAGCTGAACCTTCATATTTAGGGTGAAAAAACACTGCTAACTCTTGGTTATTTATCAAGCCTTGAGATATATGATGCCTTTGTGGAAAGCACCTCCCCTGAAGCAAGGTGTTTTTGTGAATATGAACCTGAAACCATATCTATGTATTTCTAGCACTTGCAGCTGTGGCAAAAAGCTGGAATACAGGACTCTTCATGGGCTTCAGCATGCAAAGAGAATGAAAGCCTCACAGTATGATTTGAGCTAGGCTGCTGGTTTTGATGAGGACTGGCTCATGTGTTTTGAGTATAATTTCCCATGTTGGGGAGAAGCTGTCTGAATTTCTAGCTTTCCTTGGGGCACTGCAGCAAGAGTAGAGTCAGGGTGGTTGGTCTGGATACCTGAACTGTAAATATCTAGAGTGAAGGGGCTGTGTTTCACCCTGGCCTCTTGCATTATCAGCTGTGGTTCATCTTTGCCATTCAAGAAAACTATTAAATATATGCTACGATATTTGCAATGCTTACTTTGCAAACTTTTTTGAGCAGTTGTTGTTCTCAAAAACCCTTTCAAACTAGAGATAACAAGGTGACAAACCCTTTAAAGTGATGCTTTCAGGTACTTGTCTTTGAACAGAACTCCCAGTTTAGCTGCTGGCAGCCAGAACAAATGAAGCAACGAGGCAGCTTGTTAGAGTCAAAAAAATCACAGCTGATTAGGCCTCTGCCACAAGAAATGTTTAACTCTTTATGACGGAATCACAGGACAAATACAAGTAAATAAAAAGGACTCTCTTTCTCCATCCTTCTCATACACAACTGAAATGATGGCCCGAGTGAAGGGAGGGACCATTTTGTAACAGACTGGCTTCTCTAAAATAGTATTTGCCTTTCTGCATGCCAGCTTGCTCTACTATTTCAAGCATGGCTGATTTAGGGGGAAGTGTGGCACCAGGGGCAGCCCGATGGTGGTGGGGCTGGCCAGGCTGCTGACCTGGCACAACTCCCGCTGCTGTGGGCGGCGGTGCAGGAGCTGGCGCTTCAGGAGGAGCAAGGAGCATGGCCACAGGCAGCTGGGCAGGAGCTCTTGGAGGGCTGAGAGAAGAGGAGGAATCCTTCTGAACCTGTTATACAAGTTGCTTATGAGAGGATCTTCTTAGAGGAACTTATTTTTCTTCTAAGCGGTATCCCCAAAAACAGCATGTGTGATTTAAATGTGGGGTTATTGGTATGAAGAGGTCCTTTTTCTTTTGACTTGAAGTGCCTGTCACCCACCTCATACTGATTTTCTTGTTGCCAGTGACTTGTAGAATCAATTTACAATCTTTCTCTGTAATAATACCATGTTTCTGTGGATCAAACAAAATCTGGAGCTGTATAATTCCCTTGCTGGGTTTATTAATGCAAACAAGGTGTGGTAAGCTTGAAATATAATTGTTACTGTTATATTTGTAATTACCCTAGCACACAGAGACCTTGCATGAGACTGAAGTCCCACTGTACCAGGATCTGTGCAAACAGGACATTTCTAACAGCTTAAAGTCTAAACAGACAGGAAAAGGAAGAGAGGAGAAACATGGGTGACTAGTTGCAGCAGTGTGAATAACATGACCCAGGAAAGCCAGAACCAGAACTCAGAGCTACAGTCCTGATTGTATTTAGTTACTTAATGCCACCATTTTGCTATCTGAGATGGGTCATCTCCCTTAAAGGGTTTAAAAAGTGGCCAGACCAGTTCCTCTGTTTATATAAGGAAGATGTTTGTAGACCTCTTCATCCCAAAGCAATTAATATAGTCCGTAGGGGTGAAAGAGGATGAAAAAAAAATTAAAAATAGGCTAGATTCTCATGTAAATGGCACCCTGAGTGCCTAAAAATTGTTACAAATGTTTTTGTGTAGGGTTATTATTATTATTATTATTATTATTATTATTTTGGTGAGTGGCCTCTCTGTGGTCAGTTGTAAGCATTTACATAGTTCTGTATTTCTGAAAAAGTCTATTGCATGAAGTTGGGATCACACCAAATGAAAACAAAACACAACACTAACAAAAAATAGCAAGCTCTTCCAACAACGTTCAGTAACTGAGTTAGAGGTTAGTGCTGCGTTCTGGAAAAAAAAATCCAGGCGCCATATGATTTCATGCGCTAAAAAATTTTAAACATTTCAGAGGAGCATAACATATGACATAGGGTGTTTTTATTTAATGAATGGCTTTAAAAAATGGGGCCAGTGTCCCTTCTCACAGATTTACATCCTGTGCCAAGAGCGTTGCTGTACAATGTGTCATCACTTGGGAACCTAAAGAATTGTACTTGAGAAAACATTGCTACAAAATATCATCCCCTTCCCAGAAAGGTTCACTTCAGGCTTTGTAGAAAAACAGAACAACTCATTTCCACTGAATATAATTCATCTATTGAGAAACTTTCTTAAAGGCATAGGCTGTTGAGCAAGTGGCTGGAAAATCTCAAACTGTTTAATCTCATAGTAACAATAATAGTCCATCATTATTATTACTACTTAGCTCTTGCATAGCGCTCTCCATCCTCAGAGGATTTTACAAACATGAAGCAGTTCATCTTCGTGGCACCCCAGTGAGGTGGGAAAGTGCTATTAGCCCCTTTTGCAGGATCCATGCAGGGGTGCCTTCTCCCTGAAGTGTTTTGCCTGAGTGGGGCTTGTCTTCCTCACTACAAACGTCATGTTTTCTGCTTTTGGCCAGCCCGAGGTAGAGCTCCTGTGGAAACAAGACCCTTCAGTTCTACCATAAACGTCATCCCTGAGTCTAGAGGGCTTTCTCCAATGTATTTGTACCTCAGAGTATTTTATATGCTTGGCACTGCGGCTTGGAGGAAAGGAAAAAGGGGTAAGGAGAAATGAGTAAGGACAGAGAATTGAAAATGAAAGT
The DNA here is from genome assembly GCA_011075105.1 of Heteronetta atricapilla. Lineage (NCBI taxonomy): Eukaryota > Metazoa > Chordata > Aves > Anseriformes > Anatidae > Heteronetta > Heteronetta atricapilla. The sequence continues at coordinate 70,570,327 of CM021731.1, read as the reverse complement.
CAGGAGGCTGTTCAGCTGCCGTGAGAAGCCTCTAGTTAAGATGCTCATATGAGCAGCTTGCTGTTTGAGCAAAGTGGCAAGTGATATGTGATGTATAAATGGGAACTCATTACAGATGGAGCTATGCTGGCTCAAAAATGCCTTTGTTCAGATGATTTGTTTTGTTTGGAGAAATTAAACCAGTTTACAGCAAGGAATTGTTTTACTGATTTAAACCTCATCTCCACAACAGCATTGTTCACTGGGGTAACTAAACACAAGGGTGTATGTGTATTTATTTTAAGGGACTGTAACTGAATGTCCTCTTAAGAGTTTATCACCCAGAGAGTTGCATTGCTGCTGCCTTTAGGATGATCCCAGCATCCCCTGATTCAAGAGCAGTACAAGTTCTCTCTCTCATTGTGTACTTGGGGGGGGGGGGAGG
>CM021731.1:70496342-70569262 GCA_011075105.1 Heteronetta atricapilla | reverse complement strand
AAAAAAAAAAGAAAACAATTATGGAGAAAAATACGTGGAGAAATAAGAAAGACAGCAAGAGATTAATCAAATGACCAGAAATTTTAAAAAGTTGTATCTTTCTTTCCCTTCTCTGCAGTGTGGCCTCTTCTGTAAGAGCTTCAGTGGTAGGAGCCCTATGTGACATGATTTAGGTGTTCCTGTTTGGACAGGGGGATTGGACTAGATGATCTTTCAAGGTCCCTTCCAGTCCCTAATATTCTGTGATGCTGTGATTCTCTGAGTCACATTTGAGATGAAAAGATGACAGACAAGGAGAAAACCTAGAAAAGTCCTCTGAAGACTTCTGGATTTTGAAGGGACTAGAGAAAAGATGGGTGATGGGGTCTGGCTGGGCAGAGCCACATAAGGAGGATGATCTTTAAGTCATCTGTCCCTGACACCACTTTCCCTGTGGAAGAGATGAGGTTGTGCAGTTGTTTCTTAGGGACCAGCCAGGCTATCAGGACGAATGTGACAGCAGCAGAAAAGCAATCAGCACTTTCTTTCTGAGGCCACTGGTCCTGCAACCACAAGGACAGAAATGGGTGTTTGCTACCACCCTAAGCTGCAGGTACAATTCTGGAGGAAACTCTTGTACCTCGTGATAAAGGAGAAAGGGGAAGTTTCCTGCTCAAAAAAGATGGAGGAAGGGTGCTGAGGGCCTGATGGACCTATCCTGCATAGTGACTGCCTGCCACTATAAGAATGCTCCTGGTAAGGCAGGGTTTTCCCTGCTGGCTCCGAGAAGTAGCAGTAGATGGGTGAAGGTATTTCTGCATTTTGTTGGCCTTATCCAGAGCTGGCGCTGAAGGCCCCATCCTGTGGGGTGGTAATAATGCAGCATTGATTAGAAACGGAAGGCCCTTTCCTTAGGAAATGGAAGAAAAAGTGAAAAAAAAATGTAGAAAACATCCAAGAACCCTGGCGGAAAAATCAGGGGCTTCCCCTGGAGAGACTTGCTTCAGCTTTTATAGTTGATGTGGTCAGTGTGTCCTTGCAGTTCTTCCCAGCCCTTCCCTTCCCTCCCGCAGACCCCTCACTCATGCACAGTGATTCTTCTGTGTGGTTTTGACCACTCTGCCTTTTACCTATGGCTCTACCATGCAGCTGAATCCCCCTTTCTTTGCACAACTGGGATTCATGGGGTGGAGGAGGTGCCCCATGTCTCCATGTGCAAAATCTGAGTGCCCAAATGTGTGATAGCCACTGAGCCAGGATGTCACCCACCCAAAGCTTTTGTATGTGCCCACAGTGTTGGCACAGACCCAGCTGCTGTCAACATGGCTTTCCCATCCCCTTCCACATCAGGTCACATCCTGAGGCTTGAAAGAAAGGTAGCTTTGAAACCTGGGTCTAAACCACTGGTTATTGAGAACTGTTCCTGCTCCATCCCCTGCTCCCTTCCCTTCTCTCAGTCTTTTATTTCTTCTTCTTGGCACAAGCTTAGGCGGGCATGCATAGTACCATATACTCAATGACTTATGAGTTTTAATTTCCCGTGGGAAACATTTGTTATGGTCCGCAGGCAGATGCTTTGCTATTTTTCCTCTCCTCCCCTGCCTCCCCCCTTGGTCCTTTCATTGGCTTTAGAGCATTTCTGTGGCCCTAACTGGCCTTTTTGAGATCCTGAGCACCTTTGGATCTCATTTACTTCAGGACTTAACTTGCCTGGTTTCAGTGGTGTTAATGCTCATTTGTATCTTGGCAAATGAGAGGAGAATCAAAGTCTGTTTGCTGTGGTTTCCTCAGAAGCTATAGAACAGCATCTCCATGTTGATATTTACAATTGGGAAACAGTAAGTACAAGCTCATATATATGTGCAGCAGATGACAGTGCAATAAAGAAAAACATGGTGATGTGTACATAGTAATGCATTTAATGGTTCACCTGGTTTGACAGACTCTGGATGGAGAGAGGGAGGTGAAATGGCCACTGAAAACTTCTAAACTGGTCAGCAATACAGAATGGATGTGTTGAATGTGAGAGGGGTGGCAGTGCTCTGGAACTGCTGTCTCCCTGCTTTATACCAAACCTGAAGTCTTGGGGATCATCAGAAGTGAAAGCTAGCTTTAAAAATAACTCTTCAGCTGTTGGGTGTTGGGGTGGCAAGCAGTAGCGTGTCCCTGTAGCATTTACTGAAGGTGCAATGGATGGACATGTGGGTATGTGTGCATGTGTCAGCGCACTGCATGTTTGTGTGTGATGAAAAAAGAGGCTTATGTATATACATATATAGACACATGTCTATAAGTATATACATAGCTTGAGCTTTGAAATATATCTCTTCCCATCCAAAGTTTTCCATCTGGGATCCCAAATAGTGCACCTTTTTCATTGCACTCCAACCCACAGATTGGCCTTTGGGATGCAGGGTGGGACTTCACAAGCTGAGGCATCCCCAGGGCTCTTGTTGTCCATGGAATCTTTAAACGTCACTTGTAGATAGTTTTTTTATCATGGCCATCTTTACCCTGTGTTCTGCTGCCCACAGGGTCCTTTCCAGCCTTCAGAGAGCTGAGCATATGGGTGTCAAGGGTCTCAATCTGGCCATCAGAGCCCTGATATGGGTCTCCCCCTGACTATATTGGTTGATTCTGCTAGCTCACCTTGTCACTTAGCATAGCAGTGAGAAGCTATGGCAGGTCTGTGCCACACCATTGAGCATTGGGAAATCCCAGAAAATTAGAAAAAGGCATTCCTGCAAGAAGCTCTGGCAACTCGGGGGTGGGAGAGCCGAGTGGTGCAGCCACCAAGGAGGAGAGAAGGCAGTGTGTGCTGAGCTGGGGCTGACATTAACTCTGTTTGTGCAACACCCATCCTGACATCCCATGTATTTCACTTTTTTTTTTTTTTTTTTTTTTTTTTTCTTTAAGAACAGTTTGGAAACACTTGTACTTGATTAAGTAAATGCTTAAAATACTGAGCTTAAGTACAATTTTTTACCCATCTACAGAACTCAGTGTTTTGCAACAGGAAGAAATTCAGAGATTTTGCTGAAAGCCAAAGCTTTTATATATCTTCCCAGTTCTTGCTCATTTATTAGTTGCCCTGCATCATGCTGTACAGATGCTCTATGTGCTCAGCAGCCCCCAAAACCTCAGATTTTCAATCAAGCCGAGTGTCTGAGCAGGTTCCACTGGCTTCACCTTATTATCATGGGGCTCCTGCTCCAACTTACCCATCAGACCCAGGAACATCAAAGGCACTACAGAGGTTCACACCGGATGAAAGGCTGGTCCCACCCCTCCTGCCCACGGATTGCTGCTTTCCCACCTGGCTGGTGGTGGGTAGGGGCAGGGTGGGACCATTGCTCAGCAGGGCAGCCTCTGCCTCCGCTCCCTCTCCAGTGGCAGGGCAGTGCCCTGGGGAGGCACCCAGAGACAGGATCCCAGCCTTAGCCTGAGGCCATGTCTGTAACGGGGATTTTGCTCACTGCCTTCTCCTTGGCACGGCGCTGCTGCTGCCACCATGCAGAGCTTTGTTTCCCAGCTCTGGCTTTCCCAGACAGAGGGCTTGCTGAAAGGAATCAGCTGGGATGCAGCCTCCTGATTGTATTCAGGTAAATCAGTTTAAAAAGCCTGCAGTCAGCTGGGCTTCCTGTGAAATGAAATCTCCAGAAATAAGTGGCTGCACCTTTTCCAAAAAGGCCCACTGTCAGCAAAATGCAGCATGGCAGCATCTCTGTGGTAAAACAAGCTGCCTACAGTCTGGAAAGGCGTGAGTTTGCACAGCTTAGCTTATATAAATTGAACAGCAAGTGCCAGCAAACTGCAGCCATATGAGAGAGCCCAATAGGTTTGAAGTGTTTCAGAACAAAGCTACTTTTATGATTTATACACTTGCCAGCCATCAAATTCTTCACTGAAACTGGAGCTTCCCTGGTAGCACCATGAGGGCTGGCTGGGCTGCGAGGAATTCTTGGCATTGTTGCAGCTGTCCCAGAGTGGTACAAAAGGCTTTGCCAGTGCAAGATGGAACTATCAATAGGATGTCTATCAGGGCCAGTGACAAATGGGACATTGGTTTTATCTTCCTCCTTCTCGTGAGCTCCAATGTGAGTCATGTAGAGTGGTCACAACCTTTTAGACAACCGTCAAAACCTTTCTGTGCAAGGTGTGGTGGCTGCTGAGCAGCCCCTGTTCTTCCTAAAGTGCTATTCACCCTTCGCTGTACAGAGCCTGGTGGCTGGAGCAAAGGGACAAGCTGTCATGTGGTTGCACTCTTGGAAAGCCTGATGTCCCCAGGCCAATGCTTGTCCTTGGGGCAGCAAGGGGGCCCAAAGGGGTTTAATGGTCCCACTGTGTTTCTGAAACAAGGGTAGACAGACGTTGCATCTCTACTCTCTGCCCTGTGGGAGCTGTAATCCAAGGAGATGAGCTGAAAGTCAGGCTTAGGAATGGTTTTGCTGGGTTGTGCAGGGTTGTGTCAGGCTCCTAGCTTTGCTATGCTTTGGTTTTCCTGCATGCTCAGAGAGGAGTCTCTTGGTTGTATCCTTTCTGAGGTGCTATTACCTTCTATGTAAACTGGGGATGATAGTATTTAACTGCTTTATAGCAAAATGAAGCATCTTTTCAAAGGCATTTCTTTTCAAGAAACATGATGACTCTGGTAGTTTTGCTTTCTTAATGAACTTTGGCCACCAGACCAGAATGCCAGCCAATGTCCTGGGTGTATGATTTAATGGCAGGGGCTTGTGTGTCAATATTTCCCTGGAGATGGTAAGAAACACTGGTTAGAGACTTCAGCCCAACATCTCCTTGCTAGTGGTAAGCTTGTATGCACTGAGACATTATTTATTTAGAGAACAGCTCTTATTGCTGCTGTTTTGCCAGAAAACATCCTCTGGTTTCCGCTGGCTTCTGAGCCTGCAGCATTAGAGATTATTTTCCACATTTGTTTGCACATTGCTCTCATTAATACTTCCAGCAGAAGCCTGTGGGCACAGAAGTGAGGAGACAGGGCACAGAATCAATGATGGGCTGGCAGAAGGATGTGGCCTGTGAAAGCCTTGCAGAAATATATTTGAATTAAATGTTTTTGAGGTTGTGGAAAGGTTGTGATGGTGCACAGCCATCAGGGGGTTGTCCCGTAGCTATTAAATACTGAGGGCTAAGTGTTCAGATGAAGAGTGAGACTCCATTTCCAGGTGATCCAGGGATCACCTGTACCCAACAGTCACTGGAAAGCACCATGCAAGTGCATAATGGTCAATAGATGGCTAACAATACTTTGGGCATGGGCTCTAGAAAAGCTGGGTATTTTCTTTCTCTATGCCATCTAGGATTCCAGTATCTTCTGGAATGGGTTGTTTTGCATGAGTCTAATGCTGACAATGCTCTGTAGCCGATGGACTGAGAGAAACTTGTGTCAGAACAGGAATATGGCAGGCTATTTTGGTATGGGATGAAGTGAGGGACTGGTCTCACTGAAATTGTGGGTTTTGGCTCATACTCCCAGTGTATCTACTTTTAGGGTGAGGCAACACATGTTAACACATGATGGAAGAACTTGTTCTTCCTATTGGGAACAGCTGGTTTTTCCCTGCTCAGCATGTTTATTTTCAGGTGGCAGACTAGTCTTGGCTTTCTTTCTTCTCCCATCTAAAGTGGGTTGGCCATCTCTTCCATTTAAACATAAACCAGCAGTACTTCAATGCCAGGGAAAATACCAAAATGTTGCTCTCAAAGCCACAAAGGGTTCAGTTATTTCCTGAGATGATATGAAGCCTATTGAATTGCAAGAGATGGCTATTGGCTCTTACTTGTGGAATAAAAAGGCTGGGAATGAGTGGAATAGAAATCATTGTGCCTATGAAAGTCACCCAGCTCATTTCATAAACTCAGGGTAAGCACAGATTTCAGGAAGAGGAAAGGGGGGACTAAAAATCTTGGCACTTTCTTATCTTTATCTCTTCCACTGGCCTGCACTGGGCCTGGGCTCCAGGGATCGATGGCTGTGCAGAAGGGCAGCATGCGCAGTGCTGAGGTGGTTCTTGCAGCCCTCCTCCCCACTGCTCTTCCCAGAAAACAGCAGCCTCTCACCAGGGCAAAAAGCACTGGCTGCAGGGGCTAGGGGAGCTAATCAGCTGGCTGGCTGTTTTATTAGGTGGAGGAGAAATGGCTGCACTTGTCCTGGGAGAGCAAGAGAAGAAGGCACCAAGAAGTAATTTTTATGCCACTGTTTTTATCCCACTTGCTTATTTTCCATATCAGCTATCATTTTCTGAAGATTGGAAAAAGCAGACATAGCTGGAACACCATGGGGGAACAAGTTTTCATGGCATGGGTTTTACTGGTGTACCTGGTAGTAAATAGGAGGCATGTGGAAGCATGTGTACATAATGCCTGTTATAATGGGCCGCCTGTGAGTGGGATTTCAAAATCGTTCACAGACTTAATTGTGGTACAAAAAGTAATCTTCCATGCGTGGTGTGGAGGAGCCAAGAGAAAATGTAATCTGCTCTTTGAGACAGCTTCCTTAGCAAAGATTGGGGAAGGAGGGATGTATTTATTTCGCCAGTTAAAGCACCTGCATTTTGGCTACTCAATCACAAAACAGCACACTCTTTTTTTTTTTTTTTTTTATTTTTTTTTTTTTTTTGTGTGTGTGTGGCATTTGTACATTCAGCCAAAAATAGCATTGTTTGGGTAGCCCAGTAACACAGTCTGGTACAAAGAGATTGTAGCCTCTACAAAGAAGCCCAAATAAGAAACAGCTGATTCTAGAAGCATTGTATTGCCTGAGATATAGCCCTTAATCCTATTACAGCAGGCAGTGGCCTCTTCAGGTTTCTTTCAGTTTGCTGCTGTTTTAAATGGACATGATTTTCAGCTTGCTCCATAGGAAGACACCTTTCTTTTTTAAGGAAGAAGGAGGAAAACTGACTTAGCGTCACAAAAGCATGTCAGTACTTCTGTTGTAGCAGTTGTGGAAGGTTTAAGGAGAAAGAGGAAGGTTCCTTTGTGTGCCAATAGGTGGGGATTGGAGCTCATTTTTCAAATTAAGAGTAACTAAGGGGAAAAAGCAATACCCTGAAGAAGAGTCCAATATGATGGGAGAATCCAAGAACAAGTGATGCCATCTTGGCTCAGCCTAAAGGAGCCATTTGCACAGAGGAATGCACACAGGGATGTAAATCAAAGCAAACCTCAGCTCCTGGAATGGTTCCAAAGCCCAGAGAACCCCCCAGAGAGCCTTGACGCAGTTGTTGAAAGGGCCAACTGCCCCCACTTGCCCCTCTGTTGCTCTTATCATGCTCATGGTCCTGCAGAGAAGCCGTCAGCTTTACTATTCAGAACTGAGTAGCATCAAGTAGTGCTCATGATGTCAGTTTGGGGGGGGGGGGGGGGTTTACCCAAAATGGACATGTGCATCCAAGTCTGGCCCTTGGCAAATACTGCTAAATGGTATTTTTCTTGCCATGCTCCCAGCAGAGTGTGTGCAATTGAGGAATACAAACTTAGATCTCCTGCTGAACTTGGCCACCAGACTGCAAGTTTGTTAAGGTGTACATGGCCATACTGGATCAGACTCATCCTGTCCTAAGTATGCTACTCAGAGACCTTCCTGTCCCTCTAGAGTGGGCTGGTAAGATCCCATCATGTGCTATTTTGACCACCCACTCTGAAGCAGCCTCTGGAGGCAGCTTTAGGCAGCACTGCTAAAACTAAGAGTGTATTTGGATGCAAACAGTTGTCTGTCTTGCAAGTTTATAATATACAATCTTGAATAGTAGACATTTGTGTAAAGCCAATATTTTGAGTTTATCCCTTGCTCTCTTTCAGATTAGCTAGAGATAGGACAACCAGTCCTTTTCAATCAGATCCAATCACCTGCATGTTTCTGTGTGTGAACTCAGAGCATCTGGGACTGAACTGTGGATTGTTAATGGAAGTTTCAGGCCACTGAAACCTGGGATGTAACTTTAAGCATTTTGTTGTTCACTTAAGCGTGCAGGGCATTTCTTGATTATGGAGATGTGTGTTCTTCATTTATTTTGCTACTTCAAGCCTTAATTCATCAAACATTGAAAATATATCATTTGCCTACCTTCCCACCCTCACTTCCCCCAGCTATTTGCTTTGAGTTATTTGCTGAGGATTTGTTTTCCCTCTGACTTTAGAAGTTTTCCTTGCACAGCAAAAAATCTGCTATTTTATTCTCTCTGGAATTTGACAGGAAAACAAAAAGAACCCAAAGAAGAAAAGGATAATCATTGTTTTTTTTTTTTCTTTTTGTTTTTTTCTTTTTTTTTCCTGTTTTTTTAATACAATGTTTTTTTTTTTTGCTTATGGTGGGGAATTATAAAAGCAACTTTTTTTTTTTTTTTTTTTTTTTTTTTTTTTTTCCTCAGGCATGCCAAGAGCTACCACAAAGAGAAGAAAACAGGGTGTCTCTTAGCTCCACTTTCCTGGGGCTGGCAGTGTGCTGGAAGCTGAGACCTGCCCATCTGTCTGGTGCTTGTGAGCAAGGCTTCCTCACACACTGTTTTGATCCAGGTACTGGACAGAGCAGCTTTTGTGCAGAGAATTGCAGAACTTGTTCATCTGCTGTTCTACTTCAGTTGAAGTTGAAACAGGTGTGCTGGAGCCACTGTGTTCATTGCATTTTTTTTTTTTTTTTTTTTTTTTTTTTTCTGGTTCATATTCCTGTGCACTTTTTTATTTTGTGATGTTCCTTATTTCAGGCTGGGAGTAATCTTCCGGGCCTCAGGACATATTGAATTGTTGCTGAATGTTCCCAAGTGGATTTTTTCAATTAACTAGGAAAGGACAGGTTCAACAGCAAGGCTGGTGGTTGCTTCAGGAGTGTATCTGAGCAGTTTGAGCTTCTAATTTATGATGCATACTTTCTGGTTTAAGCCATGAGACTAGCCTCTCACATGATTTTTTTTTTTTTTCTTTTTTTTTTTTTTTGTCTTCTACCCCCAGCTGAGAGCAGAAAATGCACAGGGCACACTCACTGTGAAGGCAATCCAGCAAGGCTAGTTAGATGAACTTTCCGAAGGGTCTTTTTGAGGGATAGAAGGAAGAAGCTTAGGCACACAGGAGACCTGAAAGGCCATTTTTCTCCTTTCTTTCTCTCTTCTCCTGCTGGCATGAGAGAAAATTGGGAGTCTCTCACCTTCCCCTTGCTGCACAGCAGGGTGGGAGACACTCACAGAATGAAAGAAGAGGCAGGAAGACAAAAATAAAGAGCTGAGTCATTGCTGCAAAAAGAAGCTTCAGGAAAGGGAAGGACTTGAGGGTGCTGGCCATGAAACTTTAAGAGAAACCACAAATGTGATGGTGGACATTTGCAAAGGCAATGATTCCTTTCCATCTGCAGAGAGAAGGCTACAGAGTCTCACACAGAACACAGAGGGTTCTAGGCAGTCCTTGCTCAGGGACAGCGGCAGCGTTCAGTGGGTTCCACCTGTTGAAAAGTATGTGGAATTTTCATGCTGTAAGTCTGCTAAGTAAACAAGGAGGAAAAATGGCTGAGTCAGAGAAAGTGGCCTATTAATGCAGTATTAATTGAAAAACTGCTTAACAGCTGGACATCCTATGGGCACAGGTATGGTGAGGAGAGAACCAATTAAAGTACCAAATAGTCCTGCGAAGAACATGTCCAGATCCACTAATGAGATGATTGTCCTTTTGTATTCTGCTCTGGTGAGGCTGCACCTTGAGTACTGTGTTCTCCTTTGGGCCCCTCACTACAAGAAGGACATTGAGGCCCTGGAGCATGTCCAGAGAAAGGCTACAAAGCTGGTGAAGGACCTGGAACACAAGTCCTATGAGGAGTGGCTGAGGGAACTGGGGTTGTTTAGTCTGGAGGAGGCTCAGGGGAGACCTTATTGCTCTCTACAACTACCTGAAAGGAAGATGTGGGGAGCTGGGGGTCGGCCTCTTTTTGCAGATAACCAGTGTTAGGACTCGAGGAAATGGCCTCAAGTTGCGCTGGGGGAGGTGTGGTGGTTTTACTCGGGTGGTAGCCGAGCTTCACCACAACCACTTTCTCACTCCCCCTCCTCAAAGAGGAATGGGGAGAAAATATGATGAAAGGGGCTCAAGGATTGAGATAAGGATGAGGAGATCGCATAGTAATTATTGTGACAGGCAAAACAGACTCAGCAGAGGGAGTTAGTATGATTTATTGCCTATTACTAACAAGCTAGAGAAGTGAGAAAAAAAGGAAAGAAACTAAAAGCACCTTCCCCCTCATCCACCCTCTTCCACCTCCTCCCCTGAAGCAGTGCAGGGGAATGGGGGAATGGGGGTTATCGTCAGTCTATAGAGCTTCTTCTCCACCGCTCCTTCTCGGTCACTCTCATCCCCTGTGCTGTGGGGTCCCTCCCATGGGATGCAGTCCTTGCTGAACTGATCCGGCGTGGGCTGCCCACAGGCAGCAGCTCTTCAAGGACTGCTCCAGATATGGGTCCGTACCATGGGGTCCATCCCTCAGGAGCAAACTGCTCCAACCTGGATCCCCCATGGGCAGCAGCTCCTGCCAGGTCACCTGCTCCTGCATGGTCTCCTTTCCACGGGCTACAGATCCAGTCCAGAATCTGCTCTGGCAGGGGTCTTACACAGGCTGCAGTCTCCATCGGTGCAGGTCCACCTGCTCCACCCTGGTACTCCATGGGCTGCACGGGGACAGCCTGCTTCAACATGGTCCTCACCACAGGCCGCAGGGGACTTCTGCTCCGGCACCTGGAGCACCTCTTCCCCTCTTTCTTCACTGACCTTGGTGCCTGCAAGGCTGTTTCTCACTCCTCTCACTCTCCCACTAGCTGCTGTGTGGCACAGCTTTTTTTTTTTTTCTTTCATTTTTTTTTTTTCCTTGCTTAAATCTGCTCTCACAGAGGTGCAAAACAACATCACTTATTGGCTCAGCTCTGGTCAGCAGTGGGGCCCTTACCAAACATGGTGCAGCTTCTAGATCCTTCTCACAGAAGCCACCCCTGTGGCCCCCTGCTACCAAAACCTTGCCACGTAAACCCACTACATGAGGTTCATGTTGAAAATGAGGAGACATTTCTTCTCAGAAAGAGCAGTCAGACATTGGGATGGGCTGCCCAGGGAGGTGGTGGGGTCACCGTCCCTGGAGGTGTTCAAGGAAAGGTTGGATGTGGTGCTTAGGGACATGGTTTAGTGGGTGACATTGGTAGTAGGGTCATGGTTAGACCAGATAATATTGGAAGTCTTTTCCAACCTTAATGATTCTAGGATTCTATGATAACGCTTCACTGTAAGCTGTCTTATCTGTATTGCTGCCTTGAGCATTAGTCCTATGTGTGTCTTGCTTTTTAACTTGTATACACAAATCATCAACATAAGAAGCTGCACAGTTAACAGTGGCAAGTACAGGCTAATGCAAAATTGGTCTTGTGTCTATCCCATGCACAGTTCCCCAAATAATTATGTGCTGGGAAAGAATTTATGCAAGTCCATATTCTAAAAAGAATTGCTTCTGCTCATTCCCACATCAGCAGAAATAAAGCAGCGGTGCTGGAGCTGAAACTGTTTGAAAGTATTAAGCATTAATAACTAAGTAATTATCATACCAATAGCCCTAACAAAAAGCACAAAGTTGTGTTTCCAGAAGGTTGTGTTTTGCAAAGACAGTAGGAGGACCAGCTGTCCATTGCTTGCTCGTACAGAACTGTTTCTAGGCTGAGGAATCCAGCAGTTACTTAGCCGAACATTCACTTGATCTTGGCCTCTGAAGCTCTGCCTTTACCAGTAGAAGCAACTGTGGAATGAGTAGGGCAAGGGAAATTATCAATGGGCTTTCAAGGAATAATGCTGGCCTCATAGATTTCTATATGGAGATGTTTTTCTTTGCAAGTGCACGTAAAAGAAACCTTCAAATTTTTGTCTTAGACTGTAAGTGCATCCCAAAACTCACTACTTTTCAAAGTATGGTGAAAATACATATATCCAGTGGGTTACTTTTCCCTGTGCTTAGGGACAATAACACATTTGCAAACAACAGAGATATTACCAGGACACCAAAAACCCTGTTGTACGTTGGTGAAAAATATCCTAGACTATCATGTTGGCCTTTTATGTTTTCCCAAATTTGATTCTCAATTTCTCTCTTGAGACCCTAAGTTTTATACTTCATAAACAAGTACAATTTTAGGTTCCCATTCAAGTTGATGGAGAGATTTTCATTAGTGTATGAATTAAACAGCACACGGAACTTTGCATGGTTCTTGTTAGTCTGCAAACTCCAGGGCAGACAAGCAGCATCTTGCTAAAGTAGCTGTGCAGGCTGGAGTCCTACTGCAAGGAAGTAAAAGGATGATGCATTCACTCAATGGCAAAAGCTTATCTCCCTCTTTCACTGACTGTACAGTTTGGCTTCTATCTCCTTCTGGCATTGAATCCCAGCTAAATTGCACCACATTTGCTTCAGTAGCTAAGTTCAACTCCCAGAGCCATGAAGTCTAGAGATGTGCTTCAAAATAGTTTTCTCAGTCTACATGGTGTGTTGGACTTTGTACAAAGTTTTCTGGAGTCAGGATGAGAATTTTAGCCTGGATCTCACAGCTCTTTTTGAATACATCTTTGCATTAATGTATCTGAGAATCCTAATGACAAAAATGTTGCAGGTTTTGAATCAGAGATTCAAAGAGTCATTCTTCACTACAAATTGATTAAAAAATATTGAATCCTTAGACTTTTCTCATGTTTGAATTTTCACCTCCTCCTTAATTTCTCCTCTGTAATGCCTTCCTCACCTGGAATGACCCTTGCTGAGCAGAGCAGTCCTGATGAGTTTGTAACAACAGTCTTGCCTGGGAACAACAGCTCCTATTTTTGCTTTGCTCTGTACCTTCTCAAAACCAGGTGGCATAAGTAACCTATCAAGAAGCATCTGTCTGTCACTGGTGACTAAGCCTGAGTGCTTAATTTAGAGCAAATGCCTAGCTTTTAAATAGATGGCTCAAATTAGCTGAGGCAAATCCCACACAAAAAGTTTCTGATCAGCTGAAGCTTGTGTAGGACTGTGGAAATATGTGTTAAATTTTCCATTGTTGAGATTTTAAAAAAATGTTGGGAAAATCAAATACCAAATAGGTGTTCATAAATTACAATAGCCTGAAACAACCTTGCAAACCATGGACTCATTGAACAAAACATCATCTTACAGCTCTTGTGTAGTGGAGATTTCACTATTTGCTTTCCTTTGAAGATGCAGCTGCAATAACAAGGCATATGGGATTTTAATGTGACACCATAATCTGTCAACCCTGAGAACTAGGGAGCAGGCCCATATAAGATAACCAGCTCAACCTCACAATGATAAACATGTCAAGATACAAAAATCAGTTCTTCCCTTACAAATGAGAGAAAGATGTCATGTAATTGGATATGTCATGCTATGCTGGGACAAGCAACATTCCCACAATTAATCATACTGAATATATTATGTAGTAGTTGTTGCTTGAAGACAAAGGAGGAATAAATATTCGTGTAAACATGCCAAATATGAACTCTCCACATATGTTGATTGCTGTTCCATATTTAGCAAGAAGTGCATCAATATTTGGAAGATAGGCTATAGATCCAAGCAGAAAGATAGCTTGGAAAAGGGCTTATGACTCTTGTGGAGGCAGCAGGTAACACATATGGTGTCTTTTCTAGTGTCTTTAGGAAACTGGTTATTTGGAGCACCCCTATTGACAGCAAATGGAAATTTGCCATTTTCCTTTATTAGGAGTGCACTGGGGCCCTGGTGAGCAAGAGATGTTTGACTGACTACACAGTGGCTTAGAAACGCAAGGCAAGTTCAAAAGTTCCTAACAACACTTCCAAAAAAGAACTTTGTGAATACAATGCAAAAATGACCATGCATATTTGCTGGAATAAAAAAAAAATTAGCTTCAAGTTGGGTTTGTGATTCCTTCCTGACTTGTATGTTTACTTTTCATTAATATTGATTCCTTCTGACCTTCAAGTGCTGCTTCTTCATTCTACAAGCTCCACAGTGAATAGCTTAGTGGTAATAACTTTAATAGCAACAAAAATATTAAGCTAACAATAGAGAGACTACTTGTATGGAGAAATGTAACCTTGTGAATAAAGGATTTTTTATGTCAGAAAACCTCATCTGAGGACCCAAAATGATAAACTATGTTACCTTGTATACAGTGAATCTGACTGGTATTGCATTAATTTTGGAACCATAAAAAATGGTTGAAAAGCAGTGCAGAGACATATGATCCATCCTGAAAAAGGCTCAGGCATGAGATTGGTATAAAAGATTAGAAAGCCATAACCCATAGGTGACCTGTATGGAAACAAGAGCAAGGCTAAATTCAATGAGTAAAATGTTTGCTTACATCTAGCCAAATTGGAGATGTTTTGCATTGACTTAATTTTCACCTTCTATATTTTTCTTATAGCTTCTCTTTGATTTCCTTGTCAGCAGACAAGATGTGGCAAGGAAAAGCTTCCATTGTCATCACCAGCTGTGATTTGGGAGTCCTTCTAAAACATTGTTAGCCCTTTGCATCTGCCAGGTCTTCTTTATTTGTTTTGATTCCTTTCAGCCCTTGACCTGAGTTTACTTCATCTATCTCTAGCACCTAGTACATGTCTCCCTCAGTCACCATGGGGCATGCAGGTAGACAATGCCAAAGGATGATTTATCCTCTGTTTCTGAAGTACCTGTTCCAGGAAGGGATGCTTTGCTTTCAGGATATGACTTTCTTCTTAAGGTATAATCAGAACTTAGAGATGCAGCCTACTGCACTAAACACATTGGATACTGTTACATGTAACATATCATGGTCTCAATGTTCCTTTGCTAATTGATGAATACCCTGCTCCATGAATACCCTGCTCAGTAAGCGATGTTCTCCTAGGATGAAAAAAAAAAGTGTTTTACTCTGTATTTTCCATGTGGAGCTCTTGTAGAATAAAGTGTGTGTAAAAGTTTACTCCAAAATAGCTGTGCCAGGAGTCCTTCTGCCCTTCTTCACAGGGTGAAATTTGGTTTTGTTTTAGTACTATGGAAAAATCATCTTTCCATAAGAAGCAGCTAAGCCCAGATTTTTTTACAGTCCCTTCATAAACTGTAATAAAATTTGCATGAGAGAATAATTCGTGCTTGTATATTCAGTGCCCTTTATATCCCCTATTGCCTAGACCTAGCACATCTGACAGAAATGATGGTCTGTGGGTATGGGAATAACAGTTCTGTGAAATCTTCCCCAAACAGCAGTTGTTGTGGTCTGATTTGTAAATACAAATGCCATGGTGTGGCATTGATGGCATGGAAAATGACTCCAGGATTTTCAAAAATTGTGGTTTAAGGTTAGGGTTGCATTGAAAATCTCTATTCGGCGTGTTATTTTCTGAAAGTGACAAGGCAGGAGACAAAGTGTGAGGAATGCCCCCCTTCCTTAGTCTCCCTGGAGGAATCCTCACCTTCCTCACCTTCAGCTTCAGTTACCATGAGCTCTATGTGTTTAAAAAAATATCATTAAGAATGT
Organism: Heteronetta atricapilla; assembly: GCA_011075105.1. Classification (NCBI taxonomy): domain Eukaryota; kingdom Metazoa; phylum Chordata; class Aves; order Anseriformes; family Anatidae; genus Heteronetta; species Heteronetta atricapilla. The sequence goes on along the minus strand of CM021731.1, from coordinate 70,553,750 downwards.
GGATGAAGGCCTGAGATTTTCCAGAACCATTAAGAAACATTCTAATAGACACTTGGATTCCTGAGTTATTAAGATGCTTTTAAAGCTTTTACCCAGGAGAGACTAACTGTAGGCACCTACTTTTGAGAATCTTAGCCAGAGGGAAAAAAAGCTGCTGATAGAAGTTAGGTAGAGTTTGTGTTTTGGATATCTTCCCACAGTTATTTACACATCTCTGTATTATCTTGTATTGATCACTGGCTTTTGTATGTGTGTGTGTGGTTTATTTGTTGTTGTGTGTGTTTTTTAATTTTTATTTATTTACTATTACTATTATTTTTACAGTGCACCTACCACAAACCTCTAATACAGAACCCAAACAACCAGGAAGTCACTAGAACATTGGGACCCTATCCAAAGTGCATGTTTTACAGAGGATGAGAATTTACGATTTAAGAAGTGGTATCTTGACAGGAGATGCACAATAGGCTGTCAAACTTTACCAGCCTCAGCTCCTGGCATGACAAGTTCCCAGCTGCTCTTTGAATAGTGAAGTTGATGCGGTGAGTACTCAGTAACGGAGGCACCAAAGCCAGTGAAGAAATCTGCTATTGCAGAAAAAAGTCATGTTTGACCTTTCCCCATAACTAAGCTTCTTTTTTTCTTGCTTTACATTCTTTCAAGAATTGTGAGGCCCTGGAGACTTGAGGGAAAATTCATACAGCTCAGGTCATTTTACCAGTCTGTGCAGCCGTTCAGTCAGTAATAAACACTGTAGCAGGCCAATGATTATTGCAAGAGTAGGGGGCATTTGAGCTAGCAAGCCACATGAAAATGATAGACAGTTGCTGAAATCAAGAGAACTACAAAGCAAAGAAACAAAAGCATAAGTAAGTGAATCATTAGGCTGGGCTCAGAGACATGACATACCAAGTGCTGTGCCTCCTATAAATTTGGTGAGTTGATGATTTACCATAGCAGGGCTTTTCAGTAAAGAAAATGAAAACTTCAGGAGGGCTCTTCAGTTCCAAGAAACAGCACCAAGAGAAACATACCCTTTATGTCATAACAGCTGACTTGGTATTAAAAGCATTGATACCAGTGAATGAGCCTGGAAGAGGCTTCAGACTCTCTCATTCCTATTAGGGTTTAAAAGCACTAGTGCCAGATCCTGCAGATCTTGCTCAAGCACAGCTCCCATTGATGTGTTCTTAATCTGGAAAAAGTCAACATGGTTATTTATGGAGCTGCAGTGCCTAGGGCCTCTAATAAAAACTGTGCTAGACATTGTACCTATATTTAGTAGCAGCCAGTTCATGTCTGATAGAACTTGTGGTCTGCATAGACAAGACTGATAAAGCAGATACAGAGTAGGAATTGCTGTTATTCCTGTTTTACAGATGGGGAGTGAGACTTAGAGATTGCAGAGGGATTTTTCTAAGCCATGTAGTGATGTTGGATGTTTATTTCCCATATATTTTAGGGGGAACTAGACATACAGATCCCTTGTCTGTGTTGAAAGGCTCAGCCAAACACAGGCATCCCAGTTTTGGTGGAATGATGGGAAGTCTGTGATGAATGTGCAATTAGTATAGATCTTGGCATTCCATGCTGGTTTGCTGAGCCGAGAACATCCATTTTTGGAGACAGTTTGCCACAAGTTAGGGCTGCAGAATTCAGATCTAAGGACAACATATGTGGTCAATGTATGGATATAAAAACAAACTGATAGAAAACAGAATGAAAGGGAAATGGGAACAAACAACATCTTGATTACTCTGAAATCTGCTTTGTCCTTGATGCATGTGGCTGCCTCTTTTTGCCTTTTCTGGAAGCCTCCTGAAACCCACCAAGACTCAACTGCATTGCAACTGGATACCTAAGCTTGGGCTAGCTGACTGAAGAAAACTCTTTTAAGTGAAATTTGGCAACTATACCTGGAACACCTGGGTCAACAGAAACCTAACGTGTCATGGAAATTTTAGGCCAATGACAACCACGTTTTGGAAAGAGACCAACAAAGGCAGAAAAAGTTTTCAAAATTGGAAAGAGTTCTGAAAAGAGCTCACCAAATGATCTGAAGCCTAGAAAATATTCCTTATGTTGAGAGACTTCAGAAACTCCATTCACATGTTTTACTCAAGAGAAGTCTACTAAGTGATTTGGGCAGTGACAGGAAGCAAAGTGGTGGGTTTTTTTTCTTAGTTTATTTGACACCCCTCCCTCCCCTGTAAGATTTTACTATAAGATTTAACTTCTCATGGACAAATTTTAGACTAGGGTAGGACACAAAATCTTATTTCTGTTTGAGAAAGATTAATTCAGCCACCAGAGAAACAAAGGGACGTATAGTGGATTCTCTTCCACTTAAAAATGTGATATCAAAGTTAAAGCTTTCTGCAAAGCTGTGGACTTTGCCAGGCAGTAGTTGATTCAGAGGTTACTCTGTGTGAAGCAAAGCACAGTGCTATGTAGGAGAGAGATAACATGGTCACTGCAGTTTTTGAACTTTCAAGCTACGAAATTCAAATAGAAAAAAATTATTGCCAGATACTACCTAAAAATTTCCTTTGGCATTTCTTTTAAAATTGCATATTTCTCATCCTCAAACAGAAGACTTCTTGGATTGGAGCTCTTGCAGTATCTTGCAAATTTATTAGCCAGCCATTTCAGACTCATGAAATCAGTCAAAGTAATGGAAACAATGCATTCTTAAGTATAACCAAATTATGAATGCAGGCTCTCTCCTAACTTTGGATGAGACCTGGAGAGGCCCCAAACAGTATTATCTAATGTGTTTGAGGTCACTGTGGGGCCCAGTTTCCAACAGTACTGAGTATGTGGCCATCCCTGTTGTGATATTTGTGTTTCAGCACAGGTCAACATCCCCTGAGCTTCACTGTTCAGGAAGTGTGGTCTCATTCATGGTCCTGAGCCCTAAAAAATCTGGTCTCATGATTTGCATGTGTTTTTCCCCTAGTAGGATTCACCTCTTAAGAAAAAATGTGTGAAATAATCAGATGGTACTTGGCTTGCTCTTAGTTGAATTTCTCCTCATTTGAATTTCTAGGTCTTTAAAGACTCACTCATTTCTAGTCCTAGTTTGAATGGAAAATTTTTTACATGTGTATATTATATTTAAAAATCAGATAAAATAGCAGAATAAAAGTAATATTAAACATCTGAGCTGTGAGTGAAAGTAATAAATTACACTGGCTTGTGAACACAGTCACCATGTTTCCATTTTCCTCTGCATTTCACAGCTCCAAAAGTCCTCAGACTTACAGAAATGAAAAGTCTGTAAGTTGTCATTTAATGTTTATTATTATTATTATTATTATTATTTTTCCCTCTCCTAATGGATCATCTGGAAGATAAGAAGAAGGGCAAGGTTTACTGCAGGGGGAGAACAGAAAAAAAAAACCAACAAACAAAAACCAACAAACTAGCATTCCCCAAAACACTCCACGAGCACCTCAAAAACACTGGGGGACAAGCAGGGATGCCATACACTGTCAGCTGCTAGGTTGCCCTCTGCTTGCCTCCTCCCCACCTGTTCCCAGCCTTTCTGCAAGTGTGAGATGGGATTTCAATGAGTGGCATCCTGGGGGGTATGGGGGGAAGCAGAGCGCGGCTGGCTGGGCTGACGTATCCAGGATGAAATGTCCAGGTGCAGGGAGTGGGAATGCACACACATACACACATAAAGAAAAAAAGAAAAAGAAAAAGAAAACAAAGGAAAGAAAAGGAAAAGAAAAAAGAAAAGTAGAGAAAAAAAAAGAAAAGAAAAGAGAAAAAGAAAAAAAGAAAATGAAAAAAGAAAAAGAAAAAAGAAGAGAGACAAGAAAAAGAAAAGGCTCACACATGCACACAAATCAATAAAAAGTGTAATGCATCTTTCTTCAATTAAATCCCACCCTTGAATTCACTGGGCAGCCCTGGCCAGTGGCGACCTCTGCCCCCCTCCATTTTGTTGACTGGCACAGCTGTTAGTAAATCACCTGCTGGTGCAGCTCTCTGGGGCTTTAAAGGTCATCTGTCAGCGGCTGCTGGGAAGAGATAAAGAAGGAAAACAGAACCTAAAGTCTAAAAAAAAAAAAAAAAACTTTCTGAAAGCAAAGCCATCTGAGCACTGTGAGTCCAACCTTTCCATTCGGCCCACTCTTTACCTTGCTGGCACCTGGAGGTGAGGGACACTTTCAATTCTCCCTATTCTTTTGTATGCATTTTTCAAGTTTCCACCTACTTTTATAATCCTTTTGTTTTAAGCCTTTTTTACTACAGGGGAATCTATAACCCCATTTCACCAGCACTGATGAGTGCCTGTGAGCTGTGTAGAAATGCCTGCAGGAGAGGACAGTGCAGTTTGGGTGGGGGAGAGCAGGGCTTCCCCTACCCCAGGGCTTCGTCCCCACTCTCTGACCCCTGGCACCAGGCACTGTGACATGACATGGCTGGGTTTGTAGGATGGTAGTGGTAGGAAGGACACAGCATGCATTTCCCCATCTTCACAGGTTTAGGAGCAACAGTGAGATACCTGGACGATGCTCCTGAGTTCCCTCCATTGCTTAGGAGCAGCTTACAAGGGGGTGTCCTTGTTGGTAACCACCTGAGCTGCCCTGCAGCTGCATTGCAGCCATGTCCATGCCATGCACCCCACTGATCTCCTCTCCTTGTGCAGAGCACTTAGTCCTTATGGCCCCCTCTCTACCTACTCCATGTTTTAGCAAGCCAGAAGAAGCTATACAACCTCAGGCTGCTGTTTCATTTCCAGTAATCCATGGCTCCAGGGGTGCAATGCTTATCCAAAATAGTCATATTGATAAGGACTGTCTACTGAACGCCAATAATGTGACTTTGTCCAAATTCAGCAGTGGGTTGGGTGAGGGGAGAGTGGGTGTTCATGGAGCAGCTCAGACCTAGAACATGAAAGAGGATGATAGTTATAGATGATTCCTTGCCACAAACCATTCCTTCCACTCTTTATGGTTGGAAGGATTATCAGATTTTATGCTTATTCATCACTTCCAATATCACCTTAATTTTTAACTTCATGCAAAATGTTGTCAGTGAATATGATGTAATTTTTTACAAATACAATTATTTTATTTTATTTTATTTTATTTTATTTTATTTTATTTTATTTTATTTTATGAAATGGGTGCATGGGCAAGGCACAGATAATCTGGGAGCTTTTCTTCCACCTGATAATTACGGACATATTTTCAATAATTTACTATTTCAACTCATCATTTAAGACACAGTGACCTTCTCAGATTTTGATCCCAAGTAAGACAGAATGTGCAGCTTCTGGTGCAATTTCATTTTTTTTTTTTTTTTTTTTCCTTTGGTTTGTTCATACATTAAAATGAAAGGGAAGCACAAAGATTAGGGAACCTGCTCATAGTGGGTAAGTAGAAAGGAGAAAAAGTAGTTGGCAGAATCATTGGTTTAGCTTGGAAGAAAAAAACTGTTTAGTATTTCAGAAAGAGGAAATTCTCAGCAAAGAAAACAAAAGGATTGAGGACTGCGTCAGCCAATTGCTTCTCTGCTGCAAGAATAACACATGGATGCTTCCCTTCCCCCTATACCTTGATGATGAAGACCAGCCCCCAAATATTAAACTACTCAAAGGGCCCTAGTGACTAGGTGTGGGATGGATCTATCTCTGCATTAGAAATTGTAAGAGTTCTTCTCCATAAGAAGACTGGGATCCTTCAGAGCAAAACTCAGACACTACTTGCAAAGTGTTCCAAGTCACCAAGATTCAGGAGCAGAACAGCTTCATGTTATGCCAAAGGACGTTGACAAAGAGCAAGCTGTAGGCAGAGAGGAACTGACCCACTGCCTCTGCCTGCTGTCACATCACACGTGGTGTCAGAGATGAGTGAGCTATGAGCTGGGCTAGGCTTAACTAATTGTAGTTCGATTTGCAAAGCAGAAGCCAGGAAATATGTAAATAGCTCACTACTGACCCTTCTGCTGCTCCATGGCTCTGAAAGTCTGCAGGAAGTGGCACTCATGGACATCCAGTGCTGGTGTAAACATCTCCATCTCTCAAGGCACTCTTTAATGAGCATTTCTATCATCATTTGCCTAAGAAAAGAGTGCCTTTTTACTTTCTTGATCAGGGCTGTCTATAACCTGTGCATCAGCCAGGGAATGTTTCACTTGAAATGCTTCTCTCTAGGTTGGTCCCTGGGTAAAGCAAGTATAAAATGCTACTAGGGTATTTGGTGATGCTTAGGCTTTCCTAACCTCAGCTGTGACAACACAGGGTACAAATATAGAAGGAAATAATAATGGAGAAAATACGTAATTTAACTAGGCATAAGAAGCGTTTGACAGGTATTTTTCAAATGCGCATTTTCTTTCCACACTAAGGCTGAGGCAAATTTTACGCTAATGCTTAAAAGGCATTGTTCTTGACAATTATGATTCTTCAGCTGAACAAGCTTTGCTAGTCTGATTGGATTGAGGAGCTGCAGCAGTTACATTAATCACAGAGTCCAAAAATCCCCTTTCCTCTGCAGCGTGTGTTGAGTCTCTCCCTTCCACCCAGCTCCACCCACCTCAAAGGGAGATCAAATAGCATCATGAAGATGAGTTGAAATTCTGTTCACAAACCCACATGTACCAAATCCAAATCCTGAGACAAATGGGTACTCAGCCAGTAATCTAAGCAGAGACATTGTACTTTTACAGTCATTCAGGAGCCACTGTAAACCATAATAAGGGCTAAACGCAAGATAATGAGTATTCTGGCAAAACAGCTTATTGTCTTTACAATTTTACTCTTTCACATCTGACAGACAGTGTTTAATGTATGACAGGGAGAGAGGGAGAGAGCAGTAGAGAGAGAGCATGCACTCACATATCCAGCACCAATAACATGAATATAAGCCAGAGCTTGGGGCTCTCTAGAGGTTAGCAAAGCACGTGGTATGCAGTGGGAAGCAGGATCATGACCAGTAACAGAAGTTTCAAAAAGTAAGGCTTTTTTTCTCTCTTTCAGTGTTTGATACTTCCAGCTACCTTTGACTGTCCCTTAACTAAGAAAAGAGGTTGCTTTCCAGGCAGGCCGAGAGGAACTCAAAAAATTTCTTACTACCAAGGTGGAACGGTAGGTACCATCTTGTTCAGTTTAGGTAGCTGGACTCTGCTTTAGCTGGAACTCATGCCTGATAGAGCTCTGCACTCTGGCCCTTCACCATGCTTTCTCTGGGACATCAAGACTTCAGTGTGTGTCCCTTGGGAGTACTAAATAATGCAGTATTGATGGTTGAGATTCTTCACCCTATGACATTTTATTTTCTAAATTATACTTTTATTTTTAGACATAGTTGTTCGAACTGTCTGTAAGATATGTTTTGGAGAGTGCTGAATGTGTTCTGCTCTTTAAAACTCCACAAGATACGGCACACCATTTATGTACATATGAATGCAATCCCTTCAGGGGTCACGCTTGAAACATCAGCAAGAGAGAAAACCACTTGAGGAATTGAAAATTTCACCCCAAGAATCCTGTTTAATAGCTAGTGAGATGGAGGCTGAGACATGGTTCAATGGAGGTGAATGGACAGGCTCCTCTGGGGACACCAGGGCAAGGCAGGTGGAGGGAAAATATACAGGGCTGCTAAATGAACTCACTTCTGAAATGGACAGCTGTAGCTGTAGTCTTCTCTCACCTTTTACTCTCAAGAGTGTTCCAGATGAGGCAGGAGACTTCTGATCTGTGAGCCATATGTGTTGTTTTTGTGGCACAGTTACCTTTTCTCAGGAATGAAAGCCCCCAGCTGATGAAAGCTGAACTTTTCATCTCCCTCCCTGGTGCAGCCTTATTGTACACAGGACTTTAATCCCACACATCACTTCAGAAATATCGTTGTTAAAGATCTGAGTATACATTTTGAGATAAGATTGGCTTGTGATAATATTACTGACTGTGTAATTATGGAAATGAGAAAATAATCCCCCCAGGCTTTGTTGTAATGACTTCTGAACATCTTGCATCATCATAGGCAGACAGCAGGCTTCAGGATGCCATGAATTATTAAAAGGAATGTGGAAAATCTTGTTTTGGTTGGTGTTGATGTCTCTAGCAAGGGAGGACACCACGTATCTTCACTGTGAAATAGGATCAGGTAGAAAAACATGTGATCCTTTTGAAAATAAATAGCTAATCTTTACTTGATCTCCTGTACTCTTGTCTTTTGATGCATCAGTAAACTGCATTCCTGACAACCACCCCTGCTGATATTGTGGCCTTGAGGGACCTTGGCCACACAGTCTATGCCTCTGTTCTGAATCAAAAGAATCTATGGGACTATTGCAGACCTGGCTGCGCAGTGCACATCAGTGCTTCATCAGACCAAGTTAATTCATGATGTTATTACTATTTTACTATGAGAAGTGTTGAAAAAGGAATGAGCTTGGCTGAAAGTACTCTTTCATCAGCGACTGGGTGTGTGATGTGTGTGCTGGACTCCCAGCATGAAGAAAATCTTCAGAAGAACATCAGCCCACTGCTGAAATATTATAGCCTACTCAGTGAACAAATATTAGCAGACATGGAGATTAAAACCCACAAATGAACTTCCCTGGGAATACATAAGAAAAGTTTTTTTTTGTGGTAAGTTTTTCAGAAAGATAATGCAAACACACAATTCCTCCTAAAAGTCCACTTTTTTCCTCTTCCTTTTAATGAACCTGTAGGGAAGTTAGAATTTTGAATGAGACCTCTGCTAATAATCTTCCAAACAGGATTTCACACAACTAGTAAAACATTACTCAAATTTCCTCTGCAGTAATGCTGCATATTTATTCCCAGGAACATGTGTCAATAAGCTCAGGCAAGTCAGGCAATTTGATCAAGGAAGTCAACTGTGGGAGCATATAAACTTCATGAAGTTAATTTCTTCTCAACCAACATGCAAGAATTATGACAAGACTCCCTTAGAAGGAACTCTTCTTGAAGACACTTCCGAAAGCATTTCATCCACTTAATCTATGCTTTCTTAGCCAGTGAGCAAAACCTGCTGTGGTGCACCTGGCAGTCTTCTTCCCTGACAGACTAGATCATCTTATGACTCGTGATTGCAAGAGGACTTCTCAAGGTTTTGGAGTTTCTTGAAGCTCACCCTTATGCTGCTTTGCTTTTTCTGTTTCACTGTGGCCTAGATCTGATGCTGTTATTACCTGCTTAGTGGATGGTGAGGCCTCACAGAAACATTCTGATTAGGAGTCAGTTCTTATCTTGTGAAATCATAGCTTGCTGCTCAATGTTTGCTGATAGCACATCTTGGTATAGGGGCACTCAAATACTGGTGACATGTAAATGTACTCATATACCACCTATATACCATCTATTCAATGTGCATAAGTATCTCTGCTCAGAAGAGCCATGTAGTATCACCAGATGGTCACACGAATGCTATTCTTGGACACTTTTGTCCCTGGGCAATCAGAAAGGTTTTTGTTATATGGCAACTCGTGTCTTCTATATGTGGGAGTGGAGATTTGCTGAAATAAAGCTAAGCTATGCTGCTTTTACTTTTTTTTTTTTTTTTTTTTTTTTTTTTTTTTACCATTAGTCTCATCGTATAGTGTGAAAATGGATGTTTCCAACCCACTTCTTCCTTCCTCACTGCAATTTGTTTAAGCCACACCCTTATCTCTCCATCATTGCAATAGTGATTGTTGCCTTCACATGTTGAAGGTGCTGTCTGAACATGTTTTGCCACACTGCAGTGTTTGCAGTGGCCAGCCATAAAGCAGATGGCTGGCTAGAATTTCAAACCCTTAATGGCTCAGGCTCTGGTTTCACCAAAAACTTCCCAGGGAAACTTTGGTTCTGTTTAAAAAAAAAAAAAAGATATGAAAAAAGATATGTGCAGATACTCTTGCACATTTTTTTTTTTTTTTTTTTTTTTTTTTTCCTGAAGTGACCGCTGTGGGCCTCTTTATCCTTTCCTCCCACCCACTCATGCCATAATATGACACTCTCTCTAGCTGAGACGACTCCTACTTCGTTTAACTGAATTTTCTGAAGAAGGGCTTTTTAGTCCTGGCGATTCTCCAGGATATCACAGTAGTAGATGTTATTGTATGCATAGTCCCTTAACAATTGCATTGAGACTCATTGGAAAGTACACAGAATCACAGAATCATCTAGGTTGGAAGAGACCTCCAAGATCAACTAGTCCAACCTCTGGCCTAACACTAACAAGTCCTCCACTAAACCATATCACTAAGCTCTACATCTAAATGTCTTTTAAAGACCTCAGGGATGGTGACTCAACCAGTTCCCTGGGCAGCCTATTCCAATGCCTAACAACCCTTTCAGTAAAGAAGTTCTTCCTAATATTCAACCTAAACCTCCCCTGGCGCAACTTAAGCCGAATCCTGCTCGTCCTGTCACCAGGCACATGGGAGAATAGACCAACTGCCACCTCACTACAGCTTCCTTTAAGGTACCTGTAGAGTGCAATAAGGTCGCCCCTGAGCCTCCTCTTCTCCAGGCTGAACAAGCCCAGCTCCTTCAGCTGCTCCTCGTAGGACTCGTTCTCCAGGCCCCTCACCAGCTTCGTCGCCCTTCTCTGGACCCGCTCAAGCACCTCCATGTCCTTCTTGTAGCGAGGGACCCAAAACTGAACACAGTACTCGAGGTGCGGCCTCACCAGAGACGAGTACAGAGGGACAATCACTTCCCTAGACCTGCTGGCCACACTGTTTCTGATGCAAGCCAGGATGCTGTTGGCCTCTTTGGCCACATGAGCACTCTGATGGCTCATATTCAGCCGCCTATCAACCAATACTCCCAGGTCCTTCTCTGCCAGGCAGCTTTACAACCACTCATCTCCCAGCCTGTAGCTCTGCTTGTGGTTGTTGTGCCCCAGGTGCAGGACCTGGCACTTGGCCTTGTTGAACTTCATACAGTTGGCCTCAGCCCATTGGTCCAGCCTATCCAGATCCTCCTGCAGAGCCTTCCTACCCTCGAGCAGATTGACACATGCACCTAACTTGGTGTCGTCTGCAAACTTACAGAGGGTGCACTCGATCCCCTCATCTAGATCATCAATAAAGATATTAAAGAGAACTGGCCCCAGTACTGAGCTGTGGGGGACTCCAGTAGTAACTGGCCTCCCACTGGATTTAACTCCATTCACCACAACTTTTGGGCCCAGCTACCCAGCCAGTTTCTAACCCAAATAAGTGTACGCCAGTCCAAGCCAAGAGCAGCAACTTTCTTGAGGAGAATGATACTGTTACATGCTTTGATCCACAAAACAGCCCTAGCTAGGCTAGCTAAGACACAAATATGTGCAATGTACCAGAAGGACATTTCATCCTGTGTTGGCCACAGAGCTCTTCTACTGAAAGCCATGCTGCTCATCTTCTGAACTTCTGTGGCAATGGAATCCCAAAGGTTATTATTCATCTGTGGCTGATGAAATGGTACCTGCCTTCAGTGTCCAGTTGCCCATTTAGTTCTGAGTGGCCAGAGTCAGTAAGGTTATATGAAGGACCATTGCTGAAGCTCTTGGCCCTGTCCAAAAGCCAGGAGCAAATCAGTGCTCTGACAATGATTATTTACCATTTTCTCATGTTACATGCTGTATTTGGTTATGTTCAGTAACTCTGTAGTAATCAGACAAGATGGAACAGCAGCTTGTCAGCTGATGTAATTAAAAACACATTGCTTTTTTTTCTTTTTTTTTTTTTTTTTTATTGCCTCTCACACATCATTAATATTCTGTCTAAGACACGCCTGCAATCTAAAGATTGGAATCAGTCTCACTGTGCTCTTTCCAAGCTTGAATTCCCAGACAGACAAACCTGGGAAAGAGTTTTAAAGGGACAGGTAATAGTTAGAGACTAATTTGATTACATTGAAATGGACCACTCATTGGTCCAAATAAACTTATTTTATTAAGGAGTATTAAGGGACCAGTCTTTCAGGTTGCTGTTAAATGCAAGGCAGGCTTTGTTTCCATAAATATCAGTGAGAATAGAATATATTTAGTATTTCCCAGGAATCAGGTCTTTGCTCTGCAGACTTCTGTTCATTTAAACAGTTGGTTATGTAAATATATTAAAAAGAGTTGAATAAAAACACTACACCCTTTTAAGCTCAATTTGTTATTTACATATTTAGCAACAGTGTTGTACCATCCCTTTTCTGGTGTGCCAGCTAGGACCCATTTCACAATGACAGTATATCAGCCGGCACTCAATTTACAACCAAATTACAAAGAAAAAAAATCTAGCATTTAAAATTATATAGAGCAGCTTATTTAAACAGCGATTAGCTTTCATCAACAGTATGTGTATTTTTGTTTTCTTTAAGAAAATCTGCGATTCTCAATCACAGCTGCAGCCCTCCTGCAGCACTGTGTTACTCAGTGACTTGAACTGAGCTTTACAGATATTTCACAGCACATTACCATACAGATTTCTTATGTTAAAATTAAGGCAACTGGAGTCAACAACCACTCCTGAATGAAGGTAAAAGCTTGAGAACATTTTGCATAACAGTCATCAGTGTAGCTGATAGCTATTAGAGTGCTCTCGTGCAGTAAGCCAACGCAGATACTATCTCTCTTGCCTGTCTGTTCCAACATGCATCTCATCTCATTTGCAACCCTTTGCTTTAATTAGCTGAAGTCTTTGCTTCAGTCTTTCATATGTCAACCAGCCTGTGTACACTTCCATATTTTTAATCAGTAGCCTGTTGTCTTTATTTTGTCATTCACACTAGCATATAAATCTGCCCTTCTTATGATCCTCACTGCTTGGTAGAAGTCAAAACATGCTGTTTAATTTTCCTGTTCACTGATTTCCATTTGTTACATGTTCAAGTGCTGGATCTTTTTTCCCTTTTAGGAATGTTGTGAGCATTAAACTTAGTGATTAAATGCCAAAAAAACAACCCTTTTTCCCCTCCACCCATGAATGGGTCATCCTAATCCTCACCTGGGTGTTTACCTTACCCAAGCTCTCTGTGTGTATGCAGTCAGCCTAAATGGGGCTGGCTGCAAGGGACTGCCACAGGCTGACATAGGTTAGCGAACGATGGCTAATAAAACAGGTGCAAAACTTATGTGCTCTCCTAGGGGTGTGACTGGCTTTTTGCTGCCGCTTCTCTTTCTTTCTTTCTTTTTTTTTTTTTTTTTTTTTTTTTTTTTTAATTTAATCTACTACAGCAGAATATTTCATTTCACCAACAACACAGCTGAATCCTGAGACCAAGACCAGATGTAAAAGCATGAGAGGGTGGCATGTGGCTGTACTCCAGCTTTTACATTTTCCGGTTCATTGGTGGGGAATCTGAGGTTGTCTGTAGCTGTCTGACAGGTGGGGTGGCTGGCTCTGATATCTGTGCCTGAGGCTGATCCCCAAAGTGAGCCTGGAGCGTGGTCAGGATGTCATCTAGCTTCTGGTCCATCTGCATGACCTGTTAAGGAACCAGGAAGCAGATGAGCTGTTAAATGGCTGCACATGCTGCTGGTGAGAGGCAGTCATTGGTGAAAAGCTCAGGGAGGTAAAAGCTTGTCAGGGAGTGCTGGCATCTGAAGTCCCCAAGAAATAAGAACTATTCCAGTTTTGTACAGTCTGCCTCTCTAGCTAATAGAAAGTTCAGGGATTCTCTGAAGTTACAGGGAAGGGTGTAAAACGATGTGACATGGCAGCAGAAGGCCAGGATGTTTGGTAGCCCCAGCACTTGACCATCTCTGTCAGCCATTTTGTCTCCCAGCACTTTCCCAGCATTGACAACTTTTCTTGATGATAATGCATCCTGCAAATACCTGCCCTGAAACTATCTTTCCTTCTTAGGTTTATCCTGCCTCCCACTTCCCTTCCCTCTCCCCTACAACTCCCCCCTCCCCCCACCCCCATAAAAAAAGTAATCACCAACCCTAGTTTTGTTTTAGTATGTTATGCTTTCGATTCCTGTCTTGGGAAACTAAACTGCTCCCCTCCCTTCACACTGGAAATAGATGCCTCTGTAATACATGTTGCAGCCAGAGATCCTACAAGATACGATGTTTATTCCCATGCGTTGTTAGGAGGATAGCCTACCAAAAACCACATAATAATACCAATGACTTCATTTAAAAAAACAAACAACCATTGTATAGAAAGCTTCACATGCTAATCTCTCTTCTCATTTCATTGCTCTCCATCTGAAACTTCTCATGCAGTCCCTAGACAGAGGAGTGTTTTCTAATTTTTATTATTTATTTTAAGCAGGGGAAAGAAACTTTCAATTTCTTCCTACCACTTATTGAAATCATGGCCTGTATCTAGGAGCCCAAAGGGGCATTATTGTGTTGCTGTGATAGGGCTTACATTCACTGCAGACAGCATCCTGCTCAACTTCATGTCAGCCAGCAGGACAGGCTGCGACTATTGACTGCTGTAGTTTGCTCTAAAGGCAATACTGTGGCCAGCCGTTTATAAGCCATTGGGATTGCTTATAATGATGCTTGAATACAGTGCAGCTTTGTGTAATAGATAAGCCCAAGAAAAAATGAGCATTTTTAAGAACATTGGATGGTTTACTTTACAGTTATCTTCTGTGAAAGTCTGAGCCTCTGAAAACTGTGATCTGTCCCAGTGGATCTAATAAACTTTGATACCAAACCTTTTAAAGTGATATCGGATCCAAATTGAGCTTTCATTAAAAAGGGAGAGAGAATGAGAGTGAGAAGGATTCCAGCCTTTTTCTGTGCAAAGATAACTTTGAAAATAAACTTTGGCAGCATGGACTGAAAGTTTAGCACACAGAGATTGCTTTAAAAACCAATGTAAAGAAAATCACCTTATCTGCTTTCCCTTCCTTTGCATTTTCTCACACCAAGTGTCTGCTCCCCTGGGGGCCCCTCAAAATTCAAGGTACCGGGAGCTTATTTAAGCTATATCATTTTGACCACCACTCTTCTCTCGTATATACAATCTGCTGCTGTCTTGGGAAAGGAGGATTGGAATCTCACTCCTGACTCATGAGGGGAGACGTACTCATCTCTCAATTTGGATTTCAGTTTTCCTTTCACAGCTACTATGTTCTAGCAGAAATGCCCCTCTGCTTGTTCCTGCTTTGGTGTGGTTATTCAGGGATGTGGTCTATCCAAGGCAGTATTTTCAAGCAGTGAAGAGGGGGTATTTCTGATGTGGGTTGGCTAGCATCACCTTTCATCATGACTTCTGCTGGGTGTTTTCAGGGGCACAGCTGGCACCTCCTGAGCAGTGGCCAGGATGGGCATGGCAGCACCTGTGGGTGTGAGAGGACTGGGGATGCTCTCTGCAGCACTCCCCAGGCCAGGGGCACTTGGTGCTTGGCTTCAGGTGAGTCTTAGTTGAACAGCAACTCAAATATGTACTGATGGTTTTTGGTCAGGCAAAGGGAACCCTTAAATTGCTTCTGCCTCCTGTGCCATGAGTGGTAACTCCAACTTTTCCCTTGTTTCATGAGCTTCTGGGAGAGAGTGGGCAATTGTGGAAGGTCCCTCCCTCCCTCATGCAGTCACTAACAGAAGCATCCTCTTCTCAGGCAAAACAGAAGCATCCTCTGCTAAGCATGAACTTGATTAGAAGTCTGTAAATCACTAGCAGCTGAAGGGTTAAGCAGCATGGAATTAATTTTAAAACCACAGCCTTTATTTTCTTCTCCATTCTTGAAAAGCCTGTTTGGCTGAAGTTTGTAATGACTCAACAGAATCTTTCTTAAGCAGAAATGTTGCACAAAGCAGAAACTAAAGCAGAATGAATACGTTACAGTAGGCTAAAGAAGGTGTAGGCAGGGAAATGTGCTCAGGCAGATGAAAGATCTTTTGGAGCTTTCTTTTGTAAGGCTTTGTTGATTTTGATCTGCACGCTTGATAAATTATGCCTGCATGTTCCATATCATTTAAACTTGCTATATTTCTCTGCATTTTGCTAACTCAGTAAAAGAATGCGATGGTAATAATTTCATGCACTTTTCTTTTCAGAAGAGGAGGAGGGTGGAGAATATAAATATTCATTTGTGGCAGAAAATAAAAAGAGAAATTGATACTTAAGGGAGTAGATTACACTATACTTCTGTCACACCTTCCATGCAAAGAACTGCAAATGCTTCCTCAGCATTAACAAACCAGGATGCACAATTCTCCAGCCATAGGAGAGTTTTTTAAAAAGTGTTCAAATCTGGGGGCTAGTTAATCCAGATTAAAGACTGACAAGAGAGTTTGGGACACTTAAAGGCTTGACTAAAGTCAGTAGGATAACTTGTAGGATTAAAAGATTTTTCACATGGATAAGGGTTTTTCAGAAAAAAGACCTGGTTTTAGATTTCTCACAAAGCAGCTACTGCTTGCCTTAAATCTTGCTGCAAGCAGGATGAGCTGCTGGTTTTGAATAACAGAGCCAGACAAGTGCACGGGTAAGGGGTTAAATTGTGCAACATGTTTCTCAGCTGAGTAAAGTGAGAAGCCATCCAGCCCAGCCGCAGAGTTTCCAGAGAGATGTGATATGCCCCTCGCAGGCTCCTTGGAGACAGGTGAGTTTGGCAGCTGTCCATGGGCAAATGGCAACAAAACTTCTGCTCTCCCACATCACAAAAGAGCTCCAAAGACAATCTCTAAAATTGTTAAAATGCTTTTATATCCTTTCAAGTGCCCTGTAGAAAGGAGATGGCAATAGCAGTTTAAAATATTACACTGTTGTTATTGGTGCTATGAGGTGAGCTGAAGGAGTGTTGAAATGTATATTCATTTTGACATCCCCCCTGCAAAGGGGCTGGATTCCACGGTGACATGCAGGGCTGTTGGACAAAGAAAACCTCTTGCAGCCAGCTCCAGTGAGCCAGAGCAAACCCTGAAGGGGAACCGGGTCAGTCACCTTCTGGGACACAACATGTCCCTGTCATTAACCTTGAGCAACTGGTTGGCTTTCACATTTGTGGTTGCTTTTAAGCCTCTCTTCCTGAAAGCTGGTTCTCAACCCCTTATCTGAATACCTCATTGAAATCCCACTGCAGAAATGCCTTGTGGCAAAGAGGATTCTAGGAATGGCAGCAGCATGGAGAAGGACTGGTTCTTACTGGGGATTTGCCACATGCTGGACAGATTCCTAACTCCCCCAAGAGCTTTTTGACATGTTTTTGCACATGCGCACTATGAACAAAATGCATGTGTGGAAAACTCAGTTGGAGCAGGCACATGATCTCTCCCAAATCCTCTCACTTTAATCCAGAAATATCCCTCCCCCCAGGTTGTGCCTATCTTTTAAATATTATTTCTGGAGGCTGGAAAAGCCACTATCAATTGTATACAACACACTAACTTGATCTGTTTCCAGAGGAGTAGCAGAAGGGAAGATGGTCTGCTAGAGCACTGAAGTAAATCTGCAAACCCACAAACATGCTCATATGTTGCTAAGTAGGTGGAGCTTTGTATCAAAAGTTAAACCCCATAAATCAAAATAAATTGCTGTCACCTCCTTAAGACTCTGCTGTCTCCCTGCCTCTACTGGCTCTACATAAACTGATCAAAATGTCTGAGCTGTACAGCCTTCATGCAATTGTCTGAAACATGTCTGGGCTGCTGGTGCTAGGGATGCAGCATGAAATGAAGCAGGGAGAGAAGACAGACCAGTTTGTGTTATCAATCAAAATGTCATAGAGCAACAGTAAGTTTGGCTGTTTTAAGCTGGATCAGAATTGGCTTCCTATTTGCCTAATTCAAGCAGAGAAATTAATGAGACTGTGCCAATGGGCCAGCACAAGTTGTAGTGGCAGGACTGCCACACTGTGCTGTTGAGCCCCAAGTCCTGCTATTGGAGCCGCTCTATGATGAATGCTTTGGTTCTCAATGTCCTAGAGGGCATCCAGGCTTTCTCTCCCCAACATCATCAGCCCTCATCCTACAACAAAGAGTAAAAGTAAGCATGGATGACCAAAAGCCAATAAAGCACAGTGGTCACAGAGGCGAGCAAGGACATTTCTAGTCTCTACAAGGTGTAATGTGGTATTTTCCAGTGATGCTGCAAAATGAACCACACACAGCTCTGGGGCCAGAGCTGCTGTGGCCAGCTGCCCCACTGCATACAAACACAACTTTGCAGCCCAGGGTTTCCAAACCACCAGGGCCCCCACCGAACACCCCTTCTCTAGCAGAGGCCCACCTCTGAACTCCCTACCTGTCCTCCTACCACTTAGTTATGCCTTCCCAAAAGCCTCGCATTTCCTCTGTTTCCAGCCTTTGCTGCAGCTCCCTGCTCCTCAGGTAGCTAAAATGGAGCAGGTTCTATTCGCTCTGACATCCAAATACTTTGTTTGAGAGCTGTAACCCTGACTGCTTTGGAAAGAGTAGTCCTATGGGTAGGACTTATTTTGTGTGGGGAGAAGAGAATATGTGAAACTTTGTCTGCCATGAACATTGACTTATTTCTAAATTTCCCATCTTGTTACTTGTCATAGGTCACCTAAGGTTTAGTTCACAGGGGGGAATGGTATTAATTTAGCAAAATCAAATACGATTTAGTTAAACTAGTGCAATCCATTTTATGGATGTTTCCATTTTTTACTTGTGTAACATATTGGTTTAGCTTAAGCTCGTTATCCAGGTATCTGGGCCATTTTCTCATGTTGACCAGTTCTGTCACACAACATTTCTCCTTGCACTAGGTGGTGGACAATTTGATTAGATCCTTTAAAGCTTATATTTAGCTTTATATGCACATATGGTCTTGTCTGCCTACAGTTACATCCAATTATTCAAACATAGTAATTGCCTATTGTACAATTTGAAGTCTGAACTGTTTATTTTAGGAATCACTTTATTTTTTGGTATGTCTCTGTATGGATTTATTGTCATCCAGAGACTGCTGATTCTGTGAAGGGAAATATTTTCTCTACAGCACTACATACAAAACAAAGCTCTGTGCAAAACTCTCTCCATCTCACCTGACTTGTCCCCCATTATTAAAATTTCTCTGACGTTATATAGTAAAGCCATTTTTTCCCCACTTTTTATCATGGCCAACCAATGTGCATGCTGATGTGATCTGTTGGAAGCTGTCTGTAAGGGAGCAAATAGCCATGCCAGCCACAGAGACCAAGACTAGCTTGGGGAGACTTCTCTTGTCCAAGGTATGGCTCTTGTTCAGCCTCCAGGAGGCTGGTCCTGCAAAGTGCTTATGGATGTGTTAACTTGAAGACTGCGAAGAATCTTGCTGAGTTCAGCAAATATTTAAGTGATTTACTTGACTGGAGCCAGAATGGTCAACAGTTTGCAAGACAATACCTTTAGGATAAGCTTTTGGAGTCTCCTAAAGTACTCATCCACATATATACACAAGGATATATCCACACCACCATTTTTTCAGTCTGTGAGGAATGGTAGTTGGCATACACCATGGCAACCTTTATGAAATGATTTTGGCATTAATATTATCAGAGAACTGGCGGTGTGTCTCTCCTCTTATAACAACAGTGACAACAATAAAACATCTTTGATAAACAGGCTTCCATTAACTGACTATTTTGGGGATGAGTTGTAACAGATTTGAAATTGGCCTGAATCCTAAAACAATGCTGTGCCCCAAAGCAAGGTTGCTGGGTGGTACGAACACAGGGAAACATCTCACTGTGGCATGTCAATGGTAGCTGACTGCCAGCCCTCCCAGAGCAGCTCCTGACTTTGTTCTGCTGAAGGTAAAAATAGTGAAAAAAAAAAAGGTTTAGTCAATGGGAGATTTTGCCACTAACCTGAAAAGTACATGAGTAAAAACAACACAGAAACCTTTTCCATGATAGCCTGTTCTGGAAGACCAATTCTCTCTGAACACCAAAATGTATATAAACCACCCAACTGTCTTCTTTGACTTATTCTGCATACATACCCCTTAGCAGATATCAGTTGTTTATTTTCATTCCATCAAACTTATCTGGATAAGTCCACAATTTTCCAGGCCTCCCTTCCTTTATCCCAAACATCCCCACTCATTCTTAGGTCAGGTGTTACAATCTTTGGTGGCCTAAAATATAGTAATCTTTATTTTAAGTATAGCTTCACTTGTTTTGGTTTCCATCTACCTTTCCTGTTTAAATGAAAACAC
Source organism: Heteronetta atricapilla (assembly GCA_011075105.1). Taxonomy (NCBI): domain Eukaryota; kingdom Metazoa; phylum Chordata; class Aves; order Anseriformes; family Anatidae; genus Heteronetta; species Heteronetta atricapilla. The sequence goes on along the minus strand of CM021731.1, from coordinate 70,533,671 downwards.
AAAGGTCTGTCCCTCTGTGCTTTGTTCCTGGGGTATTTCCTGTGGGTACCCTTTTGGTGAGCATTATATACTTATATTTCCTATGCCATGGTTGCAGTGATGAACCTCTGCAATATATGAGTTGTGTTTGCAGTCCCTATTCCTGGTGTAAGATGCCATTTGCTTAATTGCTAGGCAGCTTTCAAGAGTTTAGCTCTGGATTTCTGAAACAGGTCTGGTTCACACACAGATTATGTCGTAAGCTTTACTGCTTCAGTGAAAGTGTGACTTTTTTTTTTATTTCATTTTTTTTTTATTATTATTGTTTTTATTTTATTAAATGGATTCCGAATTCCCAAGTAAATGAGATTTACCTGATCATGTATCTTTGTTATCACAGCAGGTTTGGAGTAAGCTGGCTAGTTTCAGACACTTTTGACAGAGGGACAGAGTTCTTACAGATAGAAAGTTAGGACAGCTTACAGAAAGTCTACTACTTGTGCAGAAGATTAAACCTGGTGCTTCATTGAAGGAAAGACAGAAGAGGAAGGTGAACCATATTCTTAGACTCTAGAGAATCCACACAGGATGCCCTGACCGCAGGAAAAGCTCTTGCCCCTTATTAGCCTCAGCTAATCAACCACAAAACACAGAGCTGCAGGAAACCAGGCAGCTTCTAATGCTCCCAGAAATATTTGTTCCCAGCTGAAGAAATTTGAGCGTTGCCACTCCTTGAGTGGACATGGGAACTTTCCACAGCTGTAATTATGCAGCAGCACTTACCTGCTGGATATGCTGCAACAACTGAGGGAATTTGTCTCATTTTAGCTACGTGCATGTGCACCTGTGTGTCTGTTTGCAGCCAGTGCTTTGAAACATTTTTTTTTTTTTTTTTCCCCATGATTTTCCCCTGGTAGATAAATCAGTCTTTGAAGAACTCATTTTCTCCTGATTTACATACATAAATGGTTATTTTTGTTGCAGGACATTTCATTCTTCACCGTCCTCCAGATACTGCTTGGATCCTCCCTGTAATCTTGCCATCTCTCTTTGCGACATCGCTGTTCAGCCACACCCTGGATGACGCACTGCCATTTCATAGATCATTATTTTGTGTGGCTACATGTCCTGCTGCAAAACCAGCATGGAAAGGAACAACACAGAAAAATAACAAAGCTAGTCCAGCCACAAAGGTGGATATGCAGCTATTGTGAGTCACACTTTAATTTCACAATAAAGCAACCTTAGAACTTATATTCTAAGATGCTGATTAATTTAATTTTTAAATCTCTAAACAATAGTGGATGGAGAGAAAAAAGAAGAAAGAAAATGTGACACTCAGTATTTAAATAGTGCCAAAGGAGCATTGAGAAAGAAGTGACCTTAGTCTTTCACGAGATGAATGTGTTAAGCTCAGCATTTTAGAGGGGTGTAATGAACTCAGTATTTATGCCTCACCTAAACCTTTAAAGGAATAGTACCAAACCATCTATACTCCGTTTGTTTTGCCTTTACTTTTGCTTTTTTAAGCTGTATTAAATTTTCTCCCTAAGAACAACTTCAGCCCCACCAGCCTCATGACTTTTTTCTTAGCTTAGCTGCAAGGATTACTTATGCTGAAATCAGTGCATGAATTCACTTAGTCCAGGTCTAATAACCTGATATCTCGTTATGCTACCATCTTGTTAGCACAGCCAGTGGACTGTGTCTAATGGGGTAACACTCATATGCCTTATCACAAGTATTGATACACAGCTTCCCTCCGTCGATACACTTGCACACAAAAAAGCTTTACTTCAGGTTAGCAGTCTATCTTTTCTTTCAGGTTGGCAAGAAAGGCAAAGGGAGAGGGAGTGTTGCTAGTGGGAGGAGCACAGGCATTATGGTGATGGTGATCTAGATAGTAAGACATGTAAATACTAGAAGTTCCAGGCTGTTCTTAGAGGACTAGACCAGGACTTCATAAACCTGAGCTCTGATTTACTCCCCGGCATAACCTTCTTGCATTTAGGACAAATCACTTTCTGGATAACCCTCATCAACATTTTAGTCCCATGAATCAAATAATCTGCCATTCCTCTTTTTTTTTTTTTTTTTTTTTTTTTTTTTTTTTTTTTCCCTGACATGAAATCATATGAAATTGATGTGTGTCTTAAATATAATTGTAGTCTAAGATGTTGACTCAACTGCTGGCATTAGGAAGGAAGCAAGAGAAGATTGGTCCATTTTGGAAGAGGACAGGAAGAGAAAAGATGGTGGTGTCACTTTGTCTTTCCTACTCTTGGCTCATTGAGGATTGAATTGGACGCAGCAGAGCAAGGCTTAAGTATGGCACTGTAGTTATGCTAGGAAAAAGAATATATATATATATATAAAATACATGTAAAAACAGAAAGAAAAAAAGAAAGATTGTCTAGAGATCAGAGGCTGTCACCTGGGAGGCCACCACCTCGCCTTCACTTTTCAGTTCTGCCAAAGAATTGTCACACAATTTTAGCTGAACCCTTTAACAAAACTTAGGGCTGGTCTGTGCACAGACTTGTGCTGATGTCAGGAAATCAAATCTGCAACACACCTTTCATTGTTCCAGCGGAATCTGTGCCTAGATGCTCTTTTTACTGTGCTTTATTTCAGTTAGACTGATAAAATAAACTTGATAGGAGCTAACTTGTATAGATCATGGAAAGTGAAAACCGTACCTTTGTACTATGCATGATTGAAAAGTGTGAATGAAAACTTCTTCCCTTACTTCTCTTCAGCTCTACATGGAAAAAGCCTCTAGGGTCACCTTTATATAAAAAAACCATTGAAAATCTCACACCCTCTGAGAGATACCACAAGTCTTGCTTAATGCATGCAACACAGTTTGAGGAAGAAGCTACAGAAGAACAAAGTAGTGTTATGCATTTAAATAACAAGGATTACAAAACACCATTCTCTGCTCATTAAAACACAAAACCCAAAGCAAGTAAAATATTATCAGACAGTGCTGATTGAGGGTGTAGCTGTTCTTGATTCTTAAGATTCAAATTTGCTTTTCTGCACCCTATGGTTTTAGCCTGTCTTGCTTATCTGTCATTTGATGTATTTTACTAGCTTGCTTGTGTATATTGAGCCTGATTAACAGCACTGTCATGCATATATTTTAAAATAATTCTTGAAAAAGTAATGGGGACTGGGTGGATGGTCTGATCTGGTTTTGCAGCCACAGTGACCTCACATTGAGGATGTTTCTGTATCAGCTCAGTTATACCAGGCTACAGTATTTGTTCCCAGATGTGCAAAGCCAAAGGCACAAAATGCAGGAAAAGTGACTACACAGCAAGAAATATTTTCTGACTTCAGATGAGATTTCCCAGCACCTGGAGGGATCTGAGCAATAGGGGGAGTGAGGGTCTGTGACAACATAAATCGGTGCATGAACTGTCTATAGCTATTGTAATTGTGGATGCAGAACATGAAAAGAGACCACAGGAAAAATGAATTTGACTGGATTTGTCTTTTTCCTCCTTCTCAAGCTAGAGTACTAATTGCATAATACGTTCTGTAGCTAAAGAGAGGTCCACGGGGACTTAAAACACTGTTTGAGAGTAGGAGACTGAGTGAAATAGTTTTTCCCAATCCAGAAACTCTGCTGTGGATCTTTTCCTTTTCTTTTGTGTTTGAAAAATAACAGTGAATTTTGAAAAATCAGCATCACTACATCCCCAGGGGAGACTCAAATAAAGCATTAATTAAAGTTAAGAAAGGGAGGTGTCTTATTTGAACTCTGCTGAGCTAGATGGATTACCTATGAAAGATGGCATTGACAGGACAGCTGTATGAAGAAGCCTGTGGCAGAAGTACCAGTGTCTTACACAAACAACAGGAGACAGGGCGGGAGACTCAAAGCCATAATTGCCGGATAGATTTCTTCCTTGTAAGGCATATGCTAAGTCAGCAGAAACCTGCTTAAGTTTTCTGTTGTGAAGCACAGCACTGTTAATTAAGGAAAAAAAAGTCCGTTTTATTTACTATCACTCTTACAGCTCTTTAGCCTTATACTGCAGGGAATACTGCTGGGGAGTCTATTATAGGTCCTGCTCACAGAAACAATCATTTTCCTCTTGCATGCCTCTACTTTTTCATATTATATCATTTCAGAGAAAAAGCACAGCAATAACAAGGAACATGTATTAACATGAACATTGAGGTGTAGGAGTATGAGAATGGTCTGGTAAGATTTAACTGCCCCAGCATTTAGTAAAATAATTTGAACTGGTGCTGGAATTTAATTAAGATTTTGGATTACTGGCTTTTTCTGAGGTTCTACAGGTAAAGCTGGGAAGCCATAGAACACAACTTTCTGCTGTGAGGGAAAACAAATCTTTTTCAGGTCAATAAGCTAAAATTCATAAATAAAATAGATACTTGTTGGGACTACTGAGACCCCGGAGATTTAATTGCTTAGCTTCACATCTACGTGCTCATATATTACTTTTCCTAACCATGAACTATGACTTTGATCTACAAACTCAATATAATCCATAATATGTCAAGTGTGTCTAAGCTGTATTAAAACTGCCTGGGTTATTTTTGTTCTGCGGTGTTTCTCATCCCTTCAGAGCAAGCTTATTTAACTCCATATGGAACTAGTTATCAGTGAGAAGGAAAGTAAGATAACTATCTTTTCGCTAATTAATACTTTAGAAAGCTTTCACTTTCATGTTTTCATGCTTATTAAAAATTCCATCTGTGACTGGGAGCTGTCTTTCTGTACCAGTATAGCATAAACCAAAAATGACCATCACCATGAATATGTGATATTGAGGCTCTGGTTTTGGCTGTCTGACCACTGTGCTTGGATTCCTTCACTGCATGCCTAGCCCTAAAGCCAAGATGAAGGAGTGATTAAGCCCTGCTCTTGCTGCTGCAAGGCATTGCCCTGCCTACCCCAGCTGCAATGTACTGCCCTCTGTCCTGTGGTACATTTACATGGCCCATCCTTGCTTGGTTCAGAAGAAAGACCAGGAAAGCATGATGTGAGGCCACTCGTCTACTTCCTTGCACCATCCAAAGATTGTCGTTTTCTGAAATTCCCCCAAAGCAATCACCACTCTTTTGAACAGTTTTTTTTACCCTTAATTTAAAGAAAATTAGGTTAAATCTATTAAACACAAAGCCAAATAAGTTAAACAACTACAGGTCTACTTTTTTAGCATCTTCAGTGATATCAAAACAATGCTGGGAGCAGTAGCTGCAAAAATATTAGAAAGAGTTTTCCCTAGAATTAGAATAAAGCAATATGAAGCAATGTCAGAATAAGTCTAGGGTGTGGACACCAGTCTTGCTTTCAGTGTAAGACGCCTTCAATGCGTGCCTGTCTCCAGCTCCACCAGGTGACACCATTGCAAGTGTATTAGTAAGAGAGAACTCTCTCCATTCTCTGGTTCTGGGTTGCACTGGCCCATGGGAGCGCAGAAGAAAAGAGTTTTGGGGAACTGTGCTGTAGCTGGCCATGTGCCTTGAAGATATCTTGGAGTGAAAGATACCTTGTCACAAGACAAAGTCTCTGGTGGCAAACTAGTGCTTTGATTTCTCTCCTGTCACCTCTTCTCACACAAGCATGTGAGAACACTGACAGGCCAGAACCAGCTCTTTGTCCTGCCCCAGCCCTTGACACCAAATCAGTCAAGGTAAGAGGTCCCACCATGCAAGGTCCTCCCATCCCTGCCACCATCCTTGCTCCTGGGACCATTGACACCTCCTCCACCATACTTAAATGTTTTTTTTTTTTTTTTTTTTTTTTACTAAGGCAAAGGTCTAAGTGAACCAGGGCCATGTGCGGTGCTCTAGTTGAGGCACCCCATTAAAAAAAAAAAGGCCAGAGATCTTCTCCCTGCCTTTCCTTACCTCCAGTATACTCACCTGCAATGTCTATGGTGAGGAACACAATTGCTTTTTCTAGGAATTTGAACTAAGGCTTTAATTAACTAGGAACTGAATTTCTATCCTGCAAAAAGATTCAAGATAAAAAAAGAATCCTGCAGAAGACACAAGACCATGCCAAATGAGGATGAAAGCAGATAATTTCATTTATTTGTTATGAGATCTAGATTTATTCCTTTTTTATTTGTTAATAATTTGCAGAAGACAAAAATTACAGAAATATATGACCCCACCTCTATTCATTTTGAAAACATTGAAATACCTGTATTCAAATCCTGACTTGTTTTTCCTTATTGTTCCTAAAATGTTTATCAAACTCAACACAATTTTCTGAGACATAGTGGTTCTTGCACATTTTGCTAAGGAAGAAATGCTTCTATGTAAAAGCACCTGCCAACTCATGTTCAGTCATTTGTGACAACATATGCGTAAAGTGTGTATGGTCTTGTACAGACACACAGGGTGTAAGTGCCAGGAACCAGGCTTGCTTGCACAGCCTCTGGAGCATCCTGGGAGAGATACAAGTGATGTGCTAGGCAAAATGCAGGACCTCTGGGTCTCTACTCCCCCAGGCTGTCTAGGGGCACTGAGCTGAGCCCTCTCATGCACTTTCTTTCCTCTCCTGATAATGCAGGGAGATGTTCACACCTCGTCTCACCTCTCACTATCTACCTGCTGTTCTCTCTATCACAGGAAAGGAATGGAAGCATTTTCATTCAAAATGCTTCTGTATGATATACTTATCGACAGACAGCTATTTAAAAAGATCTTCCATAGCCTGCTGGCACAGTGTGGAGCCCTGCACATTGCATAGATGCAAGGCTTCCCCCTGCCCAAGGAGGCTGCTGGTCTCCTGATGCTGGGAACCTCCACTGCATGCCCCACATCTGCAATGTGGTCGGCGTCTGCCATGTGGCCTCTTACACGTCACCATTGTTTCATCGCTGTTACTCTTCACCTCTGTCCTCTTCCCTTACAATAAAGGTGGAGAGGAGCAGGGTCCCCAGGACCAGAACTACAGTGGGGTAGCCAGACATACTCAGCACTGTGCAAGCATGTCAGGGCTCAGCCCCAGTGCTGGAGGTCTAAACATGACAGATACTCCAGGAGGGATACTATTTGTCATGTTTTGAAGGAAGGGCACTGGTATAGGGGTTGGTGATTTGGTCCTCATGGTCTCCTTGGCTCAGACCCAATAAAGCAGCTATGCACACACTTGTTAGGAAGCACAAGAGGTATCACTGAGACTTCACCTTGCCTTTGAATGTCCATCTTGTGCATAGCCACATGCAAATGCACACAGGGACACTAGGTGTAATGGGGCTTCCAAGAGTTACCTACAAGGAGAAGAAACCACCACCAACACAAAGTCACAACTCTATCTATCTGTGAAAAAAGATAGACCCTTCAGAAACCTGCCCGGCTATTATTGCCTATTAAACAAGCAAAACAAGGGCTCTCTGACTAGCCGAGGTTTCAAGGAAATGCTTCCCGTGTGATCTAGAAAGTCTCATGAGTGCTTGGTAGGAACACCAAATCATCAAGCTGCTCCTGCCTGGCTTCCTCTCACCACTCTCCTGGTGGGACCAGGGCAGGAGAGATGGGGGATTGCTCTGCTGCAGTCAGGTGAGCCAATGTCTCTGCAAAAGATGGCAGACATTGTCCTGTTCACCCTCAACAACTGGGCAATGCTGATGAATTTGGAAATCTGAAGTATGATTTTAAAGCTGGACATGGAGTGCACAAGTGGACCTGTGTGGGCTATTGGGAAAGATTACATCCTCTTGTTAAGCACAAGGCAGCATGGTGTGGCTATTAGTATGTTAAGCAGAGCTGAGAAAGACTTTTGCAATGAAACCAAAAACTTGGCTGATCCCAAAAATCTGCAAAGGTTCAAGAACCTTTCAGTAAACCTGGGCTGAGACTTGGCAGATTTATAATTTCAAGGAGGAACCATAAAAAAACACCCTGGTTGTACATAACTTTGAACCCAGACCAGGCCACACTTTGGGAGTTTTGGGAGTTTTGCTTTGAGTTTTTTTTTTTTTTGCACACAAATGCAAAACACAATGTAGACTCAGCATGGAGGAACCAATGCAAACCAAAACTGCTGAGTTTTGCACAGCTCTAATTATAATCTATTTGCAGTCCTGGTTTTATTTATTATTGTTTATGCTGTGGTAGCAGTACCGGGCTCCAATCAGCTTTGGGGCCATGCTGTGGTAGGGGTTGTAAAGACAGAAGAAGAAGGCAAGATTCCTGGCCTGAAGAGTTTATATATTAAATAAATGAAATAGATAAAGAATGAGGGAAAAGCATAAAACACGTAAGCAAAGTGATTAGGGTGCTGGCAAGACAACTGCTTTTATTAGTGACTCTCACCCATGCATAAACCATGTCTGTTTAGCCTGTAAAACCTTTGGGGTCAGGGCCATATTTTCTAAAAGGCAGAGAGAGATGGGATGCGAGAAGAAGGGAGGAGGGTGGCAGGGGGAAAGGCCCCGGCAGCCAAGGAAGAAGCATGAGGCGGGAGATGGCAAGGCCGAAAGGGGGGCTGGAGGAGACTGGAGCAAGGGATTACTCAGCTGTGGGTGAAATCCAACCCTCAGACCAAACCTCCACATGTTCTTCCTCTTCCCACAAACTCCAAATCCTCCTTTTGCAAGAAAAGCCTTGCTTATGAGACAGACAGCACTTCCCAGTATGGGTCAAGCCAGAAAACCTAGAGCATGAACATCAACGACCTGGGACAAGTCACTTAACCACTACATGCTATAGTTTCCTCTGTAGTTAGGCTGGGCTAAAAATACTTCCCTATATGGCATAGTTCTTCCTTGAGGTAAACTACTTTGAGATACTCAGGTGAAAGGTGCTATAGGAATGCAAAGATTTATTTTTCATATGTCTTCTCACATACTCTCCTCACTGCCAAGTGAAGCCTTGAAGCCAGGAATTTAAGAGATGCATCTCTCTCTATATATATGTGAACATAAAAATGTATTTATGAAAGATAGATATTTTGGAAATGAAGCCCTAAGTCAGATTTCCTAAATCTATATATGCGAACATAAATGGACAGCCAGATTTAAAATCAGGACACTTACCTCTTTAAAACCAGGTTCAGGAATCCATCTCTAAGTTCTTAATTGAAAATGTTAAGCCACAAACAAACTCGAAATTTTGTATCTTAAAGTAAGTTTATAATGTCCTTTTTAAAAAAATTATTATTTATTTTTTATTTAGGTGAAGGTTTGGGCCGGTTATTTTATCCCAATTATTCACCATCCTGCAACTATTAATTAAAACAAACAGCACTCTGAAGCTATTTCTCACAACAGGAAGATTTATATCTTGAAACTGAAGCCTGTTTTCTCACTGCATTTATTTTCTACACTGCGTAAACATCCAAGTTTGTTATTGCAGCAATCACCAGTGCAAGCTCTCAGAGCTTATTGTCAGGCTTATGATGTTTATTGTTTGTTAAGCTCCAACTCCTGGAGTGGAGTGATTAGATGAGAACTTCAACTCAGCTAAAAAATGAAGCAACTTTGTACTGGACCACAGGGTTGGTGACACAAATGGGAAAACACGAGCAGAATGTATAGTAAATGGTCTGAACATCAGAAAAGCAGGCAAAAATAAAACGCCACATGTATTATTATTTTTAAAGCCTAAGGATTCTTAAGTCAATCTCCCCCTTATAATTTGGAAGGGGCGGGGCTGACTCATGACTTCTGACTGCCAAAGCAGGGCAGTGGTGGGGGTTACTCATTGCCTTATAGCTGCCCAGAGGTTTCTTGTTGAGGGGCTGCTCACCCCTGTGCTGCGCTGCATGTGTTTGTTATCACTGCTTATTGGGCTCCTGCCACTTTTTCCTATTTTTTTCCTCTTTGAAAACAATCTTACCAAGGCATTCGTTTATGAAAATATCCTGTACAAGGAATTCCATGGACTTGGCAAATAGAGACAATAGGTCAATTTCTTGGCCTCCCAAATCTGACAGGATCCCTTTAGCTTTTTTAAAAAGAAATTAAACAGAACTATTAAAAAGTTTCAGCTGCCAAATAGCCAGTAAGTGTATAACAATGTAAAGCAAATGTAAACATTATACAATGGAATGCGTTTTTTAAAAAGCCTTCTTTTCTCAGCAGTTAGATGGACTTTATATACAACGGGAAGATTCATTCCCAAAGTAGATCCAGCATATGAAGCCTCTAGGTATCACAGTCTAAAATATTTTACACCAAATAGTGTAACACATCACCTTTACCCTGGGTAAAATGCATTCTGCCTCATGATTTTTGAAAGCTGCACTCTGTACCCCAAGTCCCCATGCGTCAAACCCTTTGGGGAGAGGAGGAAAATACATCTGCAGTGAAGGAACCTATCTATTACCACTGTAACTGAAGGACATTTATAATGGAAAACAAGGGTGAAGAGCACAACAAAAACACAACCAGGAGAAAAATGAGAATGTTTATGTATATAAGGTTAAGGTTTAAAACATTCACAAGTCTGGCATGCATTGTTCACAAAGCTATGGATGGGAGCTGGGTATGCAATCAAAGGTCTGTAGCCAGCTCCAGCTGGACCCTGCATTCATGCCCACAGGCATGGGAGTGAGCAAGGAGAACAACCTTGACCATTTTCTCATCATTACAGCCCTGAGGAAAGTCCTGTTGACTTTCAGGGTAATGCTGTGGGTGGTTTCTTCCCAGTTTCTCCTTTATATAGTGGAATAGGGCTCCCTATACTGTTTACTGGTGTCTGGTTACTGGGGTTGGGTCCTTGGGAGGAAGGAAAGGATGGGAAGATGATACCAAAACTTTACATAGAAACTGATGGCACTAGTCACAGATGAATTGTGCTGCTCATGGAAAGCAGAGGAAAGAACAAGTCACCCTTGACTTTCTCACTCCCCTTGAATGGGTCGCTGCTGCAAAATGTGCGCTTGCTGGATGCCTGCACCATGCCTCAAACTACCATAATGTTCAGCTCATTTTTCCTGAAAGTTCTACTTCCCTTGTCATAGTGGATGCTATCTGTAGGATGTGGCAATAATCTTTGTAACAAAAGGCAGGGCAGCTCTCAGAATAGGCAGTGATCTTCTCAGCTGGCTGGATGAATGCTCTATAGCTGTGTTACATTTTATCTGGCCCATATTTATTCATTTACATTAAATTTCCTTTAATTTACAACCCTCTTTAGGGTGTAATTAAACTTGACACTTGTAGTCAAAGTGTGGCTTCAGGAATCAGGACAGTTACAGAACAGCAATGGATACCAATGCTTAGATTTTAGAGAGAGAAATCTTCTCCTGCATGAGTGAATAAATACCAGAATACCCTAAAATCCCACTTCCAGACAAGCTTGCTTTATTAAAGTTTATTAATCTCTACTGGGGATACACATGCATCAATGATCTGTTATCATCCTTTCTGTTTGACACATATCTCATGAGCTGGTGGTAGACAAACATTGGACATACTGGTGCCTTTAGCTGCTCCAGTACACATCAAGAATGTCATTCTTTCTATTCCTGCTGTTCATTCAGCAATACACCCTGTCAAAAAGCCACAGGAATAACTGCCTCACAGGTCATCATGACAGCCTGGGATTGCCAAATTCTCATGTGCAGCTCCTCCTGAACTTTCTCCCACTGGATGTGTCCTGGGGTTGAAGAGTAAAGTAAGTGAGGCCCACCAGTCTTCTCAAGGTGACAAGGTAGGACTGAAATGCTTTCCAAATCATTATATAACCAGTGTTCATGTGCAAAGAGATATATAAAGGAAAAGAGCTTGAACATCTGGGAACCCACTGGAAGAAAGGACAGGATAAATCAGAGCTTTCTGTTTTACTTCTCTTCTGAAGATGGATCAAGGGGAAAAGTTAAGTCTCCCACAATAACTTGGAAAATATCTCAATACAAAGCTCAAAGCTGTGGGATGTGCCCTCACAGTAAAGCCCATCACCAAACACAGACCTGTTATTGGCACAACTTTGCAATTAAACTTATGTGCCATTTAAGAGTGTTGGAGGCTTAAACTAAAGATTTTTATGCCCAGACAAAGTCAAAGTGACTTAGGCAGATTTGTAGATTAAAATGAAAGTGAATTCACTGTTCTGATTACTTATGCTATTTTGTTTTGTCCTTCACTTTTAAAGAGAACTGTTGTGTGAGTAAACAGAGCTTCAGTTTTCTTGTTGAAACTCCTGACGCCAGTGATACTCCACTTACAGGCGAAGTAAAGTTATGTGTAAGTCATAGGGTCAATTTGTCTACTTTGCCTGTGGCAAGAGTTGGGTTCATCAGGTTAATTTCAGTAGTTGCTGAAAGGTCTTGAAATTTTTCTGGTGTCATATGACTTTTGCCTTTTTTCAAAGCGGGGGGTAACCATGGACTGTTCAAAACATAATGAAGTAAACAACATTTTTCTGCATCAAGCTCATTCTGCCAATTAATTCATTTGCATTTCTGACCCTTTCAAGTGAAGGGAAGTTATAAAGATGTGAGCAGTCATTTAATGATTTTAAGGGTTATGGTTCACATCATCCAAAATTGATTCCAGGACTACTCATTCACAGAAAAAGGAAAAATGAAGGTAGAAATACTGGTGTGTTGGAAAAGATGGGTATTTTTAATTAAAAAGAAAAAAAATACAGCTGCTCTTATTTATTTAAGTTCAAAGCCTCTGGGCACATCCATAGTCCATGTTGATCTGTGGTGAATTGCTTCTTTGTTGCTGATTCTAGCAAAGTTGATTTCATATTGCTGATTCATCTAATGGGTTTGGACTGCTCTTGTTATCCTTTCAGACAATAGAGTATTGAGCCTGCAAACAAATTAGCTGTCTGCAACAAGCAGCTAATTTACTTAATATTTCTAAAATTCAGTATCTCTAGTTTCTGAGGTTTGTGTATAGAAACAGTGAGAACTTCATGAAAGCCAAAGCAGCAAAACAGTATTTTGGTCAACAAAAATAATACCTTAAATGTTGCTAATGAGACCTAGTCCCGTACACAGGAATGAGTTAATCCTGAGATAACTCTTTCAATAATTTGCTGTTAACCATTGCTATTGATTCTGCTGCCTGGTCTTAGGTGAATTTGCTATGAAAAAAAAAAAAAAAAAGAAAAAGAAAAACAAACCAAAACACAGTGGCAATAGCAACAAAGTATAATGTTTTCTGCCAGACTCTGCAAGCCCCTTCAATGCAGGAAGCAATAGATTATAAACAAGTTTCGTTTTAATCCCTGCAGGACATATTGTGAGAATCCAAGAACAAGTCCTATTTTTCTCAAAGCCCTCCAAAGAAAAAAAGTTCTTGAGATCCCAATACAATATCAAAGAGATCAGCCAGTAAAGAAAAACTATCTGTTCCTGGCAAGACATCAAAATATTTCCCACAAGTTTATAGTTGTCCAACTGATCATCAAAGAAAAGAGTTTTGGTTGGGTTTGGGACTTTTTAGTGCCAAGAGTTGTTATTGATTCTGAGATGCCTGGTATTGTTGAGAATGACAGCCAAACGATTGCTGAGGGAACATAAATGGTCCTTACTGTGTGAAATGTGTTACATTTGAGCTATTTTATGCAAAACTGGCATTTCTGTGAGCAAAATTTTGGGTGACATGCATGATTCAGGCAGCTGTTGTGCACACAGAAGCTTCTGTTTGCACATCCCACTATGTATACAAAAAATGAGGATAAACATATTTCCTCTGAAAAAACCCTAACATCAAATTCTTAAAAGTAGCAGTTTATGATCACATCACAACAGTTTATTTTCACAACACTTTTTAAAGTAGGGAAAAATCTTTCTCTGAAGTGATGAGATTCAATGGCAGAGACTGCAGTATAGCTCTGAAGCAATCCACAGCCAGTACTATTATCTCTCATTTGTAATACCATAAAGCAGAGGAGCTCACATCACAGAACTTGGTCTTGTGCAATATACAAGCTCAGGAAAAAAACAACAAAAAAAAAAACAAAAAAACAAAAAAAAACAAAAACCCTCTACTTTATATATCTGCATGACTGAAGCCTCTGCAACATTAATTGTTTCAGGATGAGTCTGAATTTGCAAAGTACCTATCCTAGTAAACACTCTGAGTAGAAATTTACCAAAAATGCAGTGTTTCCACTGATACAGCTTCTGTCAAATTGATGAGCAAAGTAGTGGCAAAATCATGTTTATGCTCAGATAAGTGGAGCTATCTAGAGTTTTTAGCAGACATGGGTCTGGGAAGTGTGGACCAAATGAAGTCAGCTTGTGCCTGGCACTGACTTGTGGCTGCATATGTGGGGTCCATCTTGGTGAACGCACTCAATGAAGCTTTTCTAGGTCATGGGGTCTGTGCAGTAGCACCATTTCTTGTGGATGCAGTGGGGCTTGGGGAAAGCATTTTGGATTAGTACTGCATCCCGTGCTGGGAGAGGAAAAAATTGCACAGGTCTCCAGTTTCTGCTCAGTCAGCTAGTTTTACCAGACTTGCAGAGACACAGTGTATGCAAGACCTCTACTTTTCATCGGTGAAAGCAAGCAGTAAAATTCAAAGGACAGACAGGCAGATGGACACACACATGCACACATCCTAATTTGTTTCCTTCAGAAACCAGTCAGACATCTTCCCTCCTCCTTCAAGGTACCAGTGTTCTTCATTCTCTCTGCTTCACCCTGCGCCCCCTAGAGCAGCAGCTAAAGTCAGGGGAAAGAAAGGACCAATTAAAATTTATCACCTCTTTTTTTTTTTTTTTTTTTTTTTTTTTTTTCCCCTCCCTTGCTGCACTCACACTGCTGTCCCCAAGCCAATGACAAAGAGCTAACTGAACAGCAGTAGCCAGGGGACAGCTGCAGGGGAGCAGCTCTACTGTGTCACCAGCAGTGAGGGGCAAATGCAAACAACCTGGGGGCTTGCATGCAGCTATCTCGTATGCTGGGTTTGGAGCTGGGTTTTCAAACTGAACAGGGATTCAAAGAAAGGAGCCAAAAGCAGGAAGGAGTCTTCTGGCTCTAAATTAAACTTTCATTTGGAAAGTCAGCTGCAAATGCTTCAGATCTCCAAGACAGTCATGAGGTCAGACTGTGGCTGGGAAACCATCAGCCACAGCCAGGGCTGTGCGGGAGAGTTCTCTCCTGAAGAGTGCTCCTGCCTGTGAGAAACACAATGTCTCTGAGAGGACAGTTCTGTTTTGTTGCCAAATCTTCCTTGATGTCAGTTTAGGCTTTAACTCAGATGATGTTCTAAGTTTTTTTTTTTTTTTTTTTTTTTTCACTTACAGCTTTGTCATTCAAGTCCAAGGATGATTTATGGTCCTTATTTGCCCTTCACACAGCCTAGCAATGTGTCTACTTGTCAGAGATGACTGAGATGCACACTTGAGTGCTGATAATCCCCCTGCCAGAAAGATCACAGTTCCTTCTTGCTGCCTCTTCCTCTCGTCCCTCTTCCTCCAACACTCCCACCACAAGTCACCAGGGGAGCACCTCCACTCCAAGCAGCACATAACAAATGTTGACTTGGCAATACAACATTCAAAACTTGTCATTTACAAGTCATGCATATCTAGAAATAATCTTTTAAATGAGGATGCAGCCTGCCTCACTCCAGAAGCCAAACCAGACCTTTTCAACTGGTATCCTGCTTCCCTCTGCAGTGTGGCAAAAGACAGCTTTCTTTGTAGGGCTGCTGAATTCATCTGTGTGTGTGCTGCCTTCTGGACAAGCATCTTCTGTGGCTACAGAAAGCCTTGGAGAATCAGGTTCTTTGCTGAAGCACAAGCCCTCCCTCTCTCCTATGGCTGACTATGTCCATGTGCTTTCTGATCCATCAGATGCCATTGATCTGAAGATTGAAAATGTTTTATTTTCTACTTCAAATGATTAGATAAAAAGACTAAAACAGGAGACTAGGTGAAAAACTACTAGTGGTGGAGATTTCAGAAAAACTCAGCTCTGACAATGGGCAATGCTTACTTGAAATGTTGCCAAAAATTTGACAAGTTGGTTATTTATTTATTTTTGTTTCAAAACTCTTCCACTGTAGCTGCTCTATCTTCCTCTTAAATGCAAATATTTCTGTGATTTGTCATAATGAGTACTGCCATTTTGCTGCAGCAGTAGGAAGCCCATGCTGTTGAGATAGCAGTTGGAGGTTGGCAGGAGATCTGTGTGAGTTGGGAGTGAAAAAAATCCCAAAGTGGAAACATGACAGCAGGAAAACTACAGTGCACTGAGAAAGTGGCAGTACAAAATTTATGAAAGTAAGGAGTGAGACCTTTTAAATGTTTGCCCTTACCAGAAGAAGGTAAAGGCAGATGGTCTGCTGGGAAGTTAGCCTGCTTGATGTGAAAGTCACTTTACAATGGTCACTGCTGTTAGGCACGGCAGAGTCCTGAAAATGGCACAAAGCAAATCTCAGCTTGCATAACAGAGCACATAGTTTTGTAGATTACTGCGGATGCTGACTCTCATAACTGATTTTAGATGTATTTCATCTTCACTGTTCAGCTGCATTCCTCCTGACACAGTTCCAGGGAAATCAACACCATGGAGAAATCTAGCCAGTGATTTTCACAAAATGAGATCTTAGTTTGCTGCACGTCTATTTTTTTCATGTATGCAAATTTACTATTTACAATGGTAGTGGTAAATTACCATTGGCTTTGGGTACACAATACTAAAATAATAGAAGGGTTGATTTTTTTTTTTTTCTGTAAATGATTTTGACTAAACTTTACCAGCTACTGCTTTTTTTTTTTTTTTTTTTCTTTTTTTTTTTTAATGTTGTAAAAGATATTCAGAATTTTCTACTTTCCTTTTAAAAACAAAGTACAAATAACACCCTAAATTTCCAGCCTTTGATTTCTTTTAAAGAGTTTTTAAAACCAAAAGCCTTTCAAATGAATTGATAGGTCAGTTTCAAGTTTCTATTAAAAATGAAGGAAAAATAATAGAAAATTGAAAAAAATAAGTAATCCCTTCCCACTCCACTGTCCCATTCATATCTGCCACTTTTTATCAGCTCTGCAACAATAACAAATAAAAGCCTGCATCAAGAGCATCCATGACTTAACTCAGCAACATGGTGTGGCAAAGCACACAATTGTACTATATTCAGGCACTTCTCGAACAGTCAGAAACTCTTGGATTTTAGCCACATCCTACTAGGTGTGAGAAGCATGCGGTGAGGAGGCCACTGCCACATCCAGGTGGCTGCACAGGGGCTGCCCCCACTGCCCACCCACCTCGGTGGGTGCAGGCTCAGATTACTCGCCCTGCCTTTCCACTTGTGCTTTTGACAATTATGGCACCTATATCATTTCCTCATTTGCCTGGGTTAGCAATGGAATCGGCTACAGTTTTCACACTTCTGTTCACTGCTTGAGATGACATTTTATTTGCCCAATAAAATTTTGAATATGGTTTAATCCTTCCTCCCTGACCTGCATTCTCCCTAACATGAATAATGTTTAGGATTCAATTCGTACTCCACAAGGCGAATATAATCAAAGTCACCACTGGCTCTGATGCCAGCGGATAAAGGAAAGAAAATGAAAGAAAATGAAAAGAATAGAATAGAATAGAATAGAATAGAATAGAATAGAATAGATTAGAAAAGAAAAGAAAAGAAAAGAAAAGAAAAGAAAAGAAAAGAAAAGAAAAGAAAAGGAAAGGAAAGGAAAGGAAAGGAAATAAAAAATGAAAACAGAAAGGAAGAAAAGGAAGAAAAAGGAAGAAAAGAAAGAAAGAAAGAAAGAAAGAAAGAAAGAAAGAAAGAAAGAAAGAAAGAAAGAAGGAAAGAAGGAAAGAAGGAAAGAAAGAAAGAAAGAAAGAAAGAAAGAAAGAAAGAAAGAAAGAAAGAAAGAAAGAAAGAAAAAAGAAAGAAAGAAAGAAAGAAAGGAAGAAAGAAAGAAAGAAAAGAAGAAAAGGAAAAAAGGGTATAAACCCAAGCAAGCCACTCACTCCCCCTTCAATCCTTTCCCAGGACAAAGCAGAGTGTTTCATGCTTTGTTTGGGTGCTTTGGCTGCAGTGCTTACCAAAGTTTGGTGTGCAGGTACAGTGACTTGCTGCTTATGCTGAGCAGTTTAGGGGAGAGAAAATCTGGGGAATGATTTTTGGAGAGAAAATCTCCCAGAAATAGCGTATGGATGGCTTGCCCAGTGAGACAGCTCCTCTCTGCTCCTGTGCTGTGTGAGTGTGTGCACCAGCATGTGTGTGTATAACTAGACAAATTTAAAAAAAAAAAAAAAGGAAACATTTTCAGAAGCTGCACAGAAAACAGTGCAAGAGTTGCTAGAGCAGTATACATAAGCTTGAGAGGAATTCCTTTCAGTTCCTCTTTTCTTCAGCTTTATTTAAAAAGGGTTTGAAGGCTGGTTTAATTATGAAAACCAGCTCTCTAGACACCAAACAAAACGGCAGCCTAGCCTAAGTTGGCACCAGGACAGATGCATATTTTGCTCACTTCTCCATGCCAATTGGCTGTAGCTCATCCAGTATGTCAATCCAAGTTGGCTGTCTGAAATCCAAGTTTAGTGGCCTGAAAATATCCCACTCCAGGTTTGTTTCATGTGATAAACAGCTTACTCAGTCTATTTCTTCAATGTTTTCTTCAAAAATCAAAACAACAAAAAAAGACCCCACACCCAAACCACGCATCCTGTTACTACATGTTATAGTAATAGCCTCTCTTTGCATTTTATCCCACTGCAGGATTTCCTTTTTTTTTTTTTTTTTTTTTTTTTTTTTTGTGTGTGTGTCTGTGTTCCTCTGTACACACTGACCTAAACCAGCTCCTGGATTCAGCTAAAATGGGGCCATGACTGCTGGGGGCCACCATCGCCAGCAGCCATCTGCAGGACCAGCCAGTTCTCAGCCATGGGTGCAGTGGCTGTGCAGAACTGGGTCTGTTGGGGACTTTCTGGTGCTCAGCGGCATCTCGTCTTGGGGTTTGGTCCCTCCCCCTCCCATTGTAAGGTTTTGCAGGACAATGAGTACAAAGAAAGAATAACAAGCAATATCATGGAGAGTTTATCATGATTTACCATTGATGAAAATTCCCTCCCCTCCCTTTCCCCCTCTGCCATTTTAGTACAAATAAAGGGGCCCAGGCTCCTGAGTTAGCCAGCAGGATCAGGACTGCCAAAAGAAAACAAATCAAATGCGCTGAGGCTGCCCACAAAGCGTGGCTCAGTATTTCTGAGATGAGAAAAAACAAACAGTGTCCTGGATGTCAGTGATGGAATATGGTTTCCTCAATAATTAAATTCAAGCAAGGACTCATCTCTCCTGGTTTCCTACTGGCTATTTCCTCCCAGAGGAAATTGAAGGTCTCTGAAAACCTGAAATCTGGTCTCTGCTCACCAGCTTTCTAAGCAGAAACACCAGCTTTCTTCAGGGTAAACCCCATAGAGACAATTAACGAGTCAGTGATCTAGTTTCCACCTTTCCAATTGCTTCAGTGTTTACCAGTTGTAAAGCAAAAAAGATAGAATATGAAGGGATGAAACACATATATAACTTGTAAAAAAGAGGTTAAAGATGTCAGAGAGTCTGGAGAAATCCTAGATTTCCTAGAAATATTTCCAGTTGTCACCTTTCTTCTCCCACTTCCCTAGTGCAGAATTATATGGTGTTCAAACACCACAAGAGCATGCTGCCTTTCAGTCTCATATACTTTATATGGGCACTTCGCATAGTTGAAGTGCTGTGCAAATATTAACTTGGACTAATCTGAACCCTTGTTTTAAAACAAAGAAACCTAGGAGGTGCAGGGAAGCAAATATTAGAAGAGACTCGGTTCCAGCTATTTACCTCATCAGCGAGCCTGACTACAAAAATGATACCACCAGCTGTGAGGTGCATTTGGCTGTACAAACCACTCCAAGGTCTTGTGGTCTATACTGCCACGTAGTTTTGCCCTAGAGCAACCCCTGCTTTATAGTTGCACTTAGAGGATATAAAAACAGAAATTAAATAAATACAAACAGTCTCTGTCCATCTTGGTCTCCAGCATCTGTACTTTTCTGCACAAGCCTTTCCTCTTCCAAACTGTGAGGCCTGGGTATGAACTCGGAGCAGTGTCTCTGTTAAACTTGGCAGGTTCAGTTCAATCAAATCACTGGCAGCAGGTGAGCAGCTGTGCCCTGCAAGGCCTGAATGTGCTGGCTGGGATGGGGACAGGGATGGGAGGAGGTTATCTGTCCTGCTGCCCCAGCAGCCCCTCAGCAGAGGCAGGGTGACAGAAGTGGCTCTGTGGCACTGTGCATGCATGGTCAAGGGGACCTGTCAACCCCACCACTTGCCAGAGTCTGGGCACAACAGGCAGGGTTAATCCTGACCACAGCACACACTTCCCCTTTCTCCTCCCCCATCAAGAAAAAAACATATTTCCTGCAAGCACGTTGCAGTGCTCTGAGCAACTCTCCCAGCAGCAAGGGGATTTTCTAGGTATCTGGGCCGGGGCACTTTGAAAACATGTTTTTCCACTGAAAAGCAGTGCCAGTATTTCATGGGCTCATATGTAGTTTAAATTGCTCCAGTGAGGAGCATGCATATTCATCACACTTCTGTACTAAGTGATTAGGCAATGAGAGTCTGGCTCCTAGCAGGCAGCTGCCTATTTGCAATCAGTTATCAGGAAAAGTATGACCACCACAACTAGATTTGTAAAATGAGAAAATGCCTGATCACTGGAAGAGTTTTGTATTTAACAGGGGACTTTTATCTCTTGGGACCAATGATTCACATGTTATATGCTGAAACATATGCATTTTATTCCTTCACTGCCTTTCAGTAAAAGGAGCAGCAGCATCCAATGGCTGGGGAGGAAGAAGGAGGGAGAAGAGAGAGGGCAGAAGAGCTAGGAGTGGACAAAATAAGAATGGCTGTTATTTGCCAGAGAAAGCTTAGCAGTGAGGATCAGTGGTATTTTAACTGTAACTGGAAATTATCTGCTCCCACCTGAAGGTGGGATGGCAAAGGCCGAGCAAGCAGAGATCAGCCCTGGGAGAGCAGTGGGTATGCTGTGTCTAGGTGCAAGCAGCCTTGCTGGGTTTGGAGGGCCAGTCCTTGTCAGCGGAGGGTAGAAAAGGGAACGTATCCTCTGGAGGACTCAGACTTTCAGAGCTCAGAGACATGGACCCGTCTCTGATGCAGGCACTGTTTGTTACCAATCAGAAACAAAGGCAAAGGTAACTTGCTGTCCCCACCGCCAAAGTGCAGCTGTATTTAACAGACATCCAGAGGACAGCCCAGTCTGCAAAGAGGCTTACCAAACTGAGGCATTTTGTTTCTCAGCAATACCTGGCAATATTATTGTCTTGATGCTGTCCACCCAGAAGGGCTGGCCCCCTTCTCTGCTCTCAAGTTTCCCCCAAAGGATTTAAACGTTAACGCCTCCAGATGTAATTTGGCTTTCTTTCTATAAGTAGTGGGGGTATGGGAAAGGGGTTGCACAGCTGCAATGCTTTAGTTCAGCACTGAGGACACACCTGCAAGCCTTTTCAATCCCAAACACCAGGGCCAACATGCACTTGCCATTGTATAGGTGTGGAATTGTACAAAGATGGTGGGCAAGCTCTGCCTTCACCCATTGCTGAGGAGACAATGAAAACTCTGTATGGGCAGTGAGTAAAAAGTTTACTTTCACAGAAACCACACTAGTCAGCTTGCAACCCAAGGGTTAACTAATTTTCATTAAAGTTTCTGAAATCATCAGAATTTTTAGTTTTATTTTTGTTTGATTTTCAGAAGTGTAACAAAAAAGCCCCTTCTGGTTTTGGAGTATTAAAGCCACAGAGCTTTTGGACTTTTCTCTGTGATCATGAGGACAGGAAAGGTCATTCTTGTTTCTAAAGAAAGCTGGGATTCTTGCAAAACAGCTTGCCTCCACGAGGAAGCCCCCACCCCAATCCCAAACCCAGCCTGCCAAGTACCTTGAGACTTGCAATTCAATCTGTTGGCAATATAATTGTGATCGTTGGCAACACAGTGTCAATGGAGGAGTTTGTATTCCTATAGTTGAAGGATTTGAGCTCCCTCTCTATTTCACATCTGCACTGATGTAGAGGGCATAGCGTTCCTGCTTTGTATAATGATGTCTTATTTGCACAGTAATCTCAGCTATGGAACGGAAATGTCTTCTCTGGCCCAAGTTGTGAGCTAAAATCTGGCAGATCCCATGTTAGAGGTATCTGCATTTCAGTGGTGGGAAAAGTGATTTTCATATTGTTCTGGCACTGTTCTTGTAAACTGAACTTCTATAACAGTTCTCTTTGAGATCCATGGGAGTTTTGCTTTCTGTGGGCCTGTAGTGCAGAGCCATCAGTTTGGAAAACACCAAAAGAATGACTGAGAGGAATGCTATAATGTGGTTTGTTTGTCAGATATTTTGTCCTCATGTTTGGCTTCCCTTGCGATAATCAGAGTTGACTTTTGCACCTCACACTTGAATCTTTTTCAAAACTAGCTGTACTCAACAAAACATGTAACTTGTTTGTATAGTTATGCCACCAATGGGCTTTTTTTTTTTTTTTTTTTTTTTTTTTTTTTTCCATTTGCATGTGCAAATGGTTATTCCATGATGATTTTTTGGTGTAATTTGTTATAACTTTGGCTGCTAATAAGGTGTGCCACTGTCTGCAATTTAAAATCAGATTCTTTCCAAGGCTGTAGCTAACAATCAGCATGAAAATGTCATTAATTAGCATAAGCAGATCTTTGCTCCACTCCTGCACCTGTGGGCACTTCTGCTTGCCACACTGTGGGCCACTCACTGAGCCAGAGTAGTTGTTTGTGCGGCTACACAGGAAACTGGTAGAGGAAACTGATGTGAGCGAAACAGAGTTCAGGAAACAAAAATGGTTATTTTTTCAGCTGGATCAATTCCCTGACCTGACTCATCACACAGCCCCATAAACAGCTGAGCTGGCAAAGTGCAGAAGATGGTGCAAGGATGGGACAAAGTGGCCACGACTACTTCCATTGCTGCCTAGAAAAGAACAATCAGAGTTACTTCTCCGATATGATCCATATGATCTACATCTGATGGTCCGTATGCAAGCTATTTTCCTAGTAAAGATCTCACCATTAATGAAGCAAATGTTAATACACCTATATGTCTGAATTTAGTGCAGGATGATGACCTGTTCTGGGCCCTCAATGGACTATGGCAGAACAAGGAGGATGAAGACCCTGTGGCAGCCAGATTCTTGTCTCCTGCTTGTACAAGTTTGACTATCAATGCTATAAAGAACAGGTACTTCTGTAGTGGTGGCACAAAATAATTTTACAGTTGCTGTATGAGATTGACTACACAACCATGCAAGATCTCATGGGAAAACCATTTAGTTTAATTGAGCTTTTGCACTCTATCTTGTCCCCCTTGTTACATAACTCCAGTGAGAAGCTGAGTTTTTACTGGTATAATAATACTAAAAAATATAAAATAAATAAAAAAATAAACCCAAAGGAAATTAAACCGCAAACAACTATATTCAAAAAAAAAAAAAAAAAAAAAAGGGTCTGGCTGGTGCCCAAGAAAACAAGGAAATTTAAAGATAAAGAAAACTGTCCTTACTTCACCCTGTTGTGCCTGAGGATGGCTGGGGTTTCCAAAGAAGGCAGGCTGTGACGTGCCCTGCTCTGCTGGGGAGTGGCCAGTGTGCTGCCGAGGGATGAGCCCTTGCTGCAGACAAGCTGGATTTTCTCTCTGGCTCATTAATGGGAAAGTCATGTGGCAACACAGAAACCCAGACTTTGACATCTAAAAGCCCTCCTGGCCATGTGTGTGGCTGGGATGGATTAGGACTAAATAAAGCCTGGGCTTGCTGACAGGACGTGGAATAGGGGAGACTGTGAGCAGGCTGCTCATCCCCTGAACTGGCTGACTGGTGCCCATCTCCCCACCACTTCTTCCTGGCCAAGGACTGGGCACAGCAACGCATCAGCCTGCACCAGGAGCTGCTTTGGCAGGATGGGAGGAGCAGAGAACCTGCCTACAAGCCAGTGTCTTAAAATCAGAAGGCTCTGGAGTAACCAAGGCTCTGGCTTCAATTCTTCTACACTAGGAGTCCAGCTTTCCCTGTGCACTGCCACATTAGAGGGAGGAAAATGGAAAGTGGCAAAGCCAGAACTGTCCAGAGAAAACCAGCAGTGCTCCTGTGGTTTCCCACCCTGCAGTAACACCATGGCTCATATTGGTGGATGGCCTGGCCCAGCCTCCCAAGCTTGGTGTGCACTTCTGGCAGGAAAACCATCCCAAACCAACACAGATACCTCTGCTCGCTTTCAGCCTGAGTAGGCTGGCAGTGCTCAGAGGGCTGTCAGGGCAGTGGGGGGAAAACTAGCAGGGAATGAAATACAAAATAAAACAATCCACTTTACACGATCCTTTGTTAAGCAAATGCTTGCATTGGTTAATGTATTCACTGGTTTCATTATGACCAAGGTTTGGCAGCATGGTGTGTGCTTACAGTCCATGCTAATGATCCGTTTTGACCTTGTAACATCTTGGAGGAGCAAGTTCACCCTTTTTCATTTTTATTCTTTTGTGATACAGATTTTACAATTTCCACAAGCCTTCAGAGAGGCTCCAGACAGCTCTCATTATTTTGACTCTTAATTCATTGTTAACTTAGCACTATCTATTTTATTTGTTCTTGAATACTTCAAATATCTAAGAATTTCCTCTACCGTCCTTCTGAGAATATGTGGCTCTGGTGAATTCATGCAATTTCATTCAGAATGAAATAAAAAGGCATAGGCAGTGTACTTGAGTGTGAAAATGTGCCAAATCACTGGGGGAAAAAAAAAAAAAAAGCCATATCCTTATCTGATATCTGCATCCCTGAAAATGATTCTTGCAGGTGTGTGTCTTAGCAAAGAGTAAAATCCACACTCGTAATTTAGATGTTCACTTTGCTTGCTGAAATCCCATTAAACAAATGAGCTGTATGCATTTTTATTTTTATTTTTTTCTCACTGTCACTTCTCACTTTAGGTTCAACTAATTCCCTTGTACTCGTTTGGATCCTATCAACATTTTCTACCATGAAGTGAAAGGAAAGCAATAAAGCCATTGAACAAATTCTTATGGACCTACTACATTATAAAGACAGAAATTGTTTCTAAGTGATTGGAACATTTTGTCCATTTTATTCTTTGATACAGTATGTCCTTTTCTACTCCAGGAATCAGAGATGGATTCAAGCCTAAAAGCCTGCTTCATTTATAAGCACATTTCCTGTATTAGGTGCATAGGCTATCATCTCCTTGCACCTCCATTGGCAGAGCCAGAGGGCCTGAAATATCAAGCTTTTTAGCAGTTTGTAGGGGAGCTGGGAATCTATGGGCCAGTTCTGAGGGAGCACTTTAAAACCCGAGCTCCCACCTAGGTTGCCAGCAAAGAACTACTGGGGAACCTTGACTCCCAAGCAGGGTGGGAACATGGGAAGCTGAACTGGGCATCCCACATCCCAGCTGATGGCCTTAATTTCAGACCTGTTGATTATTCTGGGGTTTGACTTTCTTTTTTGATGTATGACTTTTCAAAAAGTCTTAGTTTCAACTGAACATGAATATGAGAGATTTGTGAAGCTTGAAAAAACTTGGCAGGATGGATAAACTCTTTCTCAACCAACTAATGATTAGTGGTTTTCAAGCTGATCTAATTTTTTCCCAGTGGAAGTGGAGACTCCTGTACAGTGAAGTCATGAAAATAGCTTGCTTCTCTCAGATACCTTTTGTTGAGTCTTCAGGAGTTGTACACAGACCTCTCTTCACTGGATACTGCTGAATGACAGGAAAAAATGCAAATATATAGCATGGTTCCTCCTAGAGGAACTCTTTAACTGTGCTCTTCAAATGCCTATATAAAATTATTGCCAGTTATTTAAAGTTACATGTTTTCTTATTTTGACCTTAATGAGTCAATGCACCTAACTCTACCAGGAGAACCATGGAGCACCATGTAAGAGCCTCATTTTTTTAAATGTTGATGTCTACACTCCAACCAGTTCTTACCAGGTGCTGAATAATGAATACTAACTTCTGCCTTTTCCATTGATTCCTAATAAAATGATTCACTTAGATGGTAGTGCCTCCAAAGCCACTTGGCAATTTGGCCTTATTACATATTTTTTCAGTGGTCAGGTCAAAACGCAGGAAGCTACTAGAGAGTTAGCTTGAACTGGATACACATGCAAATAATACTGCTAAGAAGTTCTTCCTCTTGGAATTACTTGCGTCTGGTGCCACTGTTTTCTAGGTAGTTTGCAGTGTGAACTGTCTCAAATGATGCCTCCTTCCAAGCCAGGCTATGTACAGAAGCTGGCAGGTGACTCAGGACGGAGCACACACAACTGTGTGTATCACATCTATACAAACGAACTTCAGCTACTTGCTAGCTAACCAACCTGCCAGTGTCCATCTCAACTGTATTTCCCAAAGAAGAGAAAAACTTAGAGGGCAGGATCTTCACATCTGTTTCACCCTGAAACAAGTACATTAGCACAACTGCCAGAGTGCCACAAATTTGGTGTGTAAACTCTGTGCGTTGAGCCATGGCCCCAGCTCACTTCATTTGTGGCTCTGGCTCATCGGCATGCAGTGCCTGACCCCTCTGCAACTGGGTGATGGCTGTCTGTCTCCTTCGGGACAGGATTAGGCAAGCACAGGTGGCACCACCTGCTGCAAAGCTCTCCGACTGGGCTTACTCTGCTAATGATTCCTAGACATTTAAGAGCCAGCTCAGTTGCTGAAGGGGAAGTGCCCGATGGGACAATGAGCTCCTTGTAGTTGTTTAGCAGTATCGCAGACTTCCTCATTTACTGGCATTCGGCATAGCTTGTGGCAGGATGCAAATGGTGTGAGCAGTTGGCTGTGTCTCTTGAAAAGGTGGCAGGAAGAGTTACACATTTATGCTGATCTCTAACACAGAGAGCAGCCTTCTCTTTGCTGTGATATGCACCCTTCACCTGGTGATGTGAACTTCTGCATGTTCTCACACAGCCACTACAGGTCAGTGGTGTGTGTCTGATGACTGCCTTTATTCCTGCACTTTTCCTATTGCGCTTTCTCCTCATTTGGATAAAGCACATTTCCTCTAGAAGAGTCTAGAACCTCACTAGAGCAAAGATGCTACACAACAAAAGTACTGCCATGCTACCTCTGCCTGCAGTCTGTGGTTTGAAGCCAGTGATACCATCTATTGATAAAGCCAGCAAGAATCGCCACGGTCACTGTCTTTACTTACCACCATACCCAGGCCCATTTTGAGCAGGGGAACTGGCACAGAGAGTCCAGAATTCCCAGGTGACACCTCCAGAACCTGCAGCTCTGATTTGATTAGCATCTTCTGTAGTGATAGTTGAGAATTGCTTTGGGCATTTAGAAAAGATAAATTCACATAGAGGCTAATCTAAAGTCTTAAAGATTCATTAGAAAGCTCACCTATAAAGTCCACCCTTTGCACCCTCTTCTCTACAATCCCTCAAAACATACAGGAGATAGGAGACCCCTTACCAGATCTCCCAAGACCCACCACACCTTACCTGCTTGGCTGCTCTGCAGCAGTATCACAGTGTCCAGAGGATGAAAAGAAGCATAGCTAGCAGGTCGAGGGAGGTGATTCTCCCCCTTTCCTCTGCTCTTGTGAGACCCCACCTAGAATACTGTGTTCAGCTCTGGGGCCCTCAATGTAAGAAGGACGTGGACCTGTTCGAACAAGTCCAGAGGAGGGCTATGAGGATGATCAGAGGACTGGAGCACCTCGCCTATGAAGACAGGCTGAGGGAGTTGGTGTTATCCAGACTGGAGAAGAGAAGGCTCCAGGGAGATATTATAGCAGCCTTCCAGTACCTAAAGAGGGTCTACAAGAAAGCCAGAGAGCACTACACTCTTTGTTAGCAAATGTAGTGACAGGGCAAAAGATAATGGCTTTTAACTGAAAGAGAGTAAATATAGAATCATAGAATCATAGAATGGTTTGGATTGGAACAGACCTTTAAGGATCATATAGTCCACCCCTGCTGCCACAGGCAGGGCCACCTTCCACTAGACTAGGTTGATCAAAGCCCCTGTCACCCTGGCCTTAGGTTTAGATTAGATATTAGGAAGAAATTCTTTACCATAAGGGTGGTTAGGCATGGAAACAGGTTGCCCAGGGAAGTTGTGGATATCCCATCCCTACAAGTGTTGAAGAACATGTTGGATAAGGCTTTGAGCAACCTGGTCTAGTGAAAGGTGTCCCTGCCCAAGGCAGGGAGGTTCTAATTAGATGATCTTTAAGGTCCCTTCCAATCCAAACCATTCTATGAGACTGTGATTCCACGATTGCCAAGTGAGCCTTTCATTTTTATGTTGATGCAGCTTCTTTGTATTTTTAGCTCAGGCCCCACTGTCCCATGAAAATCAGTGCTTGCTTCCTGCTGTGCTCCATAGATGCTTGTTGTATGATTTGTCTTTAACAACAAATAAAGCAAGTAATTACAAAAATCAAAGTCAGCGTACCATTCTATAGTCTTGTGGTGGTTTCACTGTGATGGGTGGCTAAACTCCATCACAACACGCTCTCACTCCCTCTCCTCAAAAGAATTGGGGGTGGGGGGGTGGGGGGAAGTATGATGAAAAAAAGGGCTCACATGTTCACATAGGGACGGGGAGATCACTCACCAGTTACTGCCACAGGTAAAACAGACTCAACATAGGGAGACTAATGTAATTTATTGCATATTTCTAACAGATTAGAGCAGTAAGAGGCTGAAAAGAAGCTAAAAACACTTTTTCGCCTCACCATTCAATCTATTTCACCTACTTTCCTTGGGCAGCACAGGGAAATGGGGAATGGGTGATGCAGTCAGTCCCTAATGCTTTGTCTCTGCTGTTCCTTCACGGTCACTCTCTGTTCACAATCACTCTGTCCCCTGCTCCAGTGTGGGGACCACAGGGTCCCTCCCATGAGATGCCATCTTTCTTAAACTGATCCTGTGTGGGCTTCCCACTGACTGCAGTTATTCAAGTACTGCACAACATGGGTCCCCCATGGGAAGCATTGCCCCTACACCTGTGTGGGCACCTCTCCAAAGGCTGCAGCTCTGGCCTGGGGCCTGCTCCTGCGGGGGATTCTCCACGAGCTGCAGCGTGTAGATCTGCTCCATGTCGGACCAATGGGCTGCAGGGGGACAGACTGCTCCACCAGGGGCCTCTCCACAGACCACAGGGGAACTTCTGCTCCTTGCCTGGAGCACCTTCTTCCCTCCTGCTGCACTGACCTTGGGGTCTGTGGGGCTGATTCTCACTCCTCTCTCCCAGCTGTTGTTGCTCAGCAGTTTTTTTTTCTGGTTCTTAAATCTGTTCCCACAGATGTGCAACCAGCATTGCTCACTGCCTCAGTTCTGGCCAGCAGTGGATCTTTTTGGACCTGTGTGGAACTGGCTCTGATCTGATGTGGGACAGCTGTTGGGCTCCTCATAGAAGCCACCCCTGCAGCCCCTCTGCTACCAAGCCCTTGCCACGTAAACACAATACAAGTCCATACAACAAAGGTCACTACCACAGCTACGTGTCATCTCAGGTCAAGCTATGAACGAAAGTCAGAAAGCCAGGTAACTGTAGACAGAGAGCAAACACAGCACAAAATCTGTTCTGGCATATGGTTAATTTCATTTCTTGTAATGTGCCATCCCACAGTGCCAATCTTTGATAACCAAGACTAGTCTCTCTGCTGCTGGCAAGGGCCCTTTGGTACCAACATGGGGAGGTCTGTAGGTAAGGTGTGGAGTACGAACCTCAGAGTCTGGTCAACACCCAGGGAACTGACAAGCAGGCATCCCTCTGAGTTCACTTGGAACAGGACTGAATGATGATTTTTTCTATATGCATAACTTCAGTCTTCTTCCTCAATTAAATGAAGGTTCAAGTGACTTTCTCCCTACAGCTGTAAAATAAGAAGACTTTTCTAGTGCATGTGTGCACATACATTAGTGGGAAACACTGTAGGTATGTTTTTTTGTATTTAGTCCAAGCTAAGCAAAGATTTGAAATTTTAGGAGTGGAATTCATTCACAAATCCCAGAGGGTCCTTAAATGCTGAATGTTGAGAATTCACTGTTAGTGCCAAATTCCTTGTCAGCATGAACAATCCAGCACCATACTTCAGAGTCTATACTCTAGACAGTTTAACTGGGATCTATTTGATTTCAGGTAAGCTAACTGAGAACAAATTAATTTCATCAAAACCCCACCTCTTGCTTTGAAATGAGTATATAAGATTTGCAATAATGATTACAATTTCTGTGAACGCTACGAGTCTGTTTTAAACACGAGGACCTTTTGATTTACAAGCATGCTTATTTGTGTGACCCTAGTAATGGTTTCATCTGGTGGGGCTATTTTTCTTCATTCCTGAGAACACGTCCTGCAGCAAAAGTTCAAGACTTAAAAACCTGCTGACATTAAAATGCTCAGACTCATTTACTTCTCTGAATGTCATGTGGTGGAAAGACGAGACAGATTTTCTTGCCCCTGGCCTAATCCTCTCTTCCTGATCTGAAAATTTCGGCATTACTGAAGCATCTTGGTTTGGCATTTGTTTTATCTCTTGTTTGTGAAGATACTGTTCTGAATAGCACTTTCTTTTTTGTGGTACCAAATGGCTGGATATTTAAAGGGAAAAACAGTAGTGGAAAAGACATTTGTCTTTTCTGAAGAACAGCAAGCAGAACTGAATGTTGAATTAATCTCCAGCTGTCTGGTAGACTAGCTGTAGTGATACAGCAGAACAGCCATCCTTTCTGTAGCCATCTCCCCATTGTTCCAATGCACCATCCCACATGAGCATATCAGGAAACTTTATTCATTTCAGTGATGATTCTTCAGATTACTCAAGAGTACCCAAAATAAGTTAATGAAAATAATGACAATATTTGTTGCCCTCAGTTCAGGTATTCAGTTTCATCTGCTAATATGCACAAGTTATCATACTTGTCTGTACTGAAGTTTTTTTTAAAAGAGTGTCACTAAAGTAAAATTGACAACTAATCTCAGTCAGGGAGGCAAAAGGATGAAGAAAGGTTTTCTGCTATGACAGCAGATTTAGTAGACAGAAGCAATTCATGATTTGAGTGCACATATCCTTAATGCTACATATGATTTTCTTCAATACATGGTTAGTTAAAAATAAAAGCTTCCTTAAAGCTCCATGTCTCTGCTTTTTGTAGTTAAAACCACAAGAAGTAAGGAAAGGAAAACAAGAAGTTCAACAGGTTAATATGACTATCAAATGAAAAAAGAAGTCCCTCAGATTAAAAAGATTAATCACTAGTCTTTGTCTCTCCCCCTGCTGCCTTTATTTAATAATCTAGAAATCTCCTGAAATCAGGTGGCAATCCCTATGCTTCTGAAAGATCTCACTAGGCCTACCTCTTAAATCAGAAATGGCTGCATGGTAGTTCCTGACTGTACAAGCAGCCAGTGGTTTGGGCAGCCAATGAGATCAGGCCAGCTTTCTCCTTTGTCTGCGGGATAGAAATGCACATACCCAGAGGCGACTAGATCTGGAAAAGCAACTGTGCCCTCACTTACTCCAGCTAAATGCATCTTTCATTTCTGGAAGTCATGCAATGTGGATTAGGCTAGGCAGAAAGTTTAGGAATGACCTTATCTTCTCTGGATAGCCCAGCAATCATGATACATGGCAGGAAGAAAGATGTGCCTGACTGCCCCACCAGGAGCTGAAGTCAGATTTCCTGTACCCAGGGGAATATAGTCATTGTAAAAGCAGGAGCCATGCCACTGCTGTCACCCACTGGGCTCTGAAGGAAAGCCACACTTAGCACAGTATTTCATACAGAGCATCATTCAATGGGTTTGCTTGGGGACTTCTGAATGAATCAACTAGTTTATGTGAAATATATAGAAAAATGCCACATCTGTGGTCATGATAGGGCTTAACTATGAGACAGGCTCTGAACTGCACAGTTCTGTTATGACTGAGGCACTGCTGGGCATACCCAGGAGCACACATCTATGTACCAGGGAAATATTTGTCCACTCCTGTTCACAAGATGCGCATGCCAGGCCTAAATTTTTAGTGGGAGATGTCAAAGTTGTGTTTTGGGTGCCTAGATACTTTCATAGCTCTGGGTATGCCTACAAGAAGCCCACTCAAATCCACAGAAATACACTTTTTAATGATAAGGCCAGGCTGCTAGTGCTATGCTTACCAGGGCTAGTATGGCCAGTGAGCTCTGTATCTGGGAAGGAGTAACTAGAAAAATGTGGGAGTCCCCATCACAACATCTATAGATGTCTCTAGTGATAGCAGTATCATCCCCTTCTGATTTCTAGGATGTCAGTATTTTCCATACCCTGGTTTCCAGTTAGCCCATGTACCTTCCTTCTGCATAGGTCCCTGAAAGGTGATGCTCTGAATGCACACCCCTAACTTCCCAGAAGAAAGCACCTCATTGCTATATCTAACCATGCTCTCACACACCAAAACCACACAGCATCTCCCAAACCTCTGCTCTGGTCCTGTGCGTTGGACAAAGATTTATACAGAACAACACAGGCATTAGCAGAAGCAAACCAGGTAAGTGCTCAGATGCTAGAAAACACTTTATGTTCACGTATTCCCTTAAAACTCACAAACCAGTAGAGCTGGAAGATTTTGCAACCGTTCCTTGACACAGACCTAAGAACTGAAATATGTAATCTTTAGTGAGATGGCAATCATAGGATGGGACTCCCAGTGCTAATGAAGCCCAGTGCTAATGAAGTCACCCCCAGTACAGCATGGTACCAGCAATATTGGCACAGGAGTGCAAGGCAGTAAAAGAAGAGCACAGTGTTCAACTGAAATTACAGAACTGATGTGGACACTCTGATATATCTCCTGTGTTCCTCAGGTGGAGGATGAGGCTGGGGTGGCCAGTTAGGAGGTGTTACCGAGCTCCTCTGTGGTACAGGGACATCCTGCAGTCAGCAAGCATCTGCCCCCCCGCCCCACTTAGCACAGGTCAGATATATATATATATATATATATATATATATATATATATGTATTTAAGAAGTCTCTTCTGTCCCAACAATATCTTAAGAGTGGTCTTGCATTTGAACTGAAAATGAGTGGGCACACTGGAGATTGGGCCCAGGTTAAAATCCATTCTTACCACTAGTCTGGTGCAAGTTTAGTTTTAAGCGCTACAGGAAAACAGTGCTAAACTGGAACTTAAAAAAAAAAAAAAGCTCTTGCCCTTATATGCACTGCTTCAAAGGCTTCCTGCGAAGCCTTGAAGATCAAGGAAAAGGGAAAGATCAAGGGAATGAACTATCTCAGTCTGACCTGCCCTTTGGTCAAGCTGTCTGGGGAGGTGGCATGTGGGGACTTTCAAGCCATTCTGCTGTCAGACCCAGCAAGCCAGTATAAAGCCCATGAACCCACAAGTTTGGGTGGTATTGCTATTGCCTCTGACAACCTCCCTGTCTGCACCTTCACAGGAAACAAAGGATTTGGGAGACCATATGCTGCTGCCACTGAGAAGATGCACTCTTTTCTCCTGCACACTAAAAAGGAAAAAGTACTTGAAGGTTTGCCTCTTTTTGCCTCTTTTTTACCATTTTGACTAGAAGGAAATGTGTTGGATCTGCACTGATGCCCTTCAAGCTGCATTCCTGCTGCAGCTGATCCCAGGGTTGAAGACTCATCAAGATATACATTTAATTTTTCAGTATTCAGGGCTATCCTCAGAATGAATATGTCAGTCACTTGGGGCTGCCTGGCTGGGCATTTCCTCGAAGGTATCCTCAGCAGCAGAGCCTGACCACTGCTGGTGGTCCTGGCCATGTTCCTGCTGCCAGGGGAATGAAGAGGAAGAAGCTGTAATTCTACTGAACTGCACAGGGAATTTTTAGTGCAATCTTCTGAAAGATGATTAGTTGGAACATACTACACTGACTCAAAAAATACATAAATTTCTCATCAGGCTTGATTTGATGATGAGAGGGTCACCTTGAGAGATGACAGGCCTAACATGTTTATGAGGCCTAAGAGATTACAGTGTATTATTAATCTTGGGTGAAAACAAACTTGGAAGCAGAAAAGGCAGCTTTACTTGTGCCACAAATCAGTCTTGCCTTCAAGAGCACACTGTTCCTGATTACAGAATCACAGAATCACAGAATTTCTAGGTTGGAAGAGACCTCAAGATCATCGAGTCCAACCTCTAACCTAACCCTAACAGTCCCCACTAAACCATATTCCTAAGCTCTACATCTAAACGTCTTTTAAAGACTTCCAGGGATGGTGACTCCACCACCTCCCTGGGCAGCCTGTTCCAGTGCCTAACAACCCTTTCAGTAAAGAAGTTCTTCCTAACATCTAACCTAAAAATCCCCTGGCGTAACTTAAGCCCATTTCCCCTCGTCCTGTCACCAGGCACGTGGGAGAACAGACCAACCCCCACCTCGCTACAGCCTCCTTTGAGGTATCTGTAGAGAGCGATAGACAGAGAGCTGATTACCTTAAATGTCTTTATTGCTGGCGGTTCTTTGTTTCTATCTTGATTCACAATTGCCTTCCAAAGTGAAAAGTACTTCAGAAGAAACAGGAAAACAGATTAGCAAGTTCTACCAAGTGTGCAACATCCCACATCCTGAATTTGGACCAAATTGGGAAACATAATGGAAATTTTTATTGTGTATGAAAACAGTTATTATCACGACTGCAGAGCTCCTCAACCATCTTTCTGCATACTTAATCCTCTTTTTATATTTCAGTAGTGTACTCAAAATATATTGCCAGTATGCCCAACCATAACAATAAACATGCAGTGTTTGTATTGGCACCTGAGACACAATTAGGCATTAGCTTGTTTGCTTTTTTTTTTTTTTTTTTTTTTTTTTTTTTAAATTAACCAGTTCTCCTGATGGTCAAAAATGAACAGAACAGACTTGTTTGATCCAAAAAAGTTGCTTGAGAGAATCAGGAGCAACTAAAAAGCTGTATACGTAGAGGATAGAATGGAAATTGCATTCAGTCTTCAATGTTGTGATTTGCTGGTACATGGCCATAATAAAACATCTTTAGTCAGCTTTGATAGAATATGTAAATCTATTAACCTGATGGACTCTGTAGGTATAACAAAAAGGCTTTGTCTCTGATGTGGGAAGGTCTCCAGCATCCTCTCTGAAAAGCACCAGCCTGACACATCTCTAATCTAAAATCTTTTATGTGGCCATGAAAAATAATGGAAATAAAGATGCATGGCCAAAAATCCTATCCTGCCCTGTAAAAGTGTTTTGAGAAAGCTCACCAGCTATGAGCAGCACTTATTACAGTCCTGTCCTAAAAAAAATGTCTGGGCTTAGGATATGCCTAGGTGACAGGGAATGCAGGTTCTGTTTTCTTTAGGCAGGAGACAACCATAGTGAATTGACCAGTGCAACACTGCTTCTGGTACTCAAACCAGATCACTGAAAGCCAGCGTGAGTATCTCTGCCCTCTTCTGCAACTGATAGTCCCTTCTGGCATCCCTTAAATGAAAAAGAGAATGAGCCTGTGGCTTCTCAGCATCTGATTTCCCTTCCATGAGGGGACAGTTAGAAGGGTTTAGGTCACATAAGCTGTATTTACATGTAGTATTGTATTTACATCAAGAAGGAGTGGTAGCATGGACCAGGATCCTATTGCAGTAGGTGCCAAGAAGAAAGGAGTTGCTGACTGCTGTGGAGTGACATGGCAGCGAACAGTTCAACACGGCCAATGCTGCAGCTTTTAAGATCTGAGCCCTTTTGTTATGTTGAGAAGAGTCAGCTCAGCCTTGTTTGCATTTGGTCTTTGGAAGAAAGGGTTAATTGCCCCAGTTTTTGCCAGCTGAAGGGGCTCTGTGCCAGCAGAAAACTGGGAGGGGAAGCAGGACAACCAGCTCCTCAGAGTGGGAGGGGAAAGAGGCTGCCAGGGCTGCAATCAAAACATTCATTTGATATACTTTTCAGACTGCAGCTTGAGTCATTCAAGATTTTTTCTTCATGCTCAGCTTCCCTTGTTTCAGTCCTACTACTTCTTGTTTTACAAATTGACTATTTGCTGCAGGATTTTTTTTCTAATTTACCAGGCAGCTGGAGCTTATTAGACACAATTTTCTGCTGTAGTATTTTATATCACTACTTGATAATGGCACACCTGTAAACACCCTCTATAACTAGCAACTTTAGGTGCTTGTGGAATCTGCCTGCCACAGCCTATGTGGCAGGGATGCTGGGTAACCATGCCATAGCAGTGTAGGTCCAAACTTTCTTAAGCACATTTTTTCCCTGCTTCCTAATCTCTCCTGACATAATGTTGAAACTTATTACTTAGCTGCATAAAGAGAACCATCTGTCAATTATTTACCTGCTTACATGTGGGACCAGGTAGCCAGAAGCTGTTAAAACAAGTCAAGGCAAATGCCCAGTTTCCAAGAAAGCAGAAAACCAACTGCAGCCACCTGACTCCACTCTCTATCTAGGGTAAGTCAATAAAAATCTGTTCTCCTTTAGAGCTTTAGAGATTTCTCCAAATACCATTTTTGATGTCCAAGTCATGGCTGAGTAGACCTTAAACTTCCTTGGAGAACTCTTGGAAAATGAGATTTTTAGTGGCTGTAAGTAAATATTTAAGTAAGTATTCAAATGCATGACTTGCTGAGTAGATGTAGGGAGATTTTTCTTGCTCATCTATGAAGTACATCTTCTTCGTGTTGTGCAACAAAAATGCTACCATCTGAGGTCCAATCTGTACCCACAGTGTTCCTGTCATAAGTCACAAAATTTACTGCTTTTCCAGTTTTCATGGTGTAAAGACTGGACTCTTCAGAAACACTCAGTGTCTGCTGAAGCCTGATCCTGTTGGGAGTCACTATGAGGTTATCAGTTATTTCAGTGGAAGAAGAAACATGAATAAAAGGTTTAGGTTATGTGTGCCAGGACTAAAATGTCCATTTTTTCCCTTCTGTCCTGTAAATAACAGGAAACTGTACCAAAAGTTTTGTGAGACTGCTCAGAAAGGGCATCTGGAAAAAAAAAAGTCACCCTTGAAGAACCTTGTTCTGTCCTCTCTCATGACTTATAGGCAGATTTTTTACAAATGTTACTTCATACTAGATGTTTTTTTGCAATGGGTAGTAGACCCCCTTGAGTTGGGGATTTCTTATTGGGCTCTCTTCATCTTAAAAAGAGAAACCCAAGACTCTGGTTTTAGGCTTGCTGTGTGCTTGAATTTGGTCTAGAGGAGTCATCAGTGGATCCCTCCCTGCCCAGGGTTTCCAAACTGAAAAAAGATCATGAAAACCAGTGTTTTAGACTACTCTTGCTTTAAATTAAAAGATACCTTTTGATAAACAGAAATCCTGTCATTTAAATATCTAACTCATGTTATTGG
>CM021731.1:70483986-70496242 GCA_011075105.1 Heteronetta atricapilla | reverse complement strand
TTTTTTTTCCTTTTTTTTTTTTTTTTTTTTTTTTTTTTTTTTTGTTCCTATTTCATTTTTCCTTTGACAGTCTCTATGGGGAGGATGGCAGTTCTGAACTAGTTGTCTGGATGGCTCTTTACTGACACCCTGAATCCAGGCTGGGTAAATATGGTTAGTTTGGTGATGGTGGTGGAGGTGAGTGTGTATGTTTTTTTTTTTTTTTTTATTTTGTTTTTTTTTTTTTTCTGAGATTTATGGAAAGAGAAAAGTCTAATCCCAAAGAATTTATGCTATATATTAGCAGCAAGACTTCCAGATGTGGGGAGGGTTAAAACACTTGCTAATAGACAATTCTAGGCATATGTTATTCACTTCCCCACAGAAGAACTAAAAGCATGAGGAACATATTTCTCCTCCCTTCTGCCCTCCCATTCCTTCTGCTGCCCCCATACAATTGGATTGATTAACAGAACCATTTCCCAAAATTTCTTGCTCACAAATTATAGCAGTGAACTTCCAGAAATAATGTACTAAAGATTTTGTAGAAGATAAATGTGGATTACATTTGCTTGGTAAATAGTCAGCATTCATGTAGCACTCTGTCAGCTACTGAAATAACTGTGTACTGACCTTAGCTTTGCAGATGATCTTTTATTGAAAAGATAGAGCATCCACAAATAATAGTAGTAAGAGAAAAAACAAAACACACTTATTGTTGGTTACAGGGAGATCAGTTAGGCCAATGCAGAGCATTTTTGAAAATCTCAGACAATGGAAACTAAAATGCTTATTGTGCTGGCTGGGTAGGAAAAATGTGAAACCTATGGAAGCCAGAAGCAAAATGGCCAGCTTAAGGCAGCATTATCAGCAGCTGCTTTTCAGTCTTAAGTAGAAAGTGCTTTTTAAGGAGGTCTGCTGGGAATACTCCTACAACTAAATGAACCCATAACAGTGTTCTGATGATGACTAAGTAAATGGAGATGGAAGAGGAGAGTTCAACGGCTCCCAGAGGAGTTGCCATATTTCTTTCCAGGATTTCTTGGACAGAAGTATACATCTGAGCTGTTCATGATGCCTCCATAACAAATACTGTCATTGTGAGAGCTAGTACGCGTGGACCTCTCTAATGTTTTGATGTGTGCAGTGGATCCAACACACTTGGCAGGCCTCAGACTCAGTGACTATACCTCTACTCATATCATAGGGCTAAGCTATGGCATAGTGGCCATCATCCATCGTCCATGTCAAATTGCCGCCACGGTGCTAGCTCTCTCTGGGCCAGCTATTGCCCTCCCAGACAATATGTGGGTATAGAAACACCCTGAAGATGTAGATTGCATGTTAATTCTCTGTTTTGAAAGAAAAAAATAGGATGGGTGGGAACTGTGCCGAGCCCATTGGCATTAGTGCAAGAAAACAAGCTTCGTTCCATTTCTTTAATAGTAAAAATATGAGGACTATATACAGGCTGTAAAGTTGAGCAAGGATGCCTTTTGTTGCTCTATAGGGGTTCTTGCTGAGATGTGCAGTGGGGGATGTCCTATCTGATTTACAAAATATTCAGATTTTCCTGGGACAAAAACAGAAATTTGGAAGCATTTGCATAATGGATAGATATTCCAGGATTTATAACTTCCTTTCAGGTTTTTTTTTTTTTTTTTTTTAATGTCAGTTCTGCTGGCAATATATGCTGCTCTCATGTACAAGATACTACAAAATTCATGCAGCAATGAAGAACTCGCTACTTTGCTGCAACTTGAGTGTAAACTCTACTTAGATCTCACAGTTCAAGGATGCTTAAAACTAACTGTAAATGCTGGTGATATCTATCTTCTAGTCTATTTAGTTCTTAAACCACTTCTATTCAGGCCAGGAATTCTGTGAACCCATCTTGTCAGCTTCTAATTTCTTTTTCTGATTTTCTAATTTTTACCTGTAGCTTGACAGTACAGAGAGCTCCTGTCAGGGGCACACATGCTGCAAATGCCACTGGAGGCAAGTCAGTCATTTCAAAGACATTTTTAAAATATCTCCATGGCTTGTGTGGCCATTTGTTAGAAACAAATGGCATTTGGGGAGTCTGGAAACCAGGAGCAGCCATTAGATGGATCTAAAATATGTGTCATCTGTTAAGTGTTGTATCCCTTTACGCACTGTCTCTTCTCAGGAGGCAAGTCCCTGGAGATTTGCTAGATCAGAGGAGGAAACAGGAGACCCATCTGCAACCTGCTTATTAGCAAGTCATCATCAGATTAATTTGTACAAAGGGATCACAGTAATGGGCTGAGGCTAGCTGAGTACCTATATGGTCCTGAAAGCACTAGTGCCACAGAGATGGGAAAGACCAGATGAAGTGACTCCAGGGGAGGGCACCTTAAAACAGAAAGAAAAAGAAGGGTGGGATTGGTGGGTGAGTCACTCCAGAATATTTGGCGTTGATACCAAATCAAAGGGTTCAGCCTGGTCATGCGGTTTCCTTTCTTTCTGGGCACGGATCTCTATAAGCTGGAGAAGCTGATGGGAGTATGGTATTTGTAACCACTTTATTTTCTCTGGGCTAAAAATACCCTGCAAACTTTGGTTTTATTTTCCATTCGCAACAGCTGAGCCCTAGGCTGGAGGGAATTAATGTGTTATCCCACTGTGAAAACATCTAAACAGGTGGAAAGGACAAGGGAGGGTAGAAAGGCAGGGTGGAGACAGCCTGGTTTTAGACTGGTTTCCTTTCTGAAAATAGAGCAAAGTCTGGGTCCTGTAGGTTACTTTAAACTAAAAGCTGAAATTCAATTCTAATTTCTTTGCTTACATGAAAGAAGCTTGAATTGGGAGACATCAGGAAGAAAATAGTTGGGAAGACACTGTCAGAGAAAAGAGAAAATTATGGGCAATGCACTGCTTTTTCAGTCAGGTCCAACCATTCTGCTAAATAACTTCATTTTTCACCTGTAACTTCTGTTATGCCAGCTGGAGTCTTCCAAACAGCTTTAGTTAAGTGTTTCTGTTCTCATCTATGAAAATAATCCCAGTTCTGAGATAGCTCTTTTGAAGCACCTCAGTGCTGACTGGTGTTGTGCTGTTTCTTCTGCACCTATCCCTGTGTTTCAGCAACTATCAAATAAGTGTAATTGTGCTTTTTTATTATTATTATTTAAGTATGGAAATATTTTCCATTGAGAAGCATGATCCTGCCTGCTAAGACATTCTTTGAAATCCTATCTGGATTTCAAGTAAGTCTGCAAAGGGAATGGCTAATGGACTAATCCATTCTGGTAATGTATGTAATTATTGAGGTTATTTATTTATTTATTTTAGTAAAGAAAAATAAGACTAAGGTTCCAGAGACTTATAGTATACACAGTGTCATCAATAACGTTATTCAGAGTTCTACACAAAAGCACTCACACAGATCAGTAGGGCAGAAACTTTAATCCACTGAGGTTTAGAAATGAGGAATTTCTTAAATACCACCTGAGATTTTTTCTCCAAGTCCGTAAGGCTTTGTGGATTGTAAATCCTGCTAAAATACTTTTTCAAATAAATATTGGAAAAAAAAAAAAAAAAGAAGAGGAAAGGAAAACCAAGTAGAAATCTGATAAAACACCTCCAAGTATTAGGCCCCTTCAGGGGTCACTGAGTATTGCTGCAACTTCTCCCCCAGGTGATACAAGTTAGTAAATAATCATAAAGAGTGGGGAGGAGAAACGGTGTTGGCAAGAATAGAAAATCATACTGGTTTCACCTTTCCTACACCTGAGCCTTTGAATTCCCTTAGACATGTCTCTTAGCATTCCTAATTTTTTCGGCATGTTACCTAAACAAAGGCTGGCTACGAATCCCATGTGCCATGCCATGTCAGGGCTGTGTGAGTCCTGGACTTGCCCTGCCTGGCTGACAGCAAAGGCAGATAGGTGAGAGGAAGACCAGTGGGTCAAGCATAAAAGGCTGGGCATTCTTCCTCTGGCAGGTGAGCACAGCTTGGAGCATGCTTTTATGGGTGTTGAGGTTTTCTCAACAAGACTAAAGTTTGGAGTGCACCAGAGCCCTGTGGACCCGTTAGGAGATTAGTAACAGAGATGAGTGATGAGATTGTCTTCTAGCCCATCTGCAGGACTGTGCCTGCATGGCACTGTAGGTGTAGCTGTGGGTTAGGCATGAAATCTATATATCTCTGAAGCTGCTTTCCAGTACTTGGCACAGGCAAGCCGGGAAGAGAACATCCTAGAGGTGGCCACAACGCTGAGGTAGCTTCTCACCAGCATGCAGCTCTCTGGCAGAATGTTTTCGGCCAAAGAGTTTGGCCACAGAAAGGGCTTTTCTATGTAGCAATTCACCTGACGCCAGATATGAATCATCCTGGTGAGCTGTGATCCCTCATGTCTTTTGAAGTATGTGTGAAATCTGCAAGGAAGCAGGACAATAGGGACCTTGCAAAAAATAGCTTTGGGATCACATGTTGCCCTTGTGGCAACTTTTACTGCTGTTACGATTTGTGTGCCCTCTTTGGACCACAGCAGAGAAAGGCCTGAGAGGTGAGCCAGCATTTATAAACTACACAATAGATGAGTGAAAAGACATCTATTCTGTATGCCATACCTATAACCTGGACATAACACCCTGGCACATATTGCATGTACTTTATCTGCAGTAATGTTGGCATCGGACTGCGTGATCATTTAAGTTGTGTGTAATATACCTGCATGTTTGGTCTGTTGATAGAATAAGAAAGGAAACATGATATATGGTCCTCCCCATCCACCAGAAGATCTGTGGCCTCTGTGGTGGAAACTTAGGTATCCCACTGCAGTAGAACAGTTTTTTAAACTGCTAGGTGAGGCTGTTTATGTGATGTAGAGATGTTTTGAATAGCATTTAAGATTGCAGGCTCACTAATTTTATGTGACACTAAGGTAATTATCATTTCAGAACTGCCAAATACCCATAGGTCCAGCATGATCGGGAATGTCTGATCCAGGCTTGCTTGGGGTGCCCTATTTGCTTGTGTATAAGGCAGAACCTGTGTTAGAGTTCTTCAGAAGTTGATTCTCCTTCATGCAAGCCACTGGAGCAAAAGCAAGTCAGTATGTCACTGCTACTGCTTTCAATAGGTCCAAAGAGATTGTTGTTATGCCACCACAGGGCAATTTCACTAATGGATATTAAAATAGATTTAGTATAATACCAAAAAAGTACAGCCAGAAAAATTGCTTGGCTATGTTACCAGCAAAAGAGGTATTTTTACTTCATTCTGATTCCCGATACACCCAAATATTGAATGTACTGTGATGTGTGTGTGGGGTAGGGGGCATGCTGTAGAGATCACCCTTGAAGTTCAAGTCAAGGAAATGCAATATGGCCAAAGAGTGTTATAACTATTCATCTGGGCACTATTCAGGGAGACAGTGTCTCAGGGAGCAGAATGGAGAAAGATATCAGGAGAAAGAAAATGTCAGGGGGGTGAAATGATTATGCTGCCTGACTGCTAGTTTCTAGGTTAAAGAGAAATGATGAAATCAAAGGACCCATTAATTCTAACTACTTAATCTAACTTAGTTTGCTGCAAATTTTTATCTAAAATTGAAAAAGTGTAATTCAAACCTGGACCAAAAGAATAATAAGATAGCCTGCGAGACCATTACCTAAAACCCAGTTACAATTGAACATTATCTGTGTGGACTCCAATTTTTATTAGCTTGCATTTGCCCTCCAGGGCATCAGACAAAGGCCATTGATTTGTTAGGCTTTAGAGGAGAGCTAAAACTGAGCAGTTTTGGATGGAATTGAGGGCAAGGCTCCCATATCTGGGATTTCCTAGAGAGACGTAAGCATGTGTGACTTACATGGAGATTTTAGTGTGTGCATGTACTGCACCAGTGATTTGCAAATGCATGGCAAGGCTTTTCTGGGGTTTGTAGATATGCCTGTATGGGCTGTAGCAGTATCTCTGACTTGGCAACAAGACTTTCAGAAATCCCAGACAACTGTTGAAACTTGCTGATTCTTACTTTGCTGGTCATAAACCCAGTCCCTCCCTCTGCAGCTGTGAGTCAGTAACAGGGTACTGTTTTGCAATCTCAGATTACTAAGGCTTTGAGTAAAAAAAAAAAATCCTTACATAACTCTCTTGAAATTAATGGATTGATTGATGCTGATGATTTGATGTTATTCTGTTAAACTGTTTTTGCAAAGAGAGACAAATGCTTCATGGTATATTTGTATGCTGTGAAACATAAATGAAACAGTTGATTGAACTGTTTTATGAAAAAAAGGACAATATATTGGCTGAAAGCACTCTTTGTATCTTTATTGTCTTTGATTCTTTTGGGCCTTTACTGTTTTCAAAGGACTTTCGATCAGACAGTTACTAATTCATGCTTAAATCTTTATGCAAATTGCACCAGCAATTTCACTATATACATGTGTACTCTAATCTTCTGGGAAAACTGTTACACTGTTACACTGAAAAAAAAAAATACACTGAAACCAAAGATCTAACTTCTGAGGCTACTTCTGTCACTCCTATAAGATGATCATTTACCACTAACCTGATTTGTTTCCTTGCGAAATTACTAATAAAAGGAAAGTAGGTTGTGTGTAATGTTGCTGTTAGGTAGCCATTGACAAACAGTGACTTTTAGTAGATACCACTATAAGAAAACAAACAAGCAAACAAACAGCAAATGATATAAAATGCTGGTCAGCAGAGGATGAT
The DNA here is from genome assembly GCA_011075105.1 of Heteronetta atricapilla. Taxonomy (NCBI): domain Eukaryota; kingdom Metazoa; phylum Chordata; class Aves; order Anseriformes; family Anatidae; genus Heteronetta; species Heteronetta atricapilla. Next base: position 70,489,551 of record CM021731.1, on the reverse strand, counting down.
GACTAAAGACTCGAGAAAAGGACAGTCAGAGATGGAAAAACTGTTATTCTCATTTCTAGCATTAATGCATCACATGCAAAAAAATCCCTGTTTCCCCTCACTTAAGTTGTTTAAGACAAGTAATGCTGCTGGGGTGCAGCACAGGAGGAGATGTGAATATCTCTGAATGCTCTCTGATACTTGAAGAAGCTGATACATGGAAGAAATTTCATGTGAAATGAATAAATATTGTGTGTGTGTTTGTTAACCACTCTAGTCTGGATTCAGATCCAGAGAAAGCTTAAGGTCTCTGGTGAATAGAGAAAACACCTCTGACAGAGCTTTGCAGGTGACATCAGATTTTGTCACCATGCTGAGCTGAAATTTCATGTGTTCTGAACTACATGATCAAATTTGTGTTCCTTTCACCTTATTGCTGCTCCTCTAAAAGAATTAAACTAGTCTCTGGGGTGAGTGTCAAATTTTGAGCATTATTATTGCAGATTTTATTAGATTACCCTCACCAGTCACTGCAAACCTGCTTGAAAAGACACAGATCTCTATGGAGCAACAGCCAGAACCTGGATCCTAAAATATCCCTCAGAAGGCTGGTGATGGTGAAAGCTGGGTCCTTCTGAAGGACTACCAAACCATGACTGTTATCTTTCTCTGCTAAAAACCTTTTTAAAAAAAATAATGAGGAGGAACAAAAATCACAGGGATGAAAGCCTAATCTTTGTCAGAGATCCAGACACTGCCTGTATTGTAGTTTCAGCATGGGCATGTGTCTGACATAAAATCAAGGAGGCAAATAAAATGGGAGCAGTCAATGTGATCATGCAAAACTGGGATTTAACTCTTTTTCAGACTAGCCAGTTGCAGCCTGGTGTGAATAGTGACCGTGTATTTTGTAAAGGATGAGTTGTTTTGTTTTTGTTTTAAAAAGAGCATTCAGATCAGCTGAGTTTGAGCTGATGCTGAAAACAGAGCTGCCAAATTTATCATTGTCCAGAAGATTTGCATGGGGCCAAAGGAGGTTGGCACAGAGAGATTAGAAGCAGATTATCAGCATGCTTTTAGCTTTATCTCTTTCTAGAAGCAAATAATTACCCTCAAACACAATCTCAGCTTTAAATAAGTTTTCAAATATAAATCATTATTTTGAAAAGACTGATAACTTTTATCAGAAATGTTAATTCTGCCAGAAGAAATTAATTTCCAGAGTAATTCATTACTATCAACATGGTTTTTGTACAGCAAAGCCAATTTCAATAAACCCGTTTAGTTCCCTGTGTCAAATTTTCAGTGTAACCTGCCTGAAGGAAAAAGAGACCATTCTGACATCACAAACTGGCTCATTTAACTTCTGAAGTTTTGTTACAAAACTGAGAAAACTGCTGGTTTCATAACATAGTGAGAGAACTTAATGGCTTTTTAACAGATAAAGTGGATTGATTCATCCCAGTTTCTGAAGTGCCCATGACTCAAAAACATGAACTAGAGAAGCCCTAGTGACTGGGGCTTATCCTGCCCGTGGAGACACTGTCAACCAAGAAAAGAACCATAATGTAATTGAGAAAATACATTTGTTTGAAATAGTGTTATGTGTGGTCCTAAATTTGGGTCAGTGATGATTGGAAATGAAGGAAACACCCATGGTTTGTCAGCAATATCCAGCTTTCCTCACAATCTTGACAGCTTGGATATTTGATGACACATCTTTCAGCTTAAACAACCTTGCAGAAAACATTACACTATTCTTCCTTACAGTGGGGAAAAAGTTGGCTAATATTAAACTGATGTTTCTTTTTTTTTTCAAAGCATTGAAGATTCAAATAGTTTCCTTATGGCCTGTTCCCTTATGATGTTTTGAAAGTCTCAATTATAGAATTTAAGGACATTTCTGGAAAGAAGGGGGAAGTCCTTTTTCATGTTTGAGAACATAAAAGAATGTAAAAAAAAAGGATAAAAAATTGTCCCATATCTCAACATAGGCAAATTGATAACGGCAAATTAGAAATGAAAGAAAACTTTGTAAGTTGGGCTAGACATAGCAGATGATTTTTATAGTACAACACTTTATGTTGCTGGTACTTTTACATTGAAGAGCAACAAAACAGGCCCTTTTATCTACATAATGGTCTTTTCTGGCAAACTTGAAAACTGCTGACTGTATCTAGCCTCTTCCTTTGCCGGGAAAATATCTTCCCCATATTATGACAGTGGCACTGTTAAATTTTCTTCTGCGTCTCCATGTGAGGTGTCCTCATGTGTGAAAATCTAAATCACTAATACAAATCCTTAGGAGGCCAGACCAGAAGCAGTTTTACATGCAATCAGTAAGATATATTAAAGGAGTGCACTGGCTAGACCTGTCATTTAGGTGGGGGACTGAGGTATGTCTGTGCCAGGAAATCATCTATGATTGTCCCTTTGGTCAGGGAGAGCTGAGATCACGTTGAAGGGAAGACCTTGCTGCAGGGGTAGTCCCAGCAGATCTGGATGGACATATATCTTCTGTAGGAGATCCACAAGCGGAACTTTTAGTTTCTCTTATGACTGTGTAGCTCTCTGTCCCCTCCTGCAGCCAGATCATACATGGTGACTTACAAAACACCTACTACTTCTTTCCTAGGCTGTTTAATCTCTTCAGTTCACTGAGGTTTTAAATCTAGAAGTTATAGGTTCAGCTGCGAACAAGAAATCCAGGACAATGCTATAATTAAAAGGTCATTCTTAATAACATGGAAGTTATAAATCCAGCTTTCTCCAAGTAATTTTGTAAATAATAAGCTGCATTTTTACAAGGGCATCTTGATTTCTCTCGGTGCCATCAGGACTTTACTTCAGAGAAAATGACAGGTAGATGTTTTTTGTGGTGAGAGAAGAGCAACGAATCAGACCTGCTGGCAGTTCCCAAAAGAGGGAGGCTGCTGCCCAGGTGTGGTGGTGACTTCTGCGAGTGCTCCACGTGTGCTCAGATAGCAGGAGCTAAACATAAAGAGAGAGGACAGCCGGTGTTGGCTGCATAGACATTTGATGTGCCATCCCTGTGGAGCAAAAAATAAAGCTGCATTTCTTAGTTATGGCAAAAGTGTTTACTAATCCGTGCCCAAGTGGAAAAAAAAGACACAAATGGGGCCTGACATATGCCAAGTATATGAGCCATTCTAAAAGTGCGATGTGTCATGGGCTCATTATTCATCAATGCTTAATCACACTGAGTTTATGGTGGCATTAAAAGTGGAGAAAAAAAAAAGATGTCATTTACATGAAATGCTGGAGACACTCCCTCCACCCTTAGATTCCTTCAGTAAGCTGGAAGGAGTTTGTGTGCGCATGAGAAAGTGTGCTATACAATGCCAGCCTTTATTCTCTTCTTGAATTACTCATACTGTGCAGTATGTAGGAAAAAAAAAAGTATGGGACTTATTTTGCTCTTAAGAAATAACAGTAAAACACTGAAGCAAGTCTATAATGCAAGCTAATGCACTGGTCAATTCTGGAGTTTATTTTGCTAGGGTTTTTTTGAATGCTAGTATCTCTGTAAATGGCACAGAGTGTTCTTCATGCTCAAGTTGCTACTTTCCTATGTACACAGGACAAGCCAAATTCCTTCCCCAGCCCCCAAAGTCTTGACCTCGACAAAGGAATTACTGTTGTCCCCCTGCACGAGGTTCTGCAGGCTGTTAAGTAATTGATGTGGAAAGCATGGGCTGAAGGGAGCTGGAACTGTAGGCAGAGAAGGAAATATGGGCCCACATCAGTGTAATAGATTGAGGCAAGGTGGAGAGTTTTGCATTAAAAAAATCTCATAGTCATGCAGTTGTCTAGTAGATGACTTGCAAGCTTAATAGCTGATGTACGTCCTTCTCTAATGATCTTTTTTTTTTTTTTTTTTTTTTTTTTTTTTTTTTTTTTAACCTTCTAGGTTTTCACTCCTGACAAGTAAAAAGGGCATATTTTAAAATTCCAATCACCAAACAAAGCAAGGAGGAATATGGGAGGCTGAGTTAAGCAGGCTTTAAGCAGGGCTGTTGCACAGCTGCCTTTCCATCTCCCCTCACCACCAGGGGACCAAACTTAAAGAAGGGCATGAAACCTCCTGAAAGGACAAGGGAGATAAAACCAGGGGGTGTGCACATGGGTGTTTGCATCTTGTAGTGACGTCCAGCCTGAAGAATTCAGATGGGTGTGTTCTAACTGAATCATCTGTCCATCAGCTACAGCTTTAAGATCATTTGATTCCTCATAGTAGAGGTGGTTTAGTTTTTCAAAGTCCATTTCCTAATATAGGCAAAACAGGCAAAACAGCAACTGGTTTTTAGTATTTCTTCATATTTTTTTTGTAAAGAGGGAATAGTCAACTTTTCTACCTACGGTATTATTCATCTCAGCTTTCTTCAAGCCCATGCTCTGGTCTGACAAAACACAATAGACTGGACTGGCTCCAGACGTGTTTGTTTAGCCCCATATATAATTATTACCTTGTAAACAGGATGCACCTTTAAGTTATAATTTAAATATGATAAATGGGCCAAACCCAAGAGTTTTATTATGCCATGACACAGTTATTACTAACTTAACAGGAAACACCTGCAAGTTATTGTTATAATTAGAGATGGCTGAAAAATGGGGAAATCATTTGGTGAAAAAGAAATAAATAAAATTACTGGAGTTCTTCTCATTCTGAAAGTTTTGAAAGTATCCATTTGGGCTGAATTTCATGCATCCTCTCTAGTGAAATCATGTTTTAGTATTCTCATTTGCAGAAAATGGTTACACTTTTCCAGAGAAAACTAGCTTTTAGCTAAAGTACTAAAAGTATCTTTAAAACCACATAAAGTATAATTGAAACAGCTTTTAAATGTTTTGTTTAATGAAAAATATAACTATGGATAATTTCTTACTCAACATTTTTTCTTCCCTAAGAGAAGAATATTTTCATTTGAAAATTGGAAAACTTCAAGCAGTTCTGATTATTATTTTACTCGAAAGTAAAAGTTCTCTTAAGTTCTTCTTTCTGCCCAAAGCTTTCCATGTCACATGGTCTGGTGGTGACAGAAGGATCACTGCCTCCTGCTCCTCACCACTGCATTTCTGGTAGGGAATCATGGTCACCTTCACTACTCAGTGCTTCACTGATTCACTACAGACAAAGTAAACTGCATTAGGAAAGGTCAACTATTTAAATGTTACAGACACACACACACAGGTTATTTTGTCCACTCTTAGTTACAGGGTACTCATGTGACAAGTTTGCAAGAAGGTCTTTGGGAGTGGTGACCCTGAATGTAGGGCAGCTGGAAGTGGCAGCATCTCAGGGGGCAAAGCAACTTTTGGGTAGGAGAGCACATCTTCAGCCTTTCTCATTGCAACCTGGCTGCTGACCTAAGTACTTGTAGTGGAGTTGACTTCAACCCACAGTTCTCACTTTGTCTTCCTGGATTTGGAGCCAGTCCATGTCCTGTCATTTTCATCTCCCATCTTGAGTGTGCTCATAACTGGAAGTTTTGTATGAAACAAGAATAAAAAGAGAATTCCTCCCCTCCCCTCCCCCTCCCCGCCGCGGGGGGCGGGGCCGGG
>CM021731.1:70444115-70478986 GCA_011075105.1 Heteronetta atricapilla | reverse complement strand
CTCCTCTCCCCTTTCCCCAAGAGGCAGGGACTAAAGATGACTTGGAAGTTAGGACTCAAATAGCAGGGAAACAGGTCTCAGCAGTGGGAGGTGTGAACTTTACTGTAGAAGATTTTGGGATTCCCACAGGGTATTGACAAAAGGTCAAGAAGCATGCATCAGTAGTGTAGTCACTATGTCAGGGGGGCTTTCCCAGTAACTTAAGCTTGGTGTCTTTTTTTAAGAAAATGTTTCAAGTCAGAAACTTCTAGAAGGTTTTTACGTTATGGTTTTAAAGTGTTTTTGTTTTTTTACTTAATATTGATGCTATTCAGCTAATTCAGCTATTGATGTCACGAGCTGAAATAGAATATTTTATTTTATAATCATAAAGTGTATAGAGATTTATTTTTCTCTTTTCCTAATTAAAATGTCTATTGTGTATTTGTGTATGCTGTGTGATAGGAAGGAACAATATACATCATCTCATTTTTTTTTTTTTTAATGTTATTGCAACATGAATGTGCTATTGTCAGAAGTTTGTGAGATATACAACCACAAATATGCATGCATTTCAAATGACACCATTAGTCTAAACATTATGGGGATGAAATGAAACATTTAATGGAAATAGTTTTCCAATTGTTGAAATAAGGTTGCACTGGAATAAGGGAGAATTACTAAAGCAATGACCACTGAAAATGCATAGCATTGTTTTAATGAATTGTCTGTCAATTACAATAGATTATCGTGGAGGCAAACAGTTTACTCATGACATTTTAGGGATATGCTTTTAGTGATGTAAAAATTAAACTTAATAACACTATGTTTAATAGAAAAATTGGAGATAGTTTGTGAGCCATTTCATATAAATTGTTGTAAAATTATGAAATATATCTGTAAGGAATAGTTTTGAAAATTTACAAGTCTTACAAGACCTTCATAGGCCCAGGTATCTTAAATATGGAATTGGGCTATGAAGTCACCAGAATGCTTAACTTATATATACTGTCTAGTGAGTCCTCCTAAGATAGATTAGGAGGAGTGCATTTTATAAATGCATTTTGAATATAAAATATATTACTCTAATTTAAAGAAAGATGTTGTTTGGATGAAAATACTTTTCTTTTTCTGTGACACTGAAAGGAAGATGAAGACCAGAAAGCCAAGCTGACTGGTGATTATAGTAACAAAAATGAAATGAAGTTATCAATGTCCTTTACTTCTTGACATATTTAACTTGTCACTTCTCTTTAAATTCAGATTTGCCTTCTAAATGTCCAAAGGTGAAATGTCGTGTTACTCCTTCTTGTTATATTATAATTATTGGCTTTTTGGTTTAGCTACAACTAAATGGTGAATGAGAGAAGTGACTCAAACACATGCTGCTTCTCTTTTCTATGGTACCATCAGACTTTCCCATTGTGCATGCATAAGTAGGAGAGTACATGCGTGAGTAATCAAAATGAGTCACTTTCTATCTTTAGTGAAATAACCCTCTGTTCAGCATTCCCCTTTGCCAAGTAGGAGGCAGCAATTGCAAGTAGGTAATTGCACTGCTAACACATGCCAAGGCTCAGATAAGAACCAATCTGGGTACATGCAGCGTATTAACAAATTCTCCAAGCACTGACTCTGCAGAATAAAATTCAGCATTTTCATCCAAGATAATATGCTCTAATTAACCAGTGCATGGTACTTTACACTAAATACAGGGCTTGAATAGAACTTTGGGAATGGGATAATGGAGGCTTATTAGGTTAATAAAGAATCATGTGTTCCAAGGCTGACTTAAAAACATGATTAGACTTCCTTTAAAATAGGCCAAAGTATTTCAGATTTAATCAGTCCCCTGGAGGTTACTGAAATTATGAAATAGGTTTGGCAGTCAATAAGTGACATCACTCATGCCATTCAGAATATGAAAATGCTCTAAAGAAATACCAGGAGCTTTGGTGGCTAAAAGCCACCTTAAAATTGCCTCAGAGACTGGATGTTTTTTTGTCCAGCATTTAGACAGAAAACATTTTACTGCAGAAGTTAGAACCATCTTTAATGCTGCATAAGATTTCTATAGCAGAAGGGAAACTGTTATCCCATCTGACTTAATTAAAGTTGCTTGTTGCTATTCCCTGGGAAGACTTCCCCTGTAGATCTTTGATTTGAATTTAGAAGCCATCCAAAATGACTCTGAGAAAACTTGCTCAAGTCTAAGAGACACAGATTATGTGCTGGGATTAGGTTTGCTGGTTTACACTAGTCAAGTCTAGGCATTCATTCAAAAGATGTTCTTCCCAGAGCAGTGGACTTCAGTTACTTGGATGAGTTAATAGCATCTTACAAAATTCTTGTATAACACATTGCTCCTGTCTCATTGAACTTTCAGTTGGAGATACTACATAGTTGTTTAAGACAGTTTCTGTGGATCACTTTGGATCATCTAGTCTACAGCTTTGACCATTATATATGGTTCATTACCTGTGAATCACCACTACAGTGTTCTCCCCTTTAGCTCACACCTGAGACCATGTGAAATCTCCCTGATACACCACTGGGGTACCTTCAGGTGGACATGGATGTTGGGACAGATATTTCCGGGCACAGGGAGCTCATTTAAATGCTGTGAGCCAATATTAATAGCACTTCCTCTATAACCACAGTCTTTGAGGACCCAGTCCCTTAAAATATTTATCCCATATTTGTCCCATATTTGACCCAGTCCCCTATTTGCTATGCCAGCAGTCTGTGCAATTAACTAATTCCCTGCTTTTCATCAATTTAAATTTTTCTTATCTGAGTACGTTGCAACTGATGAACCAAACACCCTAAGGACTGTTAATCTCACCTGAAATGAAAGGGAGTTACAGCCTAGAGAATGGGACTGTCTGTCATGAATATTGAAAAACACTATCAGAATGCTTTGTGACATCAGGTATGTGTAATCAGAAAAAACAAATGTGTTTTTGTGATTCTAGTGGAAATAATATTTAAAAAGAAAAATACCGGAAAGGTAGGAACATCTCTGAGGGAATAGTCTGCAAGCAAAATTTGGCTCACGTGACTAGTTTGGTACAGTTAAAAGGGATCATTTCTAGGACTAGAACTGGCAGAATTTAATTTTCATTTGCAAGTCTTCTCCAGTCAATATGAATTTTCTCACACTTGCTTATCAAATATTCATCCAGCTATTTTCACTTTTTCTCCACTTCTTGTCATTTATCCTCCACTTTAGCTGAAATTAAGATCTAACTTTCCTATAACTAATACTTGAAAAACTGTAACTTTCAGTATGCTTGAACAAAATATTTTAGAACAGTGCAGCCTGACAAGGCAGAAACTGTTCTCCTGCTAAAACACCCAGTTATTCAGTGAATATCACAGTATTCTATTGCTAGCTTCTCTACAAAATGTTAGAGATTAAGTCCACATGACAGACCCAGACTTGTAGAAGGACTCCCACATGCTTTATACCGACCCTTAATTTAAATGTATATTGTAAAAAAACAAAGATTTATATAGTCAGATAAATTTCCAAACCCTCAGCTAAGAGATATATAGAAATTAAGTGCAGGACGGACAGATATATCAACTGAATGTCAGATAAATATTATCTGTGCATGTCTTCCTATCCTATTATAGGACATAGGTCTGAACAAAGCTGTCCTTAGTCAGGACAGGTAAGTAGGAAAAACTATCTCCTAAATTAAGTGCAATTTCTGGAATTAAAATAGTAATTTGAAAGCCAATAGCAGTTATATTTTATTATGCAGTGCCATCCTCAACTATATCATCTGTATAGAATAATTAATATAACAAAGCCCATAGTTATCTTTTGTTTACCTCAAATTATATTAGAATACAATGAGATAAGCAAACAAATCTTGCTTTCATGTTCTGGAAATCCATTTCCTGCCTCAATTTGTCTTTCTGCTAGGAAACAGTAATTTATGTATGTTTAGAAGGTCATCTGTCAGATACTTTGTTCATATAATAAACATCTGTATAATATTTGCATCGGGTGGGGTGATTCCATTTGGCTTTTGCTGTTTTTCAAGGCATCATAACAACTGTCATCAGAAAACACAGAGAAATGATGCTGAGAGAAAGCGCTGACCTCGCTCTCCTTTTTATGAAACAAATGAAGTTCACGTAGACAAGTTGTGAGTAGTGATAGTGAAGGCAGTGAGAATTGTTTACTTTCTTCCATTAACATGTTCATTTGTGTCAAGAAAGAATGTTTTATTGGTGTCTGTGTGTTCCCTCCTTACGTCCCTGTCTTTTGCAGAGGATGCTCATGAGGGACTAATCCTTCCATGTCCAGTCTAGCATAGTGAGGCTGGTACTGCCCAGACAGGTCTGGAGAGGTAGGTGACTACATCCTGGATCTGATCTCCACAAGCTCATGTCAGCCCTGAGCCACAGGTAATCACATTACTGATAGTTATGTTCAAGTCACCCAAAAGGCCCTGGAAGACAGTTCTAGCTCCAAAAGGTGCACCTGCCACTGATTTACGTTTGTCACAGAAAAGTGGAAGGAATAATTTATCCTCTTCCATGAATTAAAGAGAATTTGGCCCCCAGTTCTCTACAGCTGGGTACATGTAACTCAGCACATTTCTCTACTGCCACAGTGATTGGAACTTTTCCCTTCGAGAAGACCAAGCACATTATCAAGACAGGAGAAGCCAGGTCAACCAATGAAAATGAAATTGTAGGTACTGCAGTGAAAATGTCATCATTCACATGCTGTGTGACCAGCACGTGGCTGGCTACTGTGCAGGATAACTTGCTTTGACTTGCTTGTATAATGTAACTCTTGCTGTCTTACAGCCAGAGAGCTCTGCAAGGACATGTGATTGTGCCAGTACCAGAAGTGGGACTGCTGGACAGAACAGAGATGTAATAAGCAGGGATGACCTTAGCCAGAAAAGAAGGAAGGCCTTCACAGCTGTGGGAAAGGCTGGTGTCAGTGACCAGGGGGCAAAGCCACCTCCCTTTCCTGGGAGCCCCAGTGTGCTTGCAGTTCCTGCCTTGCGCCCTTGGCTCCTCCTGTTCAACACAGCAGGTTGTCCTGATGTCAGGGACAGGGCCCTGGGAGAGGTCCCTGTGCAAACAACACAAACGGCATGTGTCTACCACCTTCCTTGTAGGACTGTGATGAGCCTGGACACCAACTGTAGCAGCTTCAGCTCAAAGAGTGCAATGGCAACTCAGAGAGTGAGTGAAAGGAGAAATGCACTCAAACTTCATCAAAACTTTTCAACAGGCATGATTCTACCCTTTTCCTGTCTGTAATTCTTCATCCTGACTCTTTTCAGCCGCAGCCAAGTCAAACATCCCTAAGATCTGAGATGACTGCATTCAGCAAAGCCACATACAACAACTTCTTAAAGATGCAACAAGCCTTTTGGCCTCTCTCTGTTGTGTGGCTGTGCTTGAGGCCCCCTTTGTTTTTGTAATGTTTCGTTTCTGCACATCTGGAGCTCTGCAGTGCCCCGCCGGGAAACAAATACATTTACGGCAAGTGTAAGAACAAATATTTACCAGAATTCATCTGTAACAACAGAACAGGAAAACTATTTAAAAACAACAACAACAATAAAGAAACAAGTCATGAAATAATAGAGTGATTAATCCTATTGGCTGGACCAGTCTATTTTTGCTCTAGGAATAACAAACAGATTTGCAATGAATTGTACTTCTTATTTTCTGTACAGTAGCATGGAGGGCCTCTGTTCAGGGATAAGCCTCTCATTGAGATTGCTTGGCTTTATAGTGAAAACTAAAGCATAATTTTTCTAGAATATAATGTCAACGTTCACTAAAAAAAGCAAGTGCTCATGCCTCCCTTCCACCAAAGAAAATTTAAAGGCTTTCAGTGACTTATGTGGGGTTTGGATCAGGCCCCATAGCAAATGTTTATGCTCAAATGCAACATTGCTGCTGCAAGCAGGGGCAGGCTTTAGATTTATATTGGGATCTGTTATAATATATATATATATTTTTCAGAACTGATATTTTCTTTAAGTGTTATGATGACCTTTACTAGTCTCTAAGCTGATGCTGTATCGGTTCAAGGAGGAGTAAATGCTGCTTGTGCCTCTGCCTAGGAATAAACAGCATCAATAACTGCTTGTGTTTGGGTTGTGCCAGGCCCACGAAGAATAAAAGAACAATTGCTCCCTAGTTAGACCTGTTTCTTCTGAAACTTCTCTGCAGAGAGCAAGGGTTCAAGGATGTGGACTTCTCCCAGGAGGGTGGTGAAGGAGCCAAATGTTCAAGTCAGCATAGTCAGCACGCAAACCTCAAAAGGACATGCAGAAATAGAAATGTCAGGAGGATGGAAGAGGAAAGAAGCATATGGCTTTAGAGGAGGATTATGCTAGATCTGGAAGAATACTATTGCAAGACTCAAAGTGAGACAAAGTAAGTCACATAAATCTAAAATGACTCCACATTCTGAAAACATGCTGGTATAATACACAAGGAACACTAAAAAAAAAATGAGGAAAGAGCAGCGGAGTGACTAGCAAGTGTGTCTTAATTTACCAGGATGTGTACAGACTTTATGCTTCTTTTAAGAAAAGAATAATGCATCACAGGCCTTTTACAGAGTTTGTTTCAAAGTCTCATCTAACATGAGGGAAATTTTAAAGACGTTCCTTATAAAGATAGAGAATATGCTACAAGAAAAGTAGGACTGCAGCAGAGAATATCAAAGGACCACCTAGCACATCTGTTTCCAGTAGCAGTCAGCAGCAGGTTTTTAGGGGAGAGTGGAAAACTGAGGATGTGCAGCATTATTAATTTCCTTGTTTGGCCTCCCGTTTTGGGATATCAGATTCTCAGTGATTTCCTGAGCTGGAGGTTCAATATGATCAGTCACATCCTACTGATACAGCTTCCCAGCATGAGTTTGTCCAGGGTCTTTTGAATCTATTTGTTTATCATTTTCCTCACTGTCCTATGTCAATAAGCTCCACAAAATTAGTATATGATGCCTAATAAAACATATATTTTTTTCCCCACCAACCTGCTAATGATATTTTTTGTGCCTCATCACTTGTGTTGTAAAACTTAGTGACTAATGGTTATATGCTCTCTCTCTATTTATGAATTTAGAAACCTCTCCCATGTCTCCTGTCACTCATGTCTTTACCAGATGAAGGGCTCCTGGTCTGTGCCACTCATGTGGTGGAACAGGACACACCTTTCTCATCCTTGTTGGCACTCTCTGGCCCTTCTCTAGTTTTTATGTCTCCTGAAATGGGTGAGGATCACATTGTAGTCAATATTTCAAAGAGTTTTAAAGCTTTGGTGAATCTGGGGATGCTGGCAGTTGTCTGATGGCTAAGATGGCAGAACCTAAGGGCTTAGGTCTTACAGCTGCCTGAATAGTATGCCTAGAAATTTGAAGACAGTGCTTGGCATCTTGTGTTGGAAAAAAAATGGGGGGAAGGTAACAATTTTCTCAGAAAATCTAGACCTCCTTGATCTAAGTCACAGAATCACAGAAACACAGAGATGCAGAATCACAGAATCACAGAATCACAGAATCAGCCTCTGGAGGTTGTCCGACCCAACCCTCCTGCTAAAGCAAATTGCCCAGGGCCACGCCTTTTGAATATCTCCAAGGAGGGAGACTCCACAATCTCTGAGCAACCTGTGCCAGTGCTCAGTCTCCCACACAGTAAATTTGGACAAAGTCCAAAAAATATAAAATGGAGTCATGCTCAAACAAGCCTAAAACACAATGATTTGTCTCCCTGGAGAACCCACGTAGAGCAGAGTAAGGATGAAAGATGTGTCCTCAGATAACACATACCCTGTTTTAGGTGGTGTTAGAGGTCTCAGCTCCCATTCTTTATTTCTTTAAATATGTACCTCAACACAGGTGCTAAAAACAGAGTAATGACATATTCTACATCTCATGACTTTTATTTTTTACTATCATTTTCCATTTCATCTGGAGCTGTTAAGTATAGGTAATTTTGCTCAAAACACCAGTAAGATAAGAAATAGATTACCTTGATATATTTCATCTATTATACATTTATTTCTCCCTAAACCCAAGTTATGTTCCAGGGGATGAACAGGTGTAATTAGGGCCCTTTGAGCCCAAAGATATTGCTGATTTCTTCAAAAAAGTTAAATGTTCATTTGTGATGGAAATAAAAATCACCCAAGAAAAAACATAGCACACATCTGAGAATCCCAAATTCAATCTTTGGGTGATTAAGGAAAGACATATAGGGCATAAATTCTTAATAAAATAAGATGATAATAATTTTCAAATGAGGTATTTAGAAAGAATCCATGAATCCACTGGCTAATAAATGCATATTTATTTATTTGTATTATGTTTTTACTGTTTTTACTTAGCAATTGATTTAAGAAGGCAGAGAACTCACATAATGAGAAGACTACTCCTTCTCCACCCTTTTATAGTTCATACAGTGCTCCAACCCTGTTTTCATTAAACCTTCTAAATTCTAATCTAAACCGCTGGCTGGATGCAGTGTGGAAAAAATATATTGAAATAAACAGGCTTCTATATTTATACATATTCTGCTTTGCTCATGATATAATTGATCAAGAAGATGATTATTTCTAGGAATCAAATAATTTTTCTCAGAAATAAAGATTAAAACAAAAGAAAAATAATTCCAGTGTTACATCAGTGGTCAAAGAACAGAGGAGGGATATCATCTGAGTTTTGTTCAAAGGTTTGATAAGTTGTGGAAGAACTGTGCAAGAGCAAAACACATAAACTTGACAGTATCCATCTGATAGTGGCAAGAAGAACACGGGACACAGAGCAAATAAGCAAAAGCTTAAGTAGTCTGCTGAGGTTAATTTTCTTGCCACACTGACATATTAATCTGTCTTGCTGTCCCTTTCCTCCTACCTTCTAATGTTAGCCATGTCTTAGTGAATTTACCTGTCCTCAGTGGCTATAAAGTCATATAATACTTTCTCTGTTTTAACCAGTTTTAATTTCATGTTTTAATTGAGCATACAGCTGCTCTGATGAAGGACACAACCATACTGCAAGTTGGTAAGTAGCAGACTTGGTATCTGTGGCATTTATTTAAATGTAAGTGAGCTACCTGAGTCACATCCACATGGGGAGATGAGTTCTCAGATGCTTTTTTCCAACTATTTATTTTAGTTTTACATAAAAACAAAGGGAGAATTAGAAGCACTGGAAACAAAGCTACATTTATTGGTACCCAGAATTTTGTCAATGTTGTACACATCTTAGTCAGTTGCTACTCACTATTTATCATTTCAGACCAATAGAAAGCATTGAGCAAAAGGCTTATTACTTACTAAAACTTATCTGAAACAGAAAGTCCTGGAAATATAAAAATAATCCAAGTCAAATTCTATTGTCATGATATGTATAACATCCAAGTTAAGTCAGTGGATGTACAAACAAGGTATAATAAAAGAATTATGATTTAAAGGCTGTTGCCAGTGTCTTGACAACCAGATAAATGTGATCCTGTGTCCTGGTGCAGCAATGTAACCTTACTGACTTCAGCAGCAGTTGTGTGAAAGATATTACAGGACTGAGACAATGAAGTTAATGAAAAAGAATAGTATACCCCAAATTTAAGTTTATGCAAGCATGTGTCAATACTGATCACCTAGAAATAGAGAGCCAGAGAGACATAAAAAAGTAGAACACTTAGTCCCTGCAAATAATTTTTAAGGAGACATTTTTCCTTAGTGAAATGATGTACCATTGACTGAATGGCTTCTTGCTGTTTCATGAAGTCCTAACTGTGGCTTTTTGTGTCATGGTGATAGCCAGAAGTGACTCTGTTGAAATCAACACAATAATCTCTGTATTTATATACAGAGGGGCTTCCTTATATACGAGCGAAGCAAAGACGGTGTATTTATTTCTGAGCAAAAGCAGTGGTACTATGACACTGTTCTTTTATAGTTGGTATAATTTCCTGGCATTGCAAATGCAGGATATATGTTTTGTGATTTAATTTTCCTGCCTCTGATGTACTGCTTCTTACCTAGAAAGCAAATGCACATTTTTGGCATTGAGAATGGAGACTGTTTGGGATTGCGGTAGGCTAAGCAGAAATAAAAAGATATTATGTGTCTGAACATGAGAAATATAAGTGGCAATACACATAAAGAAGCAAGTAAGGCAATATTTTATACACAACTGTATTTAGCACTGAGGATTTGTTAAGAGAGAAGACAAAAGATCTAACTCAAATGCAAACTCCTTTAGAATTCAGCTGTTTCAGGACCAAGATCCTGAGACCTCTCAAAAAAAATTTAAAAAAGAAACCAAAGCAAAATCAAAAAACAAATGAACAAATAAAAACCCAAAACATGCCTATGCAAAGAAAATGCAATGAAATCCAGTCTTGGACCTATATTAAATACCAGCCATGCCTAGAGGTAAAAGTCTAGGGAGAAAGGTCATCACTGTATGGGCTTTACTTCCACACAGTCTCAAGCTTTTAATTTTACTTTAAATAAAGCTTAAATCCCTCTCAGATGATTTCTGCTAAGGAAAAGTGCGAGTTAAAAGAGAATGGGAAGTATAAACAAGATGAATGTCACAGACCAGTAAATAACAACAAGTTAGGGTCTAAAGGAAAGGCTGCGGATTTCAAGGCGACATGGACTCATGCAGGATGTGAGTAACTCCCATAGACTTCCCACTATCTATAAATGGGATCCCATTGACGTTATTGATATCCTGTGGCAAGAAAGTAGGACCCGTATTTTTAGATTTGTGTATGTTAGCTATTTTCTGGAGTTGTTACCACACTCATATATTTTTAGTGGTTCACTATATTTAGTAGAGGAGCCTTTGCGTTATGTTGTGTCATCCAGAGTGTGTGAACTTCCTGTAGCTCATCTGTTTCTTTGATCCTACCAGCCACAATAGCAGCAGAGCTGACTCATCAGCCATGGGTATTTTTTCCATAGTAGGAGCTCCCCAGGTAGGCGGAAATGTACCAAACATAGGAAGGTAATGGCCATATCCATCCTGAGCCCTATGCTAACTCGAAGTCCACTGCAGACAGGAAGAATGTGAGCAACATCAGAGTTGGCTGCAGATATTTTGTGGGTTTGCTTTCTAGTATTCTGTAGCAATGTTATATTATATCCTAATCATACTTTGTGTACTTTGCAACTATATGAATATCAAAATATATTTATGATAAATTTCTTGCTGTGTACAGTTATCTGTGCTTATTGTATAGATGTTGGGGTTTATTATATAGCCTACAAGGCCTGATGCACATTCAGAACTCATTTTTGTTGAAGGTATGTTGACTGATAAGTTGATATACAGAAGTCATTTCTATCTTTTTTTTTTTTTTTTTTTTTTTTTTTTTTTTTCCTGGAGTATGTTTCTAGGAAAGACTGAAGGTCACTTTTCCTTTGTAAAGTGTCTTTGACTTTTGCTGTTGTGATTGTTATCAAAATAACAAAAAAAGATGTTCTCCTAAATCTATGTTTTTTCATACTATATTCCTTTCCACCAGTGAACATTTATGCTGTCTGTTACATATGATAGCTCATGGAAAATTCAAACAAAATTATACTTCTCATGGCTCAGAAATACCAATTACCCACTCTTCACTGCTATACACACAAACCTTCATGATAGCTGTTCAAGATGCACAATACTGCTTTCTCCATAGTGCCAGTATCTTATGTGAATTTCTTAGAAAAATAACAAAATATTACTTTAAGTTTTGAAAACATAGGTGTTACTAAATTTGTATGTACAATATTTTGAGAGAAGTTATGAGAGTTTAACAATGAGAAGAGTTATATGAGTTCAACTTAATGCATTATAAGAAAATTTGCAAAATACTTATATTCAGTTTGAGTATAGGGCATCACACAATGTATTTTAATATACCTATGTCCCTGTTTTCTGTACTGGCTTTTTACACTAAATCACTCAACACACTTAACTGAAAGGCTTTCAGTAGCTCATGAAGCAAGATGTCTATTGTTTGACAGGTCTCTTATTTTTTTCTCCTTTTCTCTCCATTTTGCTCTACATGCTTCTACCTGTACAGAAATCACTTTTCTTTCTTTCTTTCTTTCTTTCTTTCTTTCTTTCTTTCTTTCTTTCTTTCTTTCTTTCTTTCTGTCTTTCTTTCTGTCTTTCTGTCTTTCTTTCTTTCTTTCTTTCTTTTTCTCTCTCTCTTTTTTTTTTTTTGGGGGGGGGGAGGGGGGAGTGTACATTTCACTGCAAATTTGTATTAGTGAAAGAAGAGCAGAAGAGCAGCTGTTTATACTTGGAGCAGAAACTGGTTACATCTGAAGTAATGGAACACACTGAACTATAGTGCACAGACAAGAGGGTAGTGAGTTACCCTGGTTCAAAGTATGTTTAAGATAACTTTTTGGTTGGCTTGCATCAGCTGTACTGTGGAAGCTCACAAACTAAGAAAGGCCTCATTAATACTTGGATGGGAGACCTCCAGACAGCATCAAGATTTATTTCAGGAAGTGGCATTAGCGACATTGTAGCTGGCACTTAGAATTGGTGCTATCTCAGTGTTTAGTATGTTCTTAGGGATACAATTTTGGGAGAGAGAAAAAGGATGAATTTTCAACTACTTCACGCACTCTTCACTTCACTGTATAGAAGCTCATTCTTATAATTTGTGTTTTCCAGAAAGGTATGAGGGAGAAAAATGAGATCCAGGAGGGAATCCTGCCCATATTTTAGCACTAAAAATGCACCGCTTCTAGTTGTAAGTATAGAGGAGGCTGACCTGTTAGCTTTCTTGGCCAAATCTCAACTTGGTTTCTTTCTGCACAGGGTTGGAGTCAAACTAAAAACTCACTGCTGCTGTGACAAGGTTGGACCTGATCTTCTGCACCACTTTGAAGCACATATCCCTTATTCTGGCTGACTCAATGAAATAACCCAGCTGATGATACAGCTACATGATTTATTGGTGTCAGCACAAATCATATGGTTGGGAGACATAGCTGGGAGCAAGGCAAAGCTCTTCCACAGGTCAGCCTGAGAGTCTCAGGGAACTGTTAAAGCAGTACCTTACAGTCCCATGATGGTTTACTTTTGAGAAGACATTCTGCTCATCCTGTCCCTACCTTTTCTGTGAGGGGTTATTTAAACCAGCTGTCACATGCCCTCAAAGGACAGCTCTGTTTTAGTAGTGTCTGAGAGAATGAGTGACCGGGCTTCTTATATCTTCCCTGCAAAGGGTGTTGGCCTTCCACAAAATGAAAGCCTTAAAGTTTTCAACTGCTTTTGTCTCCACAAAATCCAAATCCACTGAGAGTGAAGAGCTCTCTTAATACTTCCTGCAGTCTCTCTGAAGGCACTGCAGAGAACATGTGAGACCCCAGTCAATGTGCAAGCATTTTGGTTGCCACCTCATCTTTTCAAAACATGTCAGACTTCCCAAATGCAGCATGATGCACAAGAGAAGCCTGCTGAGAAGCTTTTTATTCCTTTGGGTTCATTTCTAGGGGATAGTTTTAAGTGCCCTGACCTACCACTTGTACATGTGCATTTGTGCATACATTTATGTACATGTACATATATATACACATATATAAACATATACAAAATCTTCTGACAAAAAAAAAAAAGTGGACGAGATGTTAATTACAGAAGCAAATTTATCATTATATTAAATTTAAAACTTATTAGCTTATTCACAATTTTTTCTTCTTATTATTGCTCTATTTAGATAGATTGCAATTTCAACAAAAGGGAGGAAGACTCTGTGCACCAGCTGGTTGATGGGAATGGAAATATCTGTCCTTTCTAAATGTAATCTCCAGAACAGTCGTCCCTCATGCTGCTCCTTCAGGCAGCAATATGCTGGGAAGCCTTTCACAGCTTCAACTCTTTTTTCTATGCACAGGAGAGATTCCTGGTCTCAGCTGTGTAAATGTTTTAACTGAGATTCATGTTCGACTATTCAGGTCATTGCTTTCTCTTCTGGCCCACACAGGCCAAAATGCATCTATATAAGCATGAAGTGTCCAACACCAACACAGTATTTTTCACTTGAACACAACCATGGCACGTGGCTTACTCAAAATACAGAGTAAAAGGCCAAGTGGTGGATTTGCACATTTGCCTGATAAGAACTTAGCACTATCTATTAAAAAGATGCAACAGTCCTGTTGTGTGCCTTTGCAAATCTGATTTGGCAGAAAACCTTTTCTCAGAAGGAACCCAAGGAATCCAAACTCTCAGTTCAGTCTTAAGACAGCACTAAACTAAGGTTAAGAAGCCTTTTAAAAATATGTAATTTATGTTCACAGTTACAATGCATTTGTGTCTGAATTCAAGTAACCAGTAGCTCCTTTACTGCATTGGATGGAATAGTATAGTCACTCTCCCTCCACTGTTTTGAATTTTTCCTGTACAAGGGTTTTAGTCACACAAGGAAACTCAAAAGCAGTTACATGACTAAATCGGTTTTGCTTATAGACGGGCTTTGGTAGCTCTAGAGAAAGGATTAATCAATGCACACATTTGCAGGGATTGTGTTCCCATATACATGCATTCTGCCTGCAACTTTTGAAATGTCAAATGGAGATAACAAATCCCTGTGGTGCCAAGATTCTCCTTTTGTGACACTTTCCTAGAATTTTCCTTTCTCTAAAATTCAGTGTAACCATAAGTAGAAACTTTAGTACTATTTTTACTGAATTTAAAAAGGAGGTCCTGATATTTTTTGTGGTCAAGACTTGAGGCCATTCTGAACTCAACATCTAGGCATTTTGCTATATGTGTTCACTGGGGGGTGAAAAAGGCCATGTTTTCAGAATACAGGAACTGTTTTGGGTATTTCAATAGCTTATTTACTGCCACAAATGCTCTTGTTGCTTGAGACTATAAGGCTGATTGCTGAGCACCCTGAGGAGGGCTCCCAAACAAGTCTCTGTGAAACTACTGCTTGCAGCTGGCTTGTCTCAGAGGTTTCCCACAGGTTTCCCACAGCTCTGGGCTCACAGACACTTGCCTGCTAGCATACACATGGATGATTGCAGCACTATAGACATATCCTTGCCACAAGACTGGTCAGAATTAATGTCACCCAGTATGTGACAATGAAGACACAAGGCTTTTATTACTGTCTGAGAGTCTTTGAGAAATGAAACTAGGTAGCTGTGGCCTTGGTATATATGCTTCTACTATTTTAAGCTTAAAACAACCTGTATGCAGTAAAAATAACATATTTCTTCTTGCAAAACAGGAGAGCTTCCATCCTTCCCTATCAAGTTATCTTGCCTACAGCTAAGGAATACTCTAACCTTTAAGCTATTTGGTAAGCTTCATTTTTTTTTTTTTTTTTTTTTTTTTTTCTCCAGCTTTGTAATTCTATATCCATGTCTTTTCTTTTAACTGCTTTCAAACAGCATTTATACCCAAAAATCTGGGTGTGGCAATAGGTTTGGGACAACAAACTCACTACTTTTGGTAAATCACTTTCAGCTCAAAAAAAAAAAAAAAGATAGTTCACTACTTCTGTTCAGCTCAAAGTTGCTCTGGCCTCTTCAAACTTTCTATAAGAGGTAGAATAGCATTTATTTGTGCTGAAAAATGCTTAATTAACCTCTTCTTCAAACACATGGTTGCTTACTGTGTACCTTGTCAGCTACAGGGAAAACTAAGCAGTCATTACATGCAGATATGCCTCTGCTTCAGGTGTCAATAAAGGCAGGTGATTGACTTAGCAGGCTAATTTAAAAAGTAGCTCACAGAAGTAAAAATAAATAAATAAATAAATAAATAAATCCATTGGTTTCTTTCCTCTCTATAAAATTATTTCAGTTTTTATGTGACATTTTAGGACAACTGTCATACCATCTCAACCTCTAGTTCAAAATTGTTCCCCAGTCCTTAGTTCACTATGTACTTGTAACAAGATATATTAATATGGCCTTAATGCTGGGATGGTTTCAAAATTATATACCAGTGCAGATTACCAGACTTTGAATGAAATATATATTATATTTGAACTCAAGTTTGATATATAGGAGGGAAGCCTGCTTTGGTGAAACATGATTAATTGTAGGGACACATATTAGACTTTGCTTAAATTCCTTCAATTTCATTTAGTTCCATTTGATTACATAGTTTTAAGTCTCACAATGCTTGCTATCTTTGTTCCAGAAAGATATGGTACTAGGACACTACAGAGTAGCCACAAGATACTAGATAGAACAATAGTTAAGCTCCTTTCACTATTCTGGCTAGTTTGAAGGAAAACAATAAAGCCACCCAATGATGCATAAAGTAGAGCCCAGTTCAAATGAACAGGGTCATTTACATAGGACAATTCGCCTCTGTGAAGACTTGAATATGCATGTTGCTTGTGCATCCATAACTAGTTACAGAAGGGCTAGAAGAAGTGAAAAAAAAGCAAATAACAGAACCAGCTGCTTGTTGATGTATTTGTCTGGCACTAGGACTGGTTAGTGGCTTGCCTCAAAATAAGCCATACTTTTTCTTAGTGTGGGACCTGGAGTCAAGGAAACACCTCCAGATGCTGCAATTGGAGCACTGGAACACTGTTTCAACCTGTCAGTCAACTGTTTTCCTTTCTGTTCCTGCTATGCTTTCCTGCCTTTTGTCTTTCTTTTCTTTTAGCTTTAGCTGGGTTCATCACTTTTTTTCGCCTAGAGGTGTATTGCCTGGAGGGTTAATCCATTCTTGTTCCCCCCCAGATGCTTTGCTTTGCACTTACAGGATATTTAAATTCTATGGTTATTTCTATCTGAATATGAAGTTTCCTACAGGAGTTTTTGGAGTAGAGAATAAACCATTTTTTTTTTTTTTTTTTTTTCATTTTTCATCCACATCCATTAGTTTCTTGTCAGTCCATTTAATTCCATTTTTTAATAGCAAGCAAAGTTATTAGTGTTTTCCTTACAGTAGCAACCAATGATCCATAAACACTGTGCTAACCACTAAGGAAACAGTCACTTGTCCTAAATGTTTTACAGAGCCAAGATTAGTGAAGGGTCAAAGGAAACATGAACACCATTATTATCAATAAGAAATAAAAAATGAAAAGTTATTCAGAGTTTTTCCCAAGTTCAGATGGGAGGCCTGTATTTCAGTAATGGAAACCATCCTTATCTTAGTGGTTCTTTAAATTTCCTGTATTCTCCAGCACAGGCCATTACTGAATACTGGATACTGGATATTCCACATACTGTAATTATCTGGATACTTCCAATCTGAACAATATAATTAAATCAAATTTGTTTTTAGTTGTGTGAGAAGAAGATGCAGATTAATTCTGAGAGATAGATTATAATTTTACAGGTATGTTTTTGGTAACTTTATTTAATAAGTCTCCTAAGGAAGCATATAATGATGTGTTAATCTAAGGAGACATGATCTGAATCTGAGATAGAAAATACAGCCGTACATTGTTACATATAAGAATATCCTAAGTCTATTTATAAATACATCCTTATTTTGACAGCATCCAGGAAGAGACAGTTGAAGAGCGTTTGACTTCACTATTTTATTTTCCCAGCAAATCACAGAATCACAGAATCACAGAATCACAGAATTTCCAGGTTGGAAGAGACCTCAAGGTCATCGAGTCCAACCTCCAACCTAACGCTAACAGCCCACCACTAAACCATATCCCTAAGCTCTACATCTAAGCGTCTTTTGAAGACTTCCAGGGATGGTGACTCCACCACTTCCCTGGGCAGCCTGTTCCAGTGCCTCACAACCCTTTCAGTGAAGAAGTTCTTCCTAACATCTAACCTAAAACTCCCCTGGCTCAACTTAAACCCATTCCCCCTCGTCCTGTCACCAGGCACGTGGGAGAACAGGCCAACCCCCACCTCGCTACAGCCTCCCTTGAGGTACCTAAAAAGAGCGATAAGGTCACCCCTGAGCCTCCTCTTCTCCAGGCTGAACAAGCCCAGCTCCCTCAGCCGCTCCTCATAGGACTTGTTCTCCAGGCCCCTCACCAGCTTCGTCGCCCTTCTCTGCACCCGCTCAAGCACGTCGATGTCCTTCTTGTAGCGAGAGGCCCAAAACTGAACACAGTACTCGAGGTGCGGCCTCACCAGAGCTGAGTACAGGGGGACGATCACCTCCCTAGCCCTGCTGGTCACGCTGTTCCTGATACAAGCCAGGATGCCGTTGGCCTTCTTGGCCACCTGAGCACACTGCTGGCTCATATTCAGCCGACTATCCACCAGCACTCCCAGGTCCTTCTCTGCCTGGCAGCTTTCCAACCATTCCTCTCCCAGCCTGTAGCTCTGCTTGGGGTTATTGCGCCCCAGGTGCAGGACCCGACACTTGGCCTTGTTAAACTTCATGCAGTTGACCTCAGCCCATCGGTGCAGCCTATCCAGATCCTCCTGCAGAGCCTTCCTACCCTCAAGCAGATCGACACACGCACCTAACTTGGTGTCATCTGCGAACTTACTGAGGGTGCACTCGATGCCCTTGTCCAGATCATCGATGAAGATATTAAAGAGGACCGGCCCCAGCACCGAGCCCTGGGGGACGCCACTAGTGACTGGCCTCCAACTGGACTTGGCTCCATTCACCACGACTCTTTGGGCCCGGCTATCCAGCCAGTTTCTAACCCAACGAAGCGTGTACCAGTCCAAGCCAAGAGCAGCCAGTTTCTTGAGGAGAATGCTGTGGGAGACGGTGTCAAAAGCCTTGCTGAAGTCAAGGTAGACCACATCCACAGCCTTTCCCTCATCCACCCAGCGCGTCACTCTGTCATAGAAGGAGATCAGGTTCGTCAGGCATGACCTGCCTTTCATAAACCCATGCTGACTGGGCCTGATCGCCTGCTTCCCCTGCAAGTGCTGCATGATGACTCTCAGGAGGATCTGCTCCATGAGCTTTCCTGGCACTGAGGTCAAACTGACAGGCCTGTAGTTTCCCGGGTCTGCCCTCCGGCCCTTCTTGTAGATGGGCGTCATGTTTGCTAGCCGCCAGTCGATTGGGACCTCCCCCGATAGCCAGGACTGCTGATAAATGATGGACAGTGGCTTGGCCAGCTCCTCTGCCAGTTCCCTCAGTACCCTTGGGTGGATCCCATCCGGCAAACTGTGGCCAAAGGTTGTATCCATATTCTCAGAGCACTTGATACACCTTGCTTTTGTTAGTTTGTCTTCATTACCATTTTGGAATTGTTTATGCTTATCTAAAGCATCTTGCAATGGTGAATTCAATGTTAGTCACAAACATGGTATTTCCTTTGATTAAGTTGATAACTGCTGTTTTCATTTGCTGTCCTGTATAATTAGGTGGAAAGAATGGCCACTGCTCCTTCTTCTTTGTGTTATGCATGATCTGATGGGACCACCCCAATGTTTCTGTTCCAGTCATCTCAAACTCTTGTTGCACAGAAACCTCCTATGCTTTTGAGCTTTTATGTTCTCCATGTGTACTTTCTTTTTAGCTCTACTGTATTCTTTCTAAAATGGGTTGATTAGAAATGTATGCAAGATCCACAGTGGGAAGGGCACCAGGGATATATGCTGTAATACAACACAATATACCTTTTTTCACTGTTGGGTTCAGCTGGGTTTTGTAGAGAACTATAGAAAAGGACTCCAAGGTCTCCTTCATGAGTGCTAATTGCTCATGCAGGGCCTTCACAGTACAGAAATTCTTAATTTCTTTCTTTTCTTATGTATTATTTTGCATTTACTGACACTGAACTCAGTTGACAACTTTATTACCCTGCCAGATGAAGCTCTTCAGAGCCATTATAGTTCTGGGTATCCTGAATAATTTTGTAGCAACAGGAAACTCCCATAAGATGCTAAATAATCCGAAATCAATGTCTTTCATTGCCACCGTTCACAAGACAGAACAAGTCTCATTAACTTTTTGATCTTATAAGTTTATGGTTTTAAGGGTATATTTGACTAATACGTATCTCTGTGTGATGCAGAGAAGGAATGGAAACACAGAAAAACAGACAAACTGTCAGGAGAAAATGTCTGTTTGTGGTATGGAAAAGGTCTGTCTGTACCTGAGCTGCCTGTTGCAGCTCAAATCTGCCTGAAATGAAAACCAAAACATAAAAGAGCCAATGGTGCAAGTCAGTTATATTAGTTTTAGTGGACTCTAAGGATCTCTTTCTCCCATGGATGTTTAGAGGAACCTGATGTCTCTGTGGCCCTAGGGCACTGCTTTGGTCCATGCATACAAAACTGTTGTCCCAAACTGGGGTTGCTGAAGATTTATCACTTCCAACACAATAATCCCCCTAAATTTGTAAGCCTAGTTGCTGGACTTTTCACATGTATTATCCATTGTGTCAGGAGATAAACATTTAACTATACGACTATGGCAATTCTTCAGTGATTCCATTCAGAAAATATGTAAGAGAAGCTGGGTATTGTGTTTGCCTCTGATTCCTCTATGTTGTTAAAATACATGAGATTTATTCTTGGCTGTTGAACTATCTCTCCCTCCTTATCTTCCTGACAACTACTTGTAATATCTGTCAATGCTTATTTAAGAGTGCACCACAATACAAAGAACACTAGGAGAATTACTCTGAGCTATGTACTTGGTTGTCAGAATGCACTTGTCTTGGTTTTGAAAAAATATGTTCAATGGGAATAAGATAAAACCAAGTGACTTTTTTTTAATGGTTTAGAAAGTATATGTTGGCAAAGGATTGTCTCTAATGAATGCTGTTTCTTCTTTAAATAACATCAGGGGAAAACCCCATCATAACTCATTTTAACTGCTGTAAGACAATAAGCTACTCTACCCAAATAACATATGGCATCTTTCTTATTTCAGCCTGCAGTATATCTCTCTGACAGACTTCAGAAAAGTCCTCATAGTCACAGTGGGAAAACACTGACAGATACAGAGCTCAGGAAATTCAAATGAAAATTTTCCAATTGTTTCAATGGTTTCAATGGTGACAGATCTTGTACAAAGAAGGAAAAGAATAAGACGACAGAATTTCAGCTTGTGAAGATAGATGGTCCTCCTGCTGCTACAGAGATCGTAATATGTCTCCTGACAACTGCAGAAATATCTGTATTTAAATATCTGTATTTCCTCTTTCTTTTTTTTTAAAATACTTGTATGGTCTGGGGATAGTACTTTCAATGACTAATTAATATTGAAATAATAAAGGAAAGGCAATTTGCCTAAGTGAAATTCAATGCACTACTGATTTTTATTTTCTTTTTTAAATTTCTAAAAGCAATTAAAATCACATATACAAGCAATCAGTTACTGTTGAGCATGTCAAGAGCCACAATCCTGCATTCATTTATGTGGCAAGGTGTGATATTGTCTACTTAAATAAGTGCAGTAATAACTGCAGCTGACAGAGGTGAAGCATATTTTGTATGGAAATATTTGCACAATCTGGGTGTTAATGCACATGTTTTTATAGATGATAGCATTTTTATACCTATCTAGGACTTGATCAAAATCCCACTTGTTGCACATGCCTGTATAAGTTAAATCAAGTCCTTAAGAAAGTATCACCATCCTCAAATGTTCACTGCAGCAACAAGTATTTGTTCTTTGGGTTGTCCTGTTTGGAGCTGTCTAACAGGACAAATATGTGTTTGATGGTGCTTAGGCAGAGCCATCCAGGGCCTGTAATTCAGTCCAAACATTTGCGTGCTAATGCTGGATGCTAACCATCCGTGATGCAGAGAGCAATGCTCACTTACCTATGAATATGTTGGTGCTGGGAAACCACCCAACATTATTGAGTCACTATGGGGCCCTTACTTTGAGAGGCGAAAGGGAAGAGAATGCCCATCATGGCTGCATCCAACTTTGACTCAATTTGCAAGGCAAATTCAAAGGCAATTTGGATCTCTCTCCCAGTATGAAGCAAACTGTAGTACATATTTGCCTTTATATTCCTCTTCAAAGACTGGGATTTTCCCTTTCTCAGACTGACACATATGTACAGCTCTAGACAAACTTCTCTTTTTACAGACAAAACCCACATAAGAAAAAAAAAAACACCACAATTCTCAACATCATGCTGAAAACTCATGCTGAACAGAAGAAGCAAAACTGCTAATAATTATGGTTGCTCAGTAGGTATAAAATAACTCCTTCTCCTCCTCTTATCCCCAACACCATGAAGAAATAAAAAGAAGCGAAAACACCATAGTGTAGTTTAGATGAAAATATTACTCGATTACTTGATTAAATATCTCGGATATTAAATTACTTCACTTGCCAATTTCTTTAATTGACTGTAAGGGAGATTTGTTTAGTACATACTTGGCCAGGATAGACTTCTGCTCAGACTTGTAATCTGGGTGGCTGTGAAAACACTGTGTATACTTAAAAGTATATGCACATAAATAAAGGTATAATCATATTACAAAATCCGTGACTAAAAGTTTCAGGCCTTTGTGACGGACTAGCACCATGGGCAATATGAGGCACCAGAAGTGTCCCCATTATTACCTGAAATGCTAAAAAGCTGAAATTATCCTAGTTACAGCCACATTACATCTAGAAGGTTTTGAATATTTATGAACAGATAGGGTTGCTGCTGGAGTCCTCTTATCAAACTTGGCATTACAATGCAGTACAGCTAAGGGCAGCAAAACCATCTGTGAGCGACCATGTTGTTGAATTCCTAAGTGGAATAACAGCTTTCTCATCTCTGGAGAACAAGCTTAGGCTTAAGACGTATGGGAGGCACTGGGATCATTTGACACATTCATGCAGGGCTGTACTTCCCTTTCCAGTATTCCCATGGATCTGAGCTCTACGCCACCTCTGCAACAATTTATGGATTAGAATTCAGAGGAAAGGTCTATTTTGCAGTAACTACTCTGAAATGTGCTGTTGATGTACCCATAATAACTACCTAGTATTCCTCCTAATAGCCTTAAAGTTTCCATAATATATTTCACAGCTATAAAGTGAGATATGTGTTAATTTTGTGAAATGGTTGACAATTTTAATAATTTTACAGAATTGCCCAAGTGTAGAAATAAGTGACTGTATGGTTCTCTAGAAGTACATATGTAGAAAAATTAAGCCGAATTTTTAAAAATAAATGAAACAGTAATTTTACAAAATGACTGGCTGAAACAATCATTTTGTAAATGACTGGAAAGTGTAATCATTTTGTAAATGACTCGTTTTGCAGTATGAATAGAGAATACTTGTATGTTTATAACTGAGTATAATACCCAAGAAAATGAGGGACTTATAAGCAATCACAACACCCTGGATTCAATTCCCAGCACTCTCCAACATCTCAGAGACAGCTCTAGTAATCCATCTGTCTCTTGACCTAAACTGTCCTTGTAAAGTTAACTGTAGGTTTGCTGGTAATATGATTTCATGTTGGATGTTCACTAAACAAAAGCCTGCAACTCTGTTTCATTTCTGCTCCAAATAAATGTAAGACCAGATGTCTTAGAGCTGAGAGAGTGATATGACTTCTTGGGTGTCTCTGCTAATCTGATGCAAATGTATCCGGAATTAAAATAAAACTAGCAGAAGATCCAAATACCAAGAATTCTACAACTAAATATGCAAACAATTACGAGGCTTGTGTGTATGTGTGAGCATGTGAACTGGGGTGCATGGGTGTGCATGTGCATGCCCACAGCAAATCCTCATCCACACAGACTGCTATTAATCACTGTGTTTAGGGATGTTTATTCCTGGCTCATCAGGATGCATTGAAAGAACAAATATTTGGTTTTGGATTGGGCCTGAGAGCACTGAATGACAATTTTTTTTTTTTTTTTTTTTAGAAAGAATGTTTCTTGAGGAAGGAGACCCTTGAAAACCACAATGGGTCTTCTATACTCTAGCTATGGTTTTAAACATTCTCATCAGTAGACTACTGAAGATAACTGCCAAATTGTAAACCAAGTGGGACAGACACAATCTTTTCTTAAACATGAACACAACATGCAGAACCAAGTTTATGACAATGGCAGAGCCATTTCCAGAAGCAGGACTCTTTAGTCCCTTCAGGCCTTCCACTTGCCCTATCCTCACTCATGACACCAGTTTAGATCTCTTATGCCAGATTGCCTAGTTCATCAATTGACGACATTATGAAAACACACAGAACCTGTACTGATTACTTTAAAGTATTTGTAATAGAAGTTTTGATTCTTGCTAGCAGGCTAGTTAAAATTAATATACACTTTAGCATCCACTGTGCAATTCTTCTGTGGCAGCCCAAAGAAGCTAGAAGCTACTTAGTAGAGGAAAAAAAAATCCTTAAAGGCTCAGCTATGCTATGGCAACTCATCATCCTTTGGATATGGGTTTTAACTCTGCATTTCCCTAACTCCTCATCACTGCCCTACTACATCTCTTTCTCAATCTGCATCTAGCTGGAAAGAGTTCATCCAAGCTGCATAGCTGCATATGGGAATGGGCCAAGACTTATGGTAATGGGAGCAAAGAAATGTAGCCAGAAGCAGTAATCTCTTCTACTTGGAACCTCTGTAGCTGGAAGATATTTGCCTACCACCTTATTCATTTTTTTTTTTTTTTTTTTTTTTTTTTTAGTACGTAAGCCCAAACACCAGGAAAATTCAACTACTGCTACACAGGGAGAAAGAATAATTGAAGGGAGTTGTTTAAGTCTGGATGAGTAAAGGCTGGATGAGAAGACTCTTTCATATTTCTGAACCTCCTGTAGTTTATGTTCCATAATTCTATGGCTACTTTTCTAAACTTTTCTAAATTGACTGGTGATTGTTTCTTCACTTGATACTCCAGCTATCAGAAGGAAGAGGCTTCTTGTTATTCTACTTCTGTCAGAGAGTGTCATCTCCCAGCTTTATGTGAGAAATGCTCAAGGGACCAACTAAAAGTATGACCCTGAATCTCAGAACTTTTCTCCTTAGTCTGCACTTAAGCTGTGAAGGAAAAATATCCTTTTCATACAAGGTCAAGTTACCAGATTTTCAGAGCCTACCAGCTGGTAAGGGATGAAAAAAAAAAAAAAA
Source organism: Heteronetta atricapilla (assembly GCA_011075105.1). NCBI lineage: Eukaryota > Metazoa > Chordata > Aves > Anseriformes > Anatidae > Heteronetta > Heteronetta atricapilla. The sequence continues at coordinate 70,454,014 of CM021731.1, read as the reverse complement.
AAAAAAAAAAAAAAAAAAAAAAGTTTTTAGAGACTACCCAAAAAGAAGATCCTTTATGGGGAAAGAAAAATGGTTAGATAAAATTAGAGATATGGCAAAAGTTTTCTTACTCTATCACAAGTACAACTTGGTGAGATTACTGAACAAATCTATACTAACTGTGAGACACCCTGAAGCAGAACATTAAAGCTGTAAAGAGCCATCTACATGTATAATTTTTGAGAGAGGGCAATCCAGGGTTAGAGGAAATTACCTTCATGAAAAAGGAGTGGATAACAGAATTCAAACATAAGTTAAAACTAAACTTGATCAACCATGAAATCTACTTTCATTCTTGTCAGTCTGAATCCTATTTAAAAATTTTCCGTATCATATGCATGTGCTTAATGCATACACACACATGTATATATATATGTGTAACATTAGACAGTATATATGTGTGTATTACACAAACTTCTCTGTGTATGTATAAAAGCTGACAAAAACAAGAAAGAGAACTATTGTCTGCTGACATTAACATATCAACCTGCTTAAGAAATTCATCAAATCATTTCATCAGAACAAATTGACTCAACTGTTAGAAGAATGAATATACAACATTCAATAACCTGGAACAATTTAAACCTCTATTGCTTCTCAAATGTCATTATGATATTTAGAAACCACAGGTAAAACATACACAAGGGCAGGCATAATTTCTTGGTTTTGCTGCTTACTGTTTCCAAAAATGAACCTTCAGACCTGTGCACCCAGTGGGCACTGTACACATCCTCTTTTGATAGTCCAGGCAGGCAGTGACAACATTGAAGAGAGAAGCCTGAGGGTTATCAAAAGAGACTTTAGGGGGCTGGGATGGTTAGTGGATGGAGCGGGAGCACAGGTGGTGTTTTCATCCATCCCTACGGTGGCAGGGAGAGGTACGGAGAGGACACGGAAAGCCCACCTGTTAAACACGTGGCTCCGGGGCTGATGCCAACGAAGAAATCTTGGGTTTTTCGACCATGGGGCACTTTACTCAGCACCCGGCCTGATGGCTGTAGACGGGTCCCTATCCTTTAGGGGAAAAAGGATCCTGGGCCAGGAGCTGGTGGGGCTCATTGATAGGGCTTTAAACTAGGTAAGAAGGGGGATGGGGCTGAAGCATGGATTGTTGGGGCTGTGCCAGGAGGAACAATGGCAAGGCCGGAGGATAAGGTAAAGGCCCAGCTGAAGTACATCTACACCAATGCACGCAGCATGGGTAACAAACAGGAGGAGCTGGAAGCCATTGTGCAGCGGGCAGGCTACAACTTGGTTGCCATCACGGAGACGTGGTGGGACCAGTCTCATGACCGGAGTGTTGCGATGCCTGGCTATAAGCTCTTCAGAAGGGACAGGCAGCACAGAAGGGGTGGCGGTGTGGCTCTCTATATTAGAGAGTCTTTTGATGTTGTAGAACTCGAGGCTAGGAATGACAAGGTTGAGTCCCTTTGGGTTAGGATCGGCGGGGTCAACAAGGCTAGTGTTCTGGTCGGGGTCTGCTATAGACCACCAAACCAGAATGAGGAGACAGATAAGGAGTTCTACAGGCAGCTGACAGAAGTTGCGAAATCTTCAGCGCTTGTACTCGTGGGGGACTTCAACTTCCCTGACATATCCTGAAAACACAACACAGCCCAGAGAAAGCAGTCTAGGAGGTTTCTGGAGAGCGTGGAAGATAGCTTCCTGACGCAGCTGATTAGTGAACCTACCAGGGGTGGTGCCCCGCTAGACCTTCTCTTCACAAACAGAGAAGGACTGGTGGAGGATGTGATTGTCGGGAGCTGTCTTGGGCAGGGTGACCACGAAATGGTGGAGTTCACTATTCTTGGCGAGGCCAGGAAGGGGACCAGTAAAACTGCTGTATTGGACTTTCGGAGGGCTGACTTTGGGCTGCTCAGGACACTAGTTGGTGGAGTTCCTTGGGAGGCGGTTCTAAAGGGCAGAGGGGTCCAGGAGGGCTGGGAGCTCTTCAAGAGGGAAATCCTAATGGCGCAAGAGCGGTCTGTCCCCATGTGCCCAAAGATGAGCCAGCGGGGAAGAAGACCAGCCTGGCTTAACAGAGAATTGTGGCTTGAGCTCAGGCGAAAAAAGAGGGTTTATAATCTTTGGAAAAGTGGGCAGGCCACTAGGGAGGACTATAAGGATGTAGCGAGGCTGTGCAGGGACAAAATTAGGAAGGCCAAAGCTCATCTGGAGCTCAATCTGGCTACTGCCGTTAAAGATAACAAAAAATGTTTTTACAAATACATCAACACAAAAAGGAGGACTAAGGAGAATCTCCATCCTTTACTGGATGCAGGGGGAAACTTAGTCACAAGAGATGAGGAAAAGGCGGAGGTGCTCAATGCCTTCTTTGCCTCAGTCTTTAGCGGCAATACCAGTTGTTCTCTGGATACCCAGTACCCTGAGCTGGTAGAAGGGGATGGGGAGCAGGATGTGGCCCTCACCATCCATGAAGAACTGGTTGGTGACCTGCTACGGCACTTGGATGTGCGCAAGTCGATGGGGCCGGATGGGATCCACCCAAGGGTACTGAGAGAACTGGCAGAGGAGCTGGCCAAGCCCCTATCCATCATTTATCAGCAGTCCTGGCTATTGGGGGAGGTCCCAGCTGACTGGCGGCTAGCAAATGTGACGCCCATCTACAAGAAGGGCCGGAGGGCAGACCTGGGGAACTATAGGCCTGTCAGTGTGACCTCAGTGCCAGGGAAGCTCATGGAGCAGATCCTCTTGAGAGTCATCAGGCGGCACTTGAAGGGCAAGCAGGCGATCAGGCCCAGTCAGCATGGGTTTATGGAAGGCAGATCCTGCTTGACGAACCTGATCTCCTTCTATGACAAAGTGACACGCTGGGTGGATGAGGGAAAGGCTGTGGATGTGGTCTACCTTGACTTCAGCAAGGCTTTTGACACCGTCTCCCACAGCATTCTCCTCAAGAAACTGGCTGCGCTTAACTTGGACTGTCGCACGCTTCGTTGGGTTAGAAACTGGCTGGATAGCCGGGCCCAAAGAGTCGTGGTAAATGGAGTCAAGTCCAGTTGGAGGCCAGTCACTAGTGGCGTCCCCCAGGGTTCAGTGCTGGGGCCGGTCCTCTTTAATATCTTCATCAATGATCTGGATGAGGGCATTGAGTGCACCCTCAGTAAGTTTGCAGATGACACCAAGTTAGGTGCGTGTGTCGATCTGCTCGAGGGTAGGAAGGCTCTGCAGGAGGATCTGGATAGGCTGCACCGATGGGCTGAGGTCAACTACATGAAGTTCAACAAGGCCAAGTGCCGGGTCCTGCACCTGGGGCGCAATAACCCCAAGCAGAGCTACAGGCTGGGAGATGAGTGGTTGGAGAGCTGCCAGGCAGAGAAGGACCTGGGAGTGATGGTGGACAGTCGGCTGAATATGAGCCAGCAGTGTGCTCACGTGGCCAAGAAGGCCAACAGCATCCTGGCTTGTATCAGAAACAGTGTGACCAGCAGGGCTAGGGAAGTGATTGTCCCCCTGTACTTGGCTCTGGTGAGGCCGCACCTTGAGTATTGCGTTCAGTTTTGGGCCCCTCGCTACAAGAAGGACATGGAGGTGCTTGAGCGGGTCCAGAGAAGGGCGACGAAGCTGGTGAGGGGCCTGGAGAACAAGTCCTACAAGGAGCGGCTGAAGGAGCTGGGCTTGTTCAGCCTGGAGAAGAGGAGGCTCAGGGGCGACCTTATTGCACTCTACAGATACCTCAAAGGAGGCTATAGCGAGGTGGGGGTTGGTCTGTTCTCCCACGTGCCTGGTGACAGGACGAGGGGGAATGGGCTTAAGTTGCGCCAGGGGATTTTTAGGTTAGATGTTAGGAAGAACTTCTTTACTGAAAGGGTTGTTAGGCACTGGAACAGGCTGCCCAGGGAGGTGGTGGAGTCACCATCCCTGGAAGTCTTTAAAAGACGTTTAGATGTAGAGCTTAGGGATATGGTTTAGTGGGGACTGTTAGGGTTAGGTTAGAGGTTGGACTCGATGATCTTGAGGTCTCTTCCAACCTATAATTCTGTGATTCTGTGTGATTCTGTGATTCTGTGAAATAATAATAAATAAATAAATAGAAAAAAAAAAAAGTACTCAGAAATGCCTCTTCTTTGGAGATGTAAAAATAGCTGCTATAGTAATCCAAATACAATAGCCAGAATCCTGCTTCTAGCCTGTTACTTTTATAATTTATCAAAGTCTTTAAATTCTCCTTGACTTGGATATTAAAAAATATAAAATTGAAGAAAGACTCCTCAGAAAGCTTTGAGCTTTAATGTGTTTCACAGAACACCTAGTCAGAGAGAAAAAAGTGCAAAAACACTGCCAAGGGCTCGGTGAATGGATAAAGTGTTAGAGGTGATGTGTGTTTTCAGAAGACAGTTAGACAGTACAGGACAGAACACCACCCCTTTTAAATATGAAGGTCAAGTGTTAGAGCATTTGGAGACACTGTGCTGGGCAGACTGAATCCTTACAGTCTTACGCAAGTAAGATATTGAAGGGATAAAACAAAAGGGAAAGGGCAGATGTTCTTCTTTCTAAGGCTATATATTAAACCTGAAACTTTCTATTTGGTACACATTCAAAAGCTAAATACTAGTCTAACTCTGTCATAGTAAATGACTGCAGCCTCTGACTTGTATACATGTTTCAGAGCTCTTATGCATCTCGCATAAAAGCAAAGACACATGTCCAAAACCAGGATTCTGTTCTCTGATACTGACAATATTAACTAAAAGTTGGTGGAGTGAATTCCAGTTTAACCCTGATGAAAGAGCAAATCTTGAATCTGCGGCGAATAAATAAATCATGATACCAGGAGAATAATTTCTTGCCTTATATTCAGTGAGATTTTTATATTCAGCCATTTTTTTATGTGTGTTTTTGTATTTAGCCACTCTTGATACCTGCCTTTCAGACAGCATCTATAGCTGTCAGTTTCTTGAAAACTCCTGTTGTTGGCCATTGCACTTGCTGTTTTCTTTCTAGTTGGCAGGGAATGCTGGTGTATGGATACTTCCATACAGAAGTATTCCAGACTCTCCATATCATATACAGAAATGCCTCTACATCAGTTAGAAAACCATAGAAAGCATTCCCTGAACAAGATCTCTCAGAGCTTGACATGAAATGACAAAGCAAAGGTATTTATGGTCCATGATTATTTTCCCTTGTCAGACACAGAGGGGATAACATACAGCTGTACTTCATGACCTTCAGTATTCTCAACAGACGAGGCTCTTTTGGCAGACATTCTTGTTTTTTCAATAAACATTAGGTTTTTCTAGCTTTTAATTTACAGTACTGAAAGTTGGTAGCTTTTCCATTCTATAGCTAATGATACGGGAATCTGGATGTTAATATTACTATTGAAAACAAAAACAAAAACAAGCAAAAAAATCCCCACCCTAACGCCTTATTTCCAAAGCCTGCATGCACTTCTTATACTTTTGTAATGAAAGGAAACTTGGGAGGAGATTCTCCAAAGTAACTGAGCTCCAAGAGAAATTTTCATAGGGACATTCATTTTAGACATTCTCTAAATTGCACTAAAAATCCACAGTCCCCAATAACAAGTTGCTCCACACTTCCTGTGCCCCTTAAGGGTATATTGTGGCAGCTAAACACCACACAGCCATTCTCTCCCCTCCCCCTCCCTCTCTGGGATGGGGGAGAGAAATGGGAAAGTGAAGCCTGTGAGTTGAGATAAAGACAGTTTATTAAGACAGGAAAATAATAATAACGATAATAATAATAACAATACTACTACTACTAATAATGTGTACAAAACAAGTGATGCACAATGCTCACCACCCACTGACTGATGCCTAGCCTATCCCTGAGCAGCCAGTCCCCCACCCCGGCTAGCCACCCCTACATATTGTTCAGCATGACATCAGATGGTATGGAATACCCCTTTGGCCAGTTTGGGTCAGCTGTCCTGGGTCTGCCCCTCCCAGCTCTTGCTGCACCCACAACCTGCCCGCTGGCAGGACAGAGCAAGGAGCTGAAAAGTCCTTGGCTTGGTGTAAGCATTGCTCTGCAGCAATTAAAACATCAGCATGTTATCTGCACTCTTCTCATCCTAATGCAAAATACAGCACCCTACCAGCTACTAGGAGGAAAATTAACTCTATCCTAACTGAAACTAGGACAGGGTACCAACTGGAAATATCTGCCAAAGGAGAGAGGAAAGGATGATACTGTGTTTGCAAACACAGGCTGCAGTTGCAAACCTGCTGGGAGGGAAACCAGGCAGTGCTCTTATGACTAACAAGTGCAGCTGTGGCAGAGAAATGGACACATTTTATTCAACTTGGCTTTTTGGATCATAAATATGATGATCTTGAGGGGCATCCTCATTCTGTGACAATGATTCACAAGCCTCTGGCAAACACTGGCATAGGGACTGCTACCAGTGTCTACATCAGCAGGGATTGTAATTTGACAGTTTGGCAAGGAGTGCAGCATGACACAGTTTCTGCCATCCTGGTTTTTTTGTGCCTCTGCCTCAGTTATAGCTTCTCCAAATACCAAAGGAGAAGAGAACCAAAAGAGTGTCTTGGCTCCCAAATTCTGTATGAGAGACACAATATCAGGAAACAGGTGATGTGGCTACCACACAGGGCCATGTAACAGGTGAGGAGGTGGATTGTGTGCCATCAGGAAGAAGGTGCCACAGATGAAGAGATCACATTGTCTCCTGGGGCTCCTGTGTATGGGGTCCAACTAGGTTGCAGGAACTTTAACTGTAATGACACAGGGTCATTGTACCTATATAAAACAGACATATTCATCTATATATAAACTATATACTAGATCTAGCCAGTGACCAAATTGCCATAATGGCGAAAATTCATCCTGGTACACAAGACACTAACTAGAGGGAAAGCTATTGTACATAGCTACATGTGGAGAAATTACACCTAGCTGTGGGGGAACATGAGGAAAAGTTCAATTGTGTGACAGTTTTGCCTCTTGTCTAACAGATTAAGTTCAGACAGATGAAGGTACTGGCCCTCACTGCTCTTCTTTTTAACTCTCACTACTCCTGTGGTAGGAATGTCTGTTTCACACACCAGCTGGCATGCTTTAAGCATGGATACCTTCTGATTTAAACCTACATCAGTGAATCAACAAGATATGCATGGGCCTACCCAGGTCTGACCATCTGGTGCTGCGTCCTGGCCCTTATGCTTCTAGGTGAGAAAGTAGTTGTTCTAACAGAGACATTTCAGCTGACCCTCAGCAAGTCTGCAAATGCCACAAAATGAGGAGTGGCTGATTGACAAGGAGGTTGTGCTGCCATGCAGAGGGCCCATGACAGGCTGAAGAACTGGGCTGACAAGGATGCCAAGAAGTTCCACATAGGGAAGCAAAGCCCTGCACCTGAGGAAGAAGAGCCTCATGCATCAACACATGCTTGGGGGAAAGCAACTTTGCAAAGACAGACCTGGGGTTTGTGGTGGACACCAAGCTGAACGTTAGCTGGAAATGAGGCCTTGCCACAAAGAAGGTGAATGGTATCCTGGGCTGCATTATCCCACAGTAAAGAATTGCTTCCTGAGGTTCAGACAGACCCTCCTCTATTCCAGTTTGTGCCCATTGCCTCTTGTCCTGTTGCTGGGCAACACTGAAAAGAAACTGGATCTGCCTTCTTTATGCAAACTTCTTCTTCAGGTGTTTATATATGTCGATAAAATTCCTCCTGAGCCTTCTCTTATCCAGGCTGAACAGTCCCAGCTATTGGAGCTTTTCCTTGTAGATGAGATGCTTCAGTCCCTTAATCATCTTCATGTCCATTCATTGGGCTCTCTCCTGTATGTCCATATCTCGTACTGAGGGACCCAGAAGTGGATACAGCACTCCAGGTGTGACCTCACCAGTACTGAGGGGAAGGGTCACATACTTTAGCCAGTTGCCAACACTCCTCAGGAAGCAATTCTTTACTGTGTGGATGACTGAGCAATGGTCCAGGTCTCCCAGAGAGGTTGTAGAGTCTTCCACCTTGGAGATATTCAAAAACTGCTAGGACATGGTCCTCAGCAACCAGCTTTAAGTGCCCCTGCTTGAGCAAGAGGGTGGACTACATGACCTCCAGAGGTCCCTCCCAACCTCAACCAATCTGTGATTTTGTACTGTAGTGCTGCATTACATATTTTGCAAACTGCATTCTGGGCATTCTTGAAGCACTGACCTGTTCAACTCATTATACTCCAGATATACCATAGCTGAATGACATGTCATGAAAAAAAAATGGTCTCCAGTGCAACTCACAAGCTGATAATATGTAGAAATATTGTAGGACAGGTGGCAGCTGCAGGTGGCAGAAGAGGAGCTCTCTGTCTCTCCACAGACAAGGGAAACAGACCCATGCTGGACATTCTATCATCTCCATTGCTGATAACCAAATTAATGACAAAATATCTGTAACAATTACAACTCAATCAGTTTCACTCATAGCTAAACAAAAGGTTTTTCACCTTGCTGTTGGTTTCAGGGTTGGCTCTGCATTTTCCTGAAACTCTTCACATTATCTGGGAAGGAAGCCAAACTGCTTAAAAGATCTGTTTGTGACAACAGATAGCTTTATTAGCACTGTAGCACAGGCCACCAGGATAAACAGCATCCTGATATTTCATTCCCTGTACTGCTTCCTCAGAGCCTCCATCCAGTCATTAACATTTGTCTCTGGGACTTTTGGAACCCCTTCCCTGCCACAGCCATAGGGAACTGACTTTCCTACATGCAGGCCGCCTTTCTTTCTATCTGCAGATTGCCCACTGAGGGCAGATGTGTAAGTGCTAGATATAAAGGTTACATAGAAGCTAAGGCTGGATGCACTCCTTCCACAAAGAAGTTTCTCAATCAAAAGTTAAAAAAAAAAAAAAAGTAGGTTTGGGGGGGATTTTATTATTATTATTTTTTTAATAGGCAATACAATATTTGCAAAGACAAGCAACAACCAGTATACCAATATAATTGGTTGCTACTTCTATTGCTATTTTTTGCATCTAAGTTCTGATCAGCAAGGCAGAGATAAAGCTAAAGAGTAGTTACTATGGAACCGTAGTCTTAATTTTTATAATAGGATACTGTGGAAAGCAGTGTTGTTTTTAGAGACCTAGTTTATTTGAGAAATTTCAGCTTGCAGCTGAAATATTACTTTCATGATGCATACACATGGATTTTTATGAATGTTTAAGGGATTCTTTTTGCTTCCAAGCCAGTATCTGGTGATATCTAAAATTATAACAGCAGCAATATGAACAATAACTTGGTTCAAGAACCCTTAAGAGCTATGAGAATACATAGTAGACAGCTTTTCAGTGATGGCTCTTCCAGTCACCTGTGTGTGCTGGCTTGGCACAAAATCTCATTGACACAGCTGCATTGACACAGCCACCACATTAACTGGGCTACTTGGGCTACTCCTCTGCTGTTTCATGTCCTCATTTTCCACGTCTGTGGAGAGAGATCCCCTCAGAGGACCCCCTGGTACAGATAAATTTTGCAGCAGCTTTGCACCCTGATACGTCCCTGTGCTCTGAAGCATGTACTTTATCCACCAGCTAAGCAGTGCTTGCCCCCATTATGTGCCTCTCAGTGGGAAGTGCCTGAAAAGTTCAGTACCTTTTATGCCAGGTAATCAGCCTACAGTACGATCTGCTCACATCAGTTAGGACCATGCTGAGTGCCTCGTGTACAGCATCCAACAGGGAATCTCTCCTTACATTTTGTTTTCTCTTTCATTCTTTTTTCTTTGTTTACTTTCCAGGAATTAATTGTCTGAAGTATTTTCAGTCTGAGTTCACCCAGCTTCAGCTTTGATCCCCCTTCCCTTCCCTTCCCTTCCCTTCCCTTCCCTTCCCTTCCCTTCC
>CM021731.1:70404508-70444105 GCA_011075105.1 Heteronetta atricapilla | reverse complement strand
CCCTTCCCTTCCCTTCCCTTCCCTTCCCTTCCCTTCCCTTCCCTTCCTTCCCCTTTCCTTTCCTACCCTACCATATCCTATCCGATCCGATCCGATCCGATCCTACCCTATCCTACCCTATCCTATCCTATTTCGTTTTCTATTTCTTCTTTTCCCAAGAAGCAGGGACTAAAGATGACTTGGGAGTTAGGACTCAAACAGTGGCGAAAGAGATCTTAGCAGTGGGAGGAGTGAACTTTACTGTAGAAGATTATGGGATAGCCACAGGGCATTGACAAAAGGTCAAGAAGCATGCATCAGTAGTGTAGTCACTATGTCAGGGGGCTTTCCCAGTAACTCAAGCTTGACATCCTTTTTTAAGAAAATGTTTCAATTCTATAATGAAATGAAGAAACTTAAAATATTATTTTGAATTTACTGGAAAATGTCACCTTGCTTTGGAGATGCCAATCCCTTTAAAGTCATATTACAGAATCACAGAATCATAGAATGGCTTGGGTTGGAAGGGACCTTAAAGACAGGTCCAGCTGCCCTGTCATGGGTAGGGATGCCACCCACTAGATCAGGTTGCTCAGGGCCTCATCCAACCTGGTCTTGAACACCTTCTGGGATGGGGTGTCCACAGCTTCTCTGGGCAACCTGTTCCAGTGCCTCACCACTCTCTGAGTGAAGAATGTCCTCCTAACCTTAAATCTAAATCTCCCCTCTTTTAGTTTAAAACCATTCCTCCTTGTCCTGTCATTGTCTGCCCAAGCAAAAAGTTGCTCTCCATCTTTTTTATAAGCCCCTTTTAAAGTACTGAAAAACTGCAAGGAGGTCTCCTTGGAGCCTTCTCTTCTCAGGTTGACCATCCCCAGCTCTCTCAGCCTTTCTTCATAGGAGAGGTGTTCCAGCACTCTGTGCATCTTTGTGGCCTTCCTCGGGACCCATTCTAAGAGGTCTACATGCTTCTGGTGCTGAGGACCCCAGAGCTGGCTGCGGCACTCCAAGTTGGGCCTACAAGGTGGAGCAGAGGGGAACAATCCCCTCCCTCAACCTGCTGCTGGCCACCCTTCTGTTGCTGCAGCCCAGGATGCAATTGGCCTTCTGGGCTGCAAGTGGACACTGCTGGCTCGTGCCGAGCTTTTGGTCCACCAGAACCCCATCTTCTCTGCAGGGCTGCTTTCAATTAGTTCTTCTCCCAGTCTGTCCTCATGTCTGGGATTGCCCCAACCCAAGTGCAGTAACCTGCACTTGACCTTGCTGAACCTCATTAGGTTCATGTGGGCCCATTTCTCAAGCTTGTCCAGGTCCCTTTGGATGGCATCCCTTCCTTCTCTTGTATTGACTGCACCCCTCAGCCTGGTGTCACCTGGAAACTTGCTGAGGTGACTCAATCCCACTGTCTATGTCATTGATAAAGATATTCAACAGTACCAGTCCCAAGACAGACCCCTGAGGGACACCATTCGTCACCAGCCTCCACCTGGACTTAGAGTCATTGTCCACCACTCTCTGGGTGCGTGCTTCAAGCCAATTACTTGACCATTGAATGGTCCTCCCTTCATCTCCAATTCTCTGCAACCTAGAGATCAGGTCGTCATGTGGGCCCATGTGAAAGGCCTTAGGAAGTCCAGGTAGATGACATGGGTAGGTCTTCCCTTGTCATCTGCTGCAGTCACTCCATTACTAGCAGAAGGCCACCAGAGGTGTCAGGCACAATTTGTCCTTGGTGACACTGTGCTGGCTGTCTCAGATCACCTTCTTGTGATCCTCCTCCTTCCCTTTAATTTTAATGAATTGTGGCTTGATTTGTTTAAAGGCCATCTTGGAGTCAAAAAAAGTTTCATTTCAGGGTTAACGAAACAAAACATTTCAGCTTTCCCTAAGCATCAAATTTCCATTTTTAAAAATGCTGATTTTTTTTTTTCTTTTTGATATTATCAATACCTTGTCTCATTACTTTTACTGGAAGAGATTTCTGAAATTAACTGGATTCATGAACTGTTTTAACTTTGCCAAAACTCTATTTCTGGTAGCATTTACCATCTGTTGAACACAGAAGCTATATGGTGCCAACAGATCTTGTGTAGAAGAGCAGCTTGATAGCTAAACCATTACCCTAGGCCTCATCAGGTCTGGGTACAGCTTCTGACTCTGCCAACTGACTTCACATTGGCCTTTTCCCAAGGGCAAATTCTTGAAGGTATTTTGGCAGTTTTTCTTTCCAAAAGTGCCTATGTAGACTAGACTTGTAATCAACACAATTTTCTGATAACTGTAGCTACTGAAAACCTCAGGATGATGTAGGATGATATAGGCTTCCTTTGCAATTCTTTGCTCTGCTGTGTTATGCTATATTATGGGTTCAAAATTGCATGAACAGATCACCCAGCTGAGCTGCTCGACCCTGGATCTGGCACCCAGATGAGTGAGAGGCAGTTCTAGTCAGTCTCTGATTGGCTTGTTAGTTACTTGCTGCATGGCTAACTGGCAACCCTGTGTACTAATTAAGATGACAGCATAGAAAAAACATTGAACTGCAGAAGGCATTACGTAATTCAGAAGTGTTTTGGAAAATGAATTCAAACCAGAGCTAAGGAAAGGCCAGGACACCACAACTTGGTTTCTGTAAACCTGTCTGGGTTTGGATCTGCTTAGGAGTGGACAGGCAACCTGCATTCTAGCCAATCATCATTCTCCCTGAGATACTGTATTCCTGGGTCACCCCCTGGCACATGATTAATGCATCAGAATGCATCAGAACAATTACTTTCATCCAGCTAGTGCTGGGATTTTATTTTTTTATTTTATATATATATATATATATCCTAAAAATTAAAGGTTAGGGCTGCTCTGAGGGAAGAAACTTTCATTCTTACTGTATAGATAGAGAAAGTGAAGAAAGTGTCAGAAGAGATGTTTGTCCAGGATCATCACATGGAAGAGATGATCACAAGAAACTAAAATTAATTTTCCTCTCTTTTTCTGCCCTTGCAGTTGGGATCTTGGTGATACTCTGCACCTTTGTAACAGGCTATGAGCTCCTCAGAGCAGGACCTTCTCTGTTGGTATGCTCCCATGGCAATCAGAGCAGGTACAGACACATCTAAGCTACCCTAAAGCTGCCCCACTCACTACTGCAAGGGGTGAAGCAGCAGCACAGCAGCACTGATTGCAAAAGTTGGAAGCACTGCCTCTTGGACAGGCTCAAAAATTTAGCTTAAATTTAGCACAGATGCTGCAATCACATCTCTAGATTATGCCTGAGACATAACTGCATGGACTTTAGTGACTTGGTGTGCTGTTAAAGTGTTACACGTGTATGTTAATATATATGTATATTACATTATATACAGATTACATTAATTCATTGTCCAAAGGGATAGCCTGATTTTTGCATTAAAATTCAGCCTCCTTTGAAGTTCCTGGAAATTACAATTATAGGATGTGAATAGATTGATATGGCTGGGCTCTGAACAGCTAGACTTTTCAGAACTGACAAATTGTATATGGTCTTCATGCAAAACTCCTCTGTTGAATCAGTTACACTCATTTATAAATTATCTTCAGTGTTAAGACCTCTTCATCATTTTTGTTTTTGTTGTTCAGTGGTGGTAACCAGGTGGCTATAAATTACCATCTTTGTAAATGAAATCACATATTTCTTAAAGTAAGAACTTGCATGTAAGTTTTCCACACCTCAGGGAGATGCCACAACACTTTCTTTCAGTCTCTGAGAAAAATGGGAACCAGACTGAGAGGCCCTGTCCCAGGACAACAACAAAACAATGCTGTGCATTGCAAGCTGACTACGCTGGGCTGAGCCACCACTGCACTGAATTCACTCCTCTGTTCACGCTGCAGCCCCAGACCGTGGGTTACTGCATAAGTGCACATGGATGCATCCCTCTCCAGCATAAAATGGGGGGATTTTTAAGCAGAGAAATGTACAGAGGAGCAGTTCCCTCAATAATTCCTGTGCTTTCACAAACATTTTTTCTCTTCACCATGCTTTACAAGCAGCAAACTAATGGCACTGTCCATATCAAATACTGTCTAAGCTACCATACAGCCAGCAAAAAAATATCAATGTGAGTTTACAAGTGGAGTTTCTAATAAAGGATTCAAGAAAGGGTCCTTGGAAGATGTGTTCTTCATAGACACAGGAGTCCAAAGGTATTTGAGAAGAGAGTAGGTTCATAAAATAAATGTCTTTGTGAACAGTCTCTGTGAAATTGCCATGCATAAAAAACCCTCCTGGGTCAGACAATTGTTTAGACACTTGTCTTGGTTGACATGGTTTGTCTTTAACCACTTCTGTAAATAGGGAGTTGAATTCAGTTTTCCGGTTGTTAACTTCACGAGCAGTCAGCTCTCACTGAAAATGCTAACAATCTCTTCTCTGATAAAATGAATGGAACAAATGAAGCATCTCTATTCCAATAGAGGACTGGACCATGCTGTCTTATAAAATAGAGTTTTTTAAAGTCCAAAAAGTATTTAGAGAAAATTGTAAGCAAAAACAAAGGAGTGTGAATGCTAAGGAATCTTCTCTATGTGAACAATAAAAAAAAGAATGTACAGCTCATTTTGGAAATGGGAGGTGCAAGCCTGAGGGTTGTTTGTGCATTAACTTGTCATAGTGGCTTTACAAGTGTGTGCCTGCCTATTTATTCATGGATGCAACAAGAACTGTGTGCTTTCCACAGCAGTCTCTGTACTGCACATAAGAAATATAACTCACAGATAAGTGGTATTGCGTAGAGAGAAAACACCCATCAAAAAACGGTGGGAACTTTGGTGTCTTTATAAAACATGTTTTAGTGGGGAAAGACATGTATAACAACAAAGCTACCTTACTGGTAAGAGTATGTAATATTTCTCCTAATTCCTTGAACACTTTAATTCTTACAGGAGGAAAGGCTGGAAAAGTTCATTTGGTTTTAATTAGAAGGGTGAAGTAATAGGCGACTAGGGTTTGCAAATCAGTCAAGTTTACATTTTTTTTTCTCCTTATGGTTTGTTCTCTTAAAAATAAAAATAAAGAGAAAAATATTTTATGTATGTTCCCAGCTTACAGGAGGCTACAGTTAAATGTTAGGGATGAATATGTAACTTTAGATATTGATAATTTTTAAATTGTTTTTACCAGTCTCAAGTTTATGCCCAGACTTTATGAGCTCTTTCCAACGCACATCTTCAGTGCCTATTGCCACAATATGCTCTTCTCAAATGCAGAGCTGTTAAACTGACAAAGAAGGCAGATGGTCACTCACTTCAGCACTGTCCTTAGTGTCTTTCTCAGCATGATCTGAGAAAGGTTTTTTTTTTTGTTGTTTTGTTTTGTATTGGTTTTTTCCCTGTTTGGGACCTACTTTTTTGAGCAAGAAAAAAAAATGAAGAAATTTGGATTCATTGTGATAGTCACTAAGAAGGCTGTAAAGTGATTTTAAGCAGAGAAGTTCAACTCCTGGTCAATGAGATTCATGTTTGCATATATACCATTGGGCAGTCAATGTTTTGCAGCAGGTGCTGTGTGCTGAGTGCTCAGCACTGCAATGGCACCTGTGCTGCTGAAGTGCTCACCTACCATCGGAGCTAGGTGGGGGCACTGCAGAAGAGTTCCTTCTTCGGGTGCTGCTGCATGGTCAGGGGTTGTGCACACTCCCAGGATTAATGGTGGAATTATGCTTTCCCCTTCTTGGGAAAACAACTGCTACCAATATGTTTATGCTCTTCACCCTCAACGACTCTGGTCAGAGACAATAGACAGATTTGGCTGCAGCTGGCTGGTAAGCAGACATAAAACTGAACACCTGTGGACCAAATATGCACAGCTGCAATGTGCCAGGGCTGAACTACCTATTGTGTAAGCTACACACATGCCCTTGTGTGACTGCATGTGAAATTATGCAAGTTAAAAGGCACTGGGGGAATGTGGGAGAAAGTTCACCACAACACAGTCATCTGCTTTTACTCAAGTGCCCCCCAAAGTCACTCTATGGCAAAGGGTGTTTCTGAAAGCTTCTCAGTGTATGGATGAAACCACTTAGAACACAAACCGGACAATATGCCTGAAGAATTAACTGTCTGCTGAGGACACACTTGGCAATAGTTTGCAGTATCACTGCATTCAGTTTTGGTGTTCTCCATGGTTCACAAGAACAGTTAGTTAATTGTGGTGGCCTATTCGATTCTTGAATAGAGACAGAAAATACTTAGGGAATCATTAGGTCATATCTTTATGAATTCACATCTATATTGTACTCTGCACGTTTAAAATAACATATTGTTAGCCGCAGTGAATGTAGTGCAGACATTTAAGGCCAGATATTTCATAGAGCTGCTTTTGTTCATGAACCATACAGGTCTGTTTAGACCATAGAGTCATCAAATATTCTGAGTTGGAAGGGACCCATAAGGATCATCAAGTCCAACTCATTGCACTGCACAGGTCTACCCTTCTTCCTATCCAAGGTTACATGAGCTTTAGCAAATTAAGAAGTGGCCTGGTCTAAAAATGTAATATTACATTGTTGTAATCTGATATCTTGAATAGGGGATAGCTACTCTACTGACATTTATTTATAGCTACCCTGAGAAAACACCAACATCCAGAAATCCCCGTTGGAAATGTCAGCTTGAGCAGAATGTTGGAGGATGAGTTCTTGAATTAAGTGAGGAAGACAGCACTGGTAGCATGCTGAAAAATTTATTTCAGCATTTTCATATCCTGAAAAATGACTTGTTTACTAGATGGGTAGCCAACATGTCTGGCTAAGCACTTTGGCCTCAGAGATTCTTTTAATTGTAGGTGAAGACTAGAAATCAGAAAACTCTTCATCTATGTTACCAGATGTACCAAGATATGCAGTACAACTTATCTGTATTGGTGTCTGGCTGCTCCTGGAGACCTACTAGATATTCCCATGTCTTCCAAAGAGTCCTCAGGAAAGAGAAGAGTCTAAATATCTTGTTATCACCAGAACAGTGTAGTCTGTCAGGGATCCCTGGAAATAGCCAGGGAATAGGCTGAAGACTTGACAGCATTCCCATGGGCATTGTGGTGTCTTTTGGTGTATGTAAAGAATTAGGTGCTCTTGGGCCCCAGGGGAAAGCCAGAGGCAAGCCATTGGATGAATGAATTGCCTGGGTGACTACATAAGTGTCATGGATGTGGACTTGAAAGGCTGTTACTTCAGATTCTTAAATTAGTGGAATGGATTACCTGACTGCTTCAGTACAAGCATGAAAACAGTTATAGTTTTTTTTTTGTTTGTTTGTTTGTATTTTTTTGGTGTAAAATTCACTGTGGGACTTCTAATTATTAAATTACTTTGAAAACAAAAATCATTCCTGTGGCTTTGCTTCTTTTTTATTATTATTATTTTTAATTCTTCAGGAGAATATGCCCATGAACTTATTTTTCATGGTGAAAGTTTTATGTATTCAGAACAGAACAAATGGTGAACTTGAACTTAACACAACAAATTGCTGTAGTGTGTCTGCTGCTTTGGAGTTTCTGTGTTTATTATGTTCTTTGTATGGCAATGTGTCCCAGCATGTCCCAACATTCAAAGTAAGAATTTCTGGCTTCTGGGAAGCTAGCATTTCTGAAAGCCAAATGCCCTTGTTTGTTCCTCAATCAACAACAAAAGGAAAAATCACTATTCAGCCAATGTACCCCTATTTCTAAAATTGAGATCCCATGCCAGTTCATGGGAGCTATTAAAAGGGTGTTGAGTTTTTTATGCTTACTGGGAAATGAACAGAGGCCACCAAACTCATTTCATAAAGGCTGCTACAAATCCTTCAATCAGTAAAAACTTTCAGTCATCCAAGGCTGGATTTGAACTGTTAACTCATGTAAAAGCTTCTGTATCCCTTCATCACTCAGCCCCTCTCTCCCCATTTCAGCAGGTGTGTGTGTAGGAGAGTGTATTGTCTTTCATTTCCTTCGTTTCTCCTGATTTATTACAGTATATCACCTAGCAGGTTTCATAACTTTGGAGGCCAGGAGACAGCTAGATAATCTACTCTGACCTCCTGTGTAGCATAGTCCACTAATTTTCACCCAGACACCAGTATATTAAGCACAAAAGTAAGACTAAAGCACTTTAACTACACAGGGAATTAAGGTACATGCCACAGATAGAAAACAGAAGAGATGAAAAGTCATCTGCAGCCTCAGAGAAGAGAGTTGAGAGAAGTCCAACTGACACTGCCAGCCAAGCCTGATGCATAACCTAGCCTGATGTACAGAAAGAGGGAAGAGTCCCCAAATCAAAACCAACAAAGTACGAAAATCAAGACTGGGAGCAAAAAGGAAATCAGAAACATCTGCAGCCTGATCTAGGGCAAAACTGTATCTTAAGTGCAGATAAGGTGATCAGCTGGGCCCTGGAAAAGACAAGAAGGAACTGCAGCAGGAATACAGGAAATATAACTCTCTGTGCCACCTCAAGAGCTTTTCTTTCCCCTTCAAGCTTTTGAGGAAGGCCAAAGGGAGAAGTTTTTTTTTTTTTTTTTTTTTTTTTTTTTTAATAAAAAAGAGGAAAGCAAAAGGCAGTCTTTTATGGCTAATGTTAGAATTGCTTTTTATAAAGGTTTAAAAAGGCACTCAGAAGCTTTGAGCATGTGACACTAAGTGATGAGTGCAATGTCATTTCAAGATGAGAAGCCAAAATGTGGGGAAAACCAACCCTTGGAACAAGCAGCCCATGACACTAGGGAGACTCCCTTGAGCTGTGACTTTCCTGAGTAGGAAACAACTGACTAACAAAGATCATATATGGAATTAATTTACTGTCAGAGTAGGGGGAAAATAATAGTTTTGTTTTGTTGGTTTTATTCCATCAGGGAAAAGTATCACTGTTTTTCTCTGGACAAGGAAATTGCAGAAAACTAAGCATGTTTTTGCAGGAGTATTTAAAACCGTCTTTAGGTTTTGAAACTTGGATATGCCTTCTTTACAATGCAGCACTATAAACACAGGTTTTCTTGTATAATGGTGTCACCTGCCCAAACAGCGTGATTCACATAGCTACTTCTGCACTAACTCTTTCTTGATAATCCTCTATGCACCATGGAGACTTAAAACTTCCTTCACGAGCAACTGGAGGAAGGGAAAAAATTAAGAGAACTGGAGGGAGAGACTGGAAGGGAAAACAAGAAAATGTTGAAGGTTGTTTAAAAAAATTAAAAAGAGAGAAGGACACAAACAGCTGGAAAATTTGTCTAGAAGGAGAAACTGTAGAAGTGGAAAGGAAAAAGGAAATTCAGAAAAATATAATATTCAGTACAAGTCAGAGACTGGCAAACCAGGTTTTCAGCTGGGAAAAGACAGTGGAGCTCCACTAAAGTGAGTGAAGCTGAAATGATTTCTAGCAATTAGAGGTCTATCCCAATTAGTTACAATAAAGAAATAAAACAGAGAAAATGTGCTTTATATAGAAGCTAGAACTTCTGAAGTAATGATCTAGCTGGCTCCCAGAAAAAAAATCAGTACGAGCACTACTAAGGCCACTATTCTGTAAATACTATCCAATTATCTACTAATTATCTAATAACATACTAACATAATATTTTACAAAGCTTAGTGTTCTTACACTCTGGGTAGATCCTGAGGGTGCTCAAAAGGATCTGAATGTGGAGCATGGGCTTCTGGATGCTTTCAAGTAAAACAAGGAATTTCTGAAGGCAGACTGGGATTTGACGTTGCATCTACACATTCAACACAGGTCACCCAACTTTCCCTAAGCTTTCACATTTGAATTGCAGTCCTTGAGTTTATCGCAGCAGGCAGAGATAGCTGCAACACATGCAGTAAATCCCAGCCTCCTGTAAACAAACAACTGTCATGCCAGACCATTAGAAAGTTTTAGAGCTTTACTAGCCCATCTCTAGAGGACAGGTCTATTTGATTTGACACAGACCAAATCGTAAGACAAACAGAACAAGCCCCCACAATTAAGCCTCATGTAAGTTTGACCTTCCTGAAAAACTGGAATAGTCAAAACTAAAAGCAGTGGCTATTGGAGGTAGGGAAGACTTCAGAGTCTCCCTCCAATGCACAATCTCTCTCCTTGCTGCACTATGGCAGTCCTCCATCCATCTGGAAATGCTCTGAAGTTTGGAGGAAGCCTGAGAAGAACAGTGGGTAGTGCTCTTTCTCACAGCCTAGGGAGCTGTGCCAGGGACCAAGTTCAAGCCCTGAACAATGCCCTGCTTGGCTACTTGTTTGGAGAGAAAAAAATAATTTATGGGAGAATTGCGGAAAAGAGGCCAAATTCCAGTGGGTACTGAAGTCTCTGGAAGCTTGGCTGAAAAAATAGTAGCACTGCTACAGCGACTTAGATTTCCATTTGTTGCAAACACTGGCAAAACTTTATCACATACACAGGTAGCCCAAAATGATCTGCACATCCCACCTAAAAGATGCCACTGTGGACACTAAGAACTGAGTGCACGGTGCAGCTTTCCACAGTGACTACAGACTAGGTTAGGTCTCCTTGCTCATCTTAGTGGTAATAATTTAAAGAAGAAAACACTGAGATTCTAAGAGCTGTAGTGTACTACATCTGACTGTAACATGTGGAAACATTCTCTTACATTAAACACAATGAGGACTGCAAGCAGGTCTTTTCCTGAAGGCTAAGTACAAATTCTCTAGCTCCTGGAAAAGAGCCAGTATTTCTCCCAGGCAAACAGGAGTGCCTGGTACCACCATATACCACATCTACTTTCAGTGTCTAGCTGACTCCTCTGTTTCACTGTAGTTGGACAGTAGAAGGATTGCTGAACTGCTACACTCAGGAAAAAGTCAGCAGCAGTCTCAAATGAGGGGCACCATGCAGCACTTTAACATCTAGACCTTCATGCTGAGACTGCAGTCACAGAGACAGTGGGAGCAGTGGGAGGCAAAGATGCTGAAGACACTTCTCAAAAGCAAAGTGAGATGTTAATGGCCTCGTCAGGGAGAACAACATCTGATTCAACAAGTCTTGGGATTTTAGAAAGGTGCACCATAGATCACAGGCCTATTTATACTGTTCCCAGTGAACATTACTGCAGAATTTTCAAAAGCTTCATTATTTTACTTAGATCCTCTGTTAGCTTGGAGAAAACGCACCTTTTGGCAATAAAGTATGGCACAATAAATGTTGTGAATTTAATCCGACTTCTCATGTTTTATGATTAAATAAGAGGTTTTGAAACTGCCAGAGGAAAACCAACAGTAACTACAACAACAAACAAAAACCCACAGAATTGTCTCTGCATCCATGGCTACTAAAAATAGATCCTGGCTATTTACCTTGTTCATTGGTTTAAAAAGATTGTGAGGCTGTGCATGTAGCCATTACTTGTAAAAGGTGTGCCAAGTCTGTTCAAATGAAGTGGCTTATGAAATAAAAAGTCAGAGCTAAAAAGCTAAAAATAAATCTTCAGTTCTTCTCAAGTGTTTGAGTTAATATTCTGTCTCTTATTCTTATTATTCTGATGATTCTTCCTGTTATTTGTATAGCTGAGCCAATGTTTCCAGGCATTTCACGAAGTTACTCAGAAAGCTCAACTGGCACATCAGTTATTATAAACTGTAATTTTAATCTCAATTACACTACAGCTTCATCATTTACACTTAATTTAAAGTCTGTTTACATCAAGAAGATGTATGAAATGACTTTTTTTTTTTTTTTTTAAACAGTACAAGGTGTTTCCTATATGTATTATTATACCTGCTAATTTAATTATTATCTCTTCATTATCTCTTCAAAAAAAAAAAGTTTAAGAATTTTCCAATCAGAACTCTATTATCAGCAAAATTCCACAGGAAAAAAATTGGCCACTTCTTTTGATTATTTTTAATATTTTTTTTGTACAACGTAAAACCTAGTGAGTGATGTAGTGTAAATTAGGTTACTTAGAGCAGGTTCTTTCTCAAGTGTATATTCAGGAATGCTATTGACTTTTACAACCTTGCAAAAAAGAATCCTCAGCACAATGATTCACTTTACAGTTCACCATTTAATCTTATTTCTCTCATGCAAAGATAAGATTATTCAAAGACTTTTCAGCATAAAGGCAAGAAAGATACTTCTCTTTCAGAAACTATAGTTTTCTAAGAGGATCCTTTTACTTAGTATTGCAGATGCAAAGTAAATTCAAATACCTTCCTATTACCCATGACCATCCCACACCTGGTTACAGTTGGCCAGTATATCAGTTACTCTGCTTCCTTTAATAGCAATTGGGAAAAACACTGGAAAATAATATTTACATATAACGATAAACATATATTCTTGTAACTGAAATCATTTCATGCCATTTAAGGTATTTTTCTCTTTGAACACTGCATTAATATTTTATTTTAAAATTTCACTATATTTTTTAAAATTGAGGTATTTGGAACCGAACAATAATTCTTTTCTGTCGCAATTTCATAAGCATCCTTCTAGTTCTGTGCCTTCTGCTCCATTCTCTGTCTCCTTCCCCCCTCCCCCCCCACTTTCTTGGCTGTGGCAAGTGTACACTCCCTTAACATGAAAATCTTTCCTAATGAAAGCTTATGGAGATTTTTTTTAAAAACTATTATTTTCATAGGGATACATCAGGTCCAAGAAGCATAACTGTACATGTGGAGATTTTTGTTTAAAGGTGCCTTATATTTGGGGATAGTCATAGGCTGAATTGAGCTCAGCCCATATAATACACTAATATTTTCATTGTAAGGGATGTCATCATTTAAAATGGGCTTTTGATGCTGGAAGCAAATCTGATTAAGAGTAGGCTGAAATCAGGAACCTCTCTACTGACTTCAGTAGAATTAAGATCAATAATCTCTAATACCATCCGTAAAAGACAATTTCAAGGCATTCCTTTCATTAAAAAACTCAGAAACTCTCTGGTGCACAGCACAGATTTTAAGAAAGCTGCATATATCCACTAAGCATGTCAGCCTACCTGCTCACTGCATGTTCTAAAGCTCTGCAAATTGTGCTTAGTGTTTCTTTGTCTAAGTAATATCAGAGTAGTCATTCTACCATTCTGACAGCTAAATGCAGAGACCCCTTGAGTCAATAAAGTATTGCTGATGTGCCAGAGGCTGAATAGCCTTTGCTTCAGTTTGACTTTTTATTCCTACCAAATTGCCATTCATATTTCAGCAAAATTAAATATCCTTCTGTTTAGGTTGTTTAGGTGCCAGCAACTGGTGGGAGCAGTAAAAGAAGATAATTGAAAGCTACTGGCTGCAATACTCATGTAAGATTAAAAAAAAAAAAAAAAAAAAAAAAAAAAAGGAAAAGTCATGATTTGGGAAAAGTCATTATTTCCTCAAAGTCTTGTAGTTGTTACATGGAGTTACTTAAGAGTATAAAATGTAAAAGCCTCATATTCTATTCCTGGATAGTTCCGTTGCATTGACTCTTTTCCATTTAAGCTACCTTTTTGACTTCAGAGTAGTCTGTCTAAAAATCACAGTTGATATGTCAAGTGGCTCCCTGTACCATGCAGTTTACTCTTTTTACTTTGCTCACTCTCACAAATTTAGTGCATGCCAGGTATTGTCCACCCTTAGCCAGAGTGTGAAAGCTCTTCCCTCCTAACGATCCATGTTTGTAGAATGGCCAACAGCCTTTTTTTTTGGAGAACAGGAGAGAGGCTCACAACCTTGATCTGAGCAACAGGCAGACAAAGAGTTAGTGATGGCGTGGCCTGGACTGGGAGCTGCAGCTGGGGAGAGGTCTATGTGGCTCCCACCAGCACTGGTGCTCCTTTCTGGCTCTCACATCTCACACATAGGATAGAGGTACTGAAGAGAAGGCACAGTGTTGGCAGTGGGTGGGTGGAGGTGGCAGAATGTGAATTGTCAACATGGGGGAGCAGGAGGGAGAAATTAACTGTGCAGAAGGAAAAACAAAGCCCTTGTAGCCCTCTCCCAGTAAATGGTATCTGTCAGGCCTTTAAGGCACATTGCAATTAGCAATGTGCAGGCAGACTGCTGCACCCTTGTGGAGCACTCTGAAGCTGATTGTGGACAGTCAAGCCCATGATCCAACCCCCAGCTCTGCGTCTCATTATACTAAACCAATTAACTCAGGAGAATGCATCCAGCAGCAAAATATTCAAGATCAAGCCCAAAGAAACCAGTTTTACCAGGAACAGTTTTAAACTACACGTGAGGGCTGGGAGCAGAGAGGACAGCAAAATGAGAAGGAAAATCAGGTGGGACCTAAACCTGTATCCAACCCTGAGAAGGTCTGCAATACCTAGCATTCAAGCAGCCTGGTGACTGCTTGCAGAACTTTTGCTGTCTTTGCTTGCTGCCATTGTGACTGGTGTCTAAGAAAGACGCTCAGGCTGATGGACATGCTCCCTGACTCTGATTTTGCCTCTAAATACAACCCCCTTTGACACCATGGAGTGTTAAAACAAAAAGAATTTCCACATCAAACTTACAAATCAGCACAGATTTTATTTCTTTCATTATTGTACTTCCTTCATCACAGACTCAGCCAGCCTTCATCCCTCTTTCTTCTTCTGCGCCTGTAAAGTACTGTGCATTTAAATTATCCCTGCAAGGTCCACCTCAGACAGACAGACTGGTATGTTTAGGTACTGCTGCTCCTACTTTAGCTCTGACATAAGTCAGCATCCAAATTTTTTTTGTAGAGCACCAGAAAGTCTGCAGGAGGCAGCTGTGCTCTGGGTTTTCTATTCCTTACAGCTCTTAGTTCTGTCTACAGAAATGATGATTGGCCATATGTATATAAACACTAATCTCTTCTTTGGATAGTGCTAAATTCTTATTTCAACACCTTCCTGTGGCCACAAATACAGTCATTCAATTACACACCATATGAGAAGGCATTTCCTTTTATCAGTTTTGAATACGCTGTTTTTCCATTTCACTGTGTGTCTCCTTGTTCTAATGCTTTTAGACAGAACCCCACTTTGAGCAAAAGACTTAAAATCTCCAAATCAGCTCTTCGCTTACAATTTATAGACAGACTGAAGAAAGGCTTCCTCCTTTCTCCTCTGTGGCTTTATTGGCATTTTAAGCACTAAGTTAAAAAATAAATTTTGGGATGTTCTACTAGTGTTCTGTGTCTGCTGGACTACTTGTGCTCATACAATGTGGAATACATAAGAGTTTTTTATTTTTATTTTTAATTATTTTTTATTTTTTTAAAATTCATTGTTTGGATTAATTGGCAAACTGAACAGAATAGGAACAGGAACCTGACATGGATTTCACTTCTGGTCACTGCTCTGTTATGGTGTGGTTTGTATGTGAGTCCCCTTGGCCTCCACACAGCCAAGAATCATAGCCAGATCAGTAGTGAAATAAAAGGTGAATTTGTAAGTTTCAGATCAGAGCAACCAGAGAAATCAGCTGGTCACCTATGGAATGCTTTGATGTTGTCAAGCCCCAAGACATTCAGCACTTGCAGCTCCAGCAGCACCAGCCTTGAGTTTGTATGGCTGAGTAGCTGCCCAGCTGGGTTATTTTTCAGCAGCTCTTCCTGGTGCTGGGCAGCCTTGCAGCACAGCTTTAACCCTACTTTGGGCCTAGTATTGCCACACACATGGCTCCTACTGGTTGTTGCTGGAGCTGAAAGGCAGCAGCCCCTGGCCACTTACACCTTCTGCCCATACCAAATTTTGTTCAGTTAAAAAAAGTATGTGTGGATGGTGGGGAATTGTTATGCTGTCTTTCTGTTTGCATTAAGCTCTCTGGGTTAGATATAGCTGTGGTAAAATCTACCCACTTAACATACACATGGCTTCAGAAATGTCACCTTCCTTCACACTTCTTTCTTCCTATGTTGAACTGATTAAGTCAAACCAGAGATTAGTAAAAATCGTGACAGACAACTCAAAATGAATGGAGCTTCTGCAATGGCCATACAACATAAGTAAGTTTCTTGTGAATGATATGTAGCATTAGTCATGAAAAACATTATGTATATTCTGCATTCACTGTCCTAAAAACAAGCTTATTGTGACTAGTTGAGCCAATTGTGTTAATGCATTTTGTTATTATAATCCAAGATTTACCCAGACATCTCTGTAGCTAGAAGTGAGACTTGCTACTGAAGCACTTTATAATCTGGCCATTCCAGTAACACAGATTTCTATTTAACTAGTAATCAAGTAGCTCAAGCTATTTTTTTTTTTTTTGACCAGGCAGTTTTAAGCTGTTTTTCTTTTATTTTCCTTTTTTTTTTCTTTCTTTCTTTTTTTTTTTTTTTTTTTTTTTTTTGGGGGGGGTGGGGGTGGTATTGTGTGTTTATTTATTTAATTTTTGTTTGTTTGTTTAACAAACTATTAAGTTTGTTATAACTTAATAGGTTTCACCAACAGTAGTAGCCAGAAGACCTACAGGTTAAAATAAGATTAATAGATATTGTGTCTCCAAGTTAGGACAAAGCAAAGAGATTTGACACTAAGACTTACTCAGGTCTCCAAATGATCTTGCTAATATTTTATCCATTGTATAGTCTGTTAAAACCCTATATTAAAGGATTAAGGGCACATGTTAATGAGACACCAATGAAAGCCAACTTGCTGCATAATTCCATTTTAAAATTATTATGAATATTTATCTAGCTCCATTCTTATAGGTTCCAAGATTATTTGATATACTCCAAGGATGGACATTGAAATGTATCCAATATTACATTAAGAGGTAACCTGGGTAAGCTTATTACTATAAGCTAAATTCAGGTGTGTACTTGCAGCAGTACAGTAATTGTTGTGCACATGTGGAAGCATGTTTATCTTTCCATACCTCAGATTATTGAAGATCAGTTTAATTAAGAATGGACTCTTCCAAAAACAAGCTATATAATCCTTTATACAGAATGAACAGCCGCTGTAGAAATTGTAAGATGATCTAAGCAGCTTGTTTACAAACAAAAAGATTATATCTTAATTCAATATAACTCCTTTCAGAGGAGTTTGTTTTAAATAATAGATTATGCTCTTTCAAGTACATTGCTACCTACTTCCCTTTTTGACATCAACAAAGACAGGTGCACGTCTGGAAGGACTGCTCTTGAGGTTACATGAGAAACAAAATCCCTTTCTACAATATGTTTTTCTAAGGAAACTACAGGAAAGGGGGAGAGGAAAGACGACTTTACCATCTGTGACGATGGAAAAGACAACAACAACAAAACAAAACAGAAATAATCACAACAAACACTACTACCCCCCCCCCCCATCCCATCCTATCCCATCCCCCAACTATCTGCTCACCATCATTCCAAAAAGGAAAAGTGAAAAATCTGGGTAATCTGGGTTACAGTTTTGTGCTGTATTGAGATAATGTAATTTTCCAAAAGTATGTTGGAGAATAAATTCCACTGATAATGTCAGGGACCACAGGTTCCTGGCGGAGGTACCTGACAATTTTTTACACAGCTACTCTTGTGGAACAACCAAAAAGGAGATGTTATCTTGGATTTGATTTTGGTAACTATTTGAGGAAGTGAGACATATTGTTCAGAGAAGTAACCTTAGCTTGAATACTCATGATGCAATCCACCTTAAACTTATCAGAAGGATATATAAATAAATAAATAAAGCTATAAATAATGAAGGAGAAACTTCAATGGACTTAGGGAGACAGTGACACAAAACTGGGCTGAAAATGTCTAGGATTTGAACATGGCAGAAGCCTAGACTATCTTTACATTAACACACACAAAGTTATCTGGAACTTGAGTCAGACTGCTATTTGGAGAAGGATTGAACAGCTAACCGTATCTCAAAACAGGATAGAAGAACTAGTCAGAGATCCTGAAAAAATATGGAGAAAAGTACCCATCTCCAGAAAAGATCTGTCAAAGAAAAACTGGCAAATTGTATCTTGAGATAGCCCCAGTCAACTTCTTTCATAAAATTCAACTTCCTTAAAACAAATGACAAAGGGCTCCCCAGCCATATAAATAGAAAAGAGAAAAAGAAAAAAAAAAATAAGTATAAATCTTCTGTGTTTAAAAATTTAGTAGGTATGTGATTAAACAGTACAAAAACTTTGCCACAGTTTTCAGTATGTATAAGCACAATGGCTGCAGTGCCAAAGGCAGAAGGAGAAACGGAACACAGATTTCAACAGTGTAAAGAGCATGGAAAAAAAAATCTAAGTTTGTATGTTTGCTCTTTTTCTGCCTTTCAGGGTGGTGTTTATTAGGTACAGAAATGGGTTAAGGAGAGATAATTTGTCTGGAGATATTCGAATCTCCTTGTTTTAGTTGGAATGGGACAAACCTTCAGAAGTGAATAGCACATTACCCAGTAGAAAACACTTTCTTGCAGAGACAATGACAGCACCATCCATTTGACATTAACTTTCAACAGTGTATCTCTAGAGCATGGATAAAAGGTGTCACCTTAAAAACAGGCTACTTAAGAGGAGGCTGGGGGGGAGGAGAGGTAGAGAACAGATAGAAAAACATACTCAGAGAGGTAGGCACACAGAGGAAGATGGCTAGGCTGGAGTCTGCTAAAGATGGATGCTGTCACTTGTTTTGTGGTGTTTTTCAAAGCCCATAAACAGTCAGTTCTGATTGACAAAGGCTTTGCCAACATGATTTCTCCCTTGAGAACACTGCTTCTTTACCAGACTGATAAACAAAAATGTATTGCAAAGCAGTTATATGGCCTAGCTGCAACTTTATTCTGACTGATAATCCATCCTGAGGAGCCTGTGTCAATTTAGGTTCCTCTCTAGTGGGGCCAAGGAAATAACACGCTCTGACAGTCACAGCAGAAGTTGTCAGCCATGCTCATAAGTACTGAAAGCTCCAGCCAACTTCAACAGTTATGTGAGGTGGTCGTGTCAGGGCTGGGGTCACTGAAAGATGCGTCTTTGTCACAAATGCACAATAGGGATTACCACTTTGGAAGTAGAAGCAAAAACATTCTTGTATGCTAGTGAAAGGATTAACTTTTGTAGTGATTGTTATAAATTAGACCACACAATTTTCTGGTCTATTGAAGTTATTTTATTAATCAAGTAAGCAGACACAAGCAAAACAGCACTGGGCTGCTGTGGAGTCTCTGCTCCGCAACAGCATGCACCCCCCCCCCAGGGTCCCATTTCAGGTTTATATCCCCTCTACTAATGCATATTCATTAGGGGGCGTCTCCTCCTCCAAGCATGCCCTCTTCATCTTCTGGAATCTTCTCGACCCCAGAACACATGCATGCCCTCCCCCCATAGTCTTCTGCCCAGCAACAACACTGGTCCAGGCTGTTCCTGTCAGGCGACCATTGCTGAACACAGGAACTATATGCATACATTTAACCACTGAACACAAGAACCATATACATACACTGATCATCAAAATCCAATAGAACTATATACATACATTAACCATCTCCACTTCCCCAGTCTCATGGTTATACAAGGATGTTTAAGAAGGCACGAGCAATTCTCTTGATTTACATTTACAGCAAGACAATGAACAAACCCCCACTAATTTATCACAGTGATCTCTTCAAATATTTTCATGAATAGTTTTGGCACAATAATAGGAATGCACAGGAACACATTAATCAAACTTTTTGATGATAATTTGGGATATTGACAGTACAGCAAAGGATCAAACTGTCATACATGAAGAACTGCACTATTAGGATAGAAGAGGTATAACAGGTCATGCACTCATGAACTAATGATAACAGTTTCTGGAAAAAGCTGGGAATTCTCCAGTTTGAAATAGCTCAGGAAAGCCTGAAAATACTGGTCAATACAATATGACTGGGAACCACTGTGCTCGGCAGCTATGAAAAAGATTGCTGTAATCCCATGATAGCTATTTCCACTCAAAACAGGAAAGTGTTAGCATCATTGTAGAGGGCAGAGGCAACTTCTTTTGGAAAACTTTGTACTGTTCTATTCATCCTTGTTTAAAAGAGAGGAATCCAAATTGGGGCAAACGCACAGATGCACTATTCATGCAGTTTTCATGTCATGGTGAGCTGAGCTGAGTCTCACTTGGTCTCACATCATTTCTTGTGTTCATACAACTGTGTAGTGAACCACAGTAAGAGAGTAGCAACAGCTTTTGAGGCAAGGGTTATCCTTATAAGATTTTAGGATGTAGTTCTCAGGAACACATAACACTTGAAGATGTGCTATTTCATTTCCTTTTCAAGAATTTAAATATATTGATAAATTTTTAGGTCCCATTATTTTAGAAGGAATTTCAAGTGTTCAAAAATCTGATAAAACACCTAAGTTGCCATTTTTAGAAAACTGCTCAGCAATGAAGACCATGGACAAACTGACAAAGAGCTGAATTTCCACCAGCAAACTGAAAATAATTGTATTTACAGAAGTGCCATGTACCTCCCAGGTTTTTTCTTCAGGTGGAGATGGAGCACTGGAAAGACCTGAGTAGAGACAATCTCTGACACTCTGACCATCACCATACTACATGTGCATTTACTAAAATCTGACCCTGCATCTCACAACAGCCAGAATGGTAACTCCTGGATTTCTTATGAAAACTTGGTGCTCTAATCAACAGTCTGAATTAATAAAAGCATAATTAATCAGTAAACAGGGCTCACATAACATCTTTCTTCATATGACATACAGTAACACGTCCACAAATACGTCTTATTATACATCACTGTGGCTGAATATTGTAGCACTACAGAAGAGAGAAGCTCAGTAAAATCATGTCTGCAAAGAAAAATGGCAAGGATTTCTGCCCAGGACATTTACACTGTCAAAAAATATAAAAAGGTTAATGCCCAGATCCACAAGGGAAGTTAACCATTAAAACTCATTATATTAGCACTGTGGGTGAAAGTTGGAAGTTCATTCTCGCTACAGCACATGCAGACCATGTTGTGCTACAGCTTGATGTGCTGATGAAGAACAGCAGCTTGGCTTCTCTGAGGATGGTCCCCTGCCCCAGAGGCAACATTTTAATGGCAAACATTTTAATGGCAAGTAGTAACAACTTGTATTGGTAAAACAGTTGCTTCTAATGAGTGCTTATGTCTTCAAGGAGATAAACATCTACGAAAATTTAAAGATTTTTCTCCCATAAAAGTAAATTCTTAGAGGTAGTCTCCTAATTTCACATTTAAGCTTCTGTCTTTTATTCAGAGGTGCCAAGAACCCAACTACTTCTATTTTCTCCATTTCTTCTGGTCAGCTGCAATCTGTATTAATAAAGTCTGGACTGTATTTGTAAAGTCTGGAAGATTCTTCCCCCCTAATAATGGCTTGTGTTCCTCAAAGTAGAAGAACACAAAGATTTAAAAGTATGGACATTGCCTTCTAACCTGGAGGTGGGGGATGAATAAGGAGAAAATTAAAGATGTATACTAATTATATTGAGAAAAAGTTGTATGTTTTTTTTCCCCACAAAGCTTCTAATGATTCAGCTTCTTGAGTTACGGAATAATGCTGTTGCTTTAACACTGATTAGGTAGTACTATACAACTTGCTTCGTTTAGCCAGGTTGAGTATGTGAGTGTGTTCATGGAAAACAAACCACTCCCACAAACTAAATATATGTTTGTAGGATTGATGTTATCTTATGCTTCATAAAAAACGTACCATACTAACAAGCACTGACAAGACAAAACAAGCTTCCATAAAAATATTTGGCCTGGGAAAACTGCTTCTGAATTTAAAAGCTACTAATTGTCACAGCACTGGACACAGGTTTTCTGAAGCAGCACCAGCTGCACTTTCAGAACCACCATTAAGCACCCATGATAATGACTGAATTTTTCAAGACAGTGCAATTTCATGTAAGCACCTGCAAAAATGCTGAGCTCTGTCAAAAAGCAGGAGATGCTAGCTGTTGGGTAACTGTTGAAAGGCTGGCTGTGGTTTAAAACATAAGCAGAGGTCATAGAAAAATGCAGTCCAATTTACGGCTTTTAAGCACCTGGAATGGTGATCCTTTACATGAACATTAGTATGTTTGTATCCAGAATATTTTTCTCCTCAGAGACATTTTGTAGGTGCAATGATGGGTGTTTAATGAATAAATGAAAGCAGCCTGACTTGTTTGTAGATGTTCTGTCAGATTTTTTTCTCAATTGTTTGTGTTTCTCATTCTTTCAAACTAAAATTTTAACATCAGAGAGCTCTGAAATATGTATGCTGAGTCACAGTAAAGTCACCCTGTATTCACTGACCCACACAATTTCGTTCCCTGAAGCCATTTATTGTACTGTTCAATGGAGACTTCTATACAGCAACTGCACTCCAAGCTAGCAAAAGTTTCAGGTGCTGAACTATATCATGATACCATAGCATAAGTGCCACCCTGCTGATGTAGTTTAAAGCAGGGTTTTCTCTAACACAGAGAGAACTTTGTTTCAGAGCCCTCTCCCAGTCACTCCAGTAGACATTAAGCATGGTAGTGTAAGCCTATGGCATGCCTGAGACAGAGCTAGAGCTACTGTATAAACAATAGTAACAGTAATGCTACATGTTAGATATAACACCTGGTATTATAGCAGGCCTATTCCCGCTTTGTACATGCGGCCCAGCCAGGCTGCTGTAATCTGAGAAGAAACATCTGGTTCGTAAGCTTTTTCTTTTTCTTTCCTAAACTGGAAAAATAAAATAAAATCCAACCTCCAAAATCCCACCCCTTCAAAAGCACAAGGAAATGTCCAGTAATTATCTTTCTTTTTAAAAATTAGCAAATTATCACTTGGTTGTAATTAAGCTCATTTCAAACCTGTTCTTCAGGAAATGCCACTATTAAATTCCAAGCAGTTCTTCAGGCAAACCCACTTAACGTACAATAATAGAAAAATACACTTGTTCCTGGTCCTTTCTTGGCAGAACCTGACATTTGAATCTGTTCTTTCCACAGTCTCCCAAACCTCCTTGAGATTTTGTTAATATATAATTATCCAGGTTGTCCAGTCCCTTCCTCATGCAAGAGGTAACTAGGGAGGGAAGGAGTTTTAATGAAAAGAACTGGATCAGAGCCACAAAATGAATCCAAATATGGTCTTTGTTTTCTAATTTTGCAGTTGACCCACATGTATTGAAAAACAGACTCTTCCATAATCATTATTCCACTAAAAAGATACTTAGTCTCAAATATTCTGCATGTTTTTCATGGAATTTATTCTTTTGCTTGTTTATTTTGCTTGTTTATTAACTAACATTGTGCAAGGGATTGTATAAAGCACAAAGGAGAACATGCTATTTTCTTCAAAGGTCTTGCAGTCTAAGTAGGCAGACAAAGGGCAAAGAGCAAAAAACAAATGCTGCAGCCCAGAAGATGCTGGAAATTATGGCCACAGTTTTGAAAGTAACTTAGACTTCTATATATTTAAAAAACAAACAAACCAAAACAAACAAACAAAAAAAAAAAAACATCAAAAAAAACCCCACATGTATTGTATTTGGAGATGTAAGGTTACAGTGAGGTGCTGAAAATCAGATGTATATAAGATATCTCAAGCTTGATTGTTAAAGACAATTGTGCTCTAAGTGTCTGATCACTTGTAAAAGCTTAATATTGGATTTTATATTGGATTTTTTTTTTATTGCTTGGTACATTTCTTTAGTTCATTTGCCCTTTTTTTTTTTTTTTTTTTTTTTTTTTTTTCACTTCTGAGTTTGAAGAGGACTTAGTCAAGTGCCAGAGTCCATTAAAAAGGGACTTGAGGGACTTGTTACAGAACACAAGAGCAAACCAGTGGAGAGACTTAGGAGAATAACATGATTTAATCAGTCATGGGCCTAGGATTTTACATATGGCTATTACTTCAGATCACAAAGGATGAGCCACAGGCCTTGTCCCTTATCTGCTATGTATTTTACTATTTTTCTAACTTCATTTACCACTTAATCACTTCAGTGCAACCTCTCTTTCCAGGCTACATTTGTATCAGATTAGGACATCTGCTTCATATTCATAGTAGATTTTTATTAATAATGAACTTTCCAGAACTGAATTCAAGGCAACAACGTAATTGTATCTGGAAAGAAAATACAGCACATCTTCCTTCTGTTTTTCATTTAATTAATTTGTATCGTAGACAAAATCTTTTGTGTGAAAAAAAAGAAACACACCAAAAAACCTCCTTCCATAGTTGTGCATGAGTAACACAGGGAAAGCTTTGCTCTACAAAAGCAGCAATAATAGAAGTCACTATTCATGCTTTCAACCCTGAGAGCACTATACAAACATACCACATCTATTTCTTTACAATGGAGTTGTGACTCTCCTGTTCTGCATGACAACCAAAAAACCCCTGGACTTAAGACAATATAAGGAAATAATGTAGAAGAAAGGACATTTTTAATCACATTTTTTCTTTGCTTTTTTTAAAAAAAATATTTTCAGCTCCAAAAAACAAATGAATATTTAAGGAGAACTCTATCTTCCATAGAGCTCTAAATCCCATCATCTGTAACAAGTTGTTGTAGTTTTCACCCTGGTCTTCCAGAAACAGGCCTCTCAAAATCTCAAATCAAAGAAACAAGCATTCTGACAGATAATTTTCAGACCTCTATCCTGTGCAACTTGTTTTAAAAAAGCTGTTTTTCAGTTTAAGTGGAAACTGTTCTATACTTTGAAAAAAAAATGTGTTTGTTATGCTTGAAAAATGATTTACTGCTTCACAGTTCTCTCCTTAATCCTTTACAAGGAAACATGTTTTCAGGGCTAGAGCTACTTAGAAATGTATTATGTACACTCAAAGGTCATCTATCTACAGACAAGACAGGTATTATACTTCACAGCAGAAAAAGCCCAGACTTTAACCCTAGATTCCTAAATAAAATACTCATATTTTTCTGCTTGTAGTAATTATTTTATTTCTTGAAGGACTGACCAGGCAACAATAACTACTGACTTTTTAAAAGCTCTGGCCTTCTTCATTTAGTAACCCTGATATAAAATTAGAAAGCTAACTTTAGATACCCGGGTTGGAAAAAGTTGATGGCCTGTAAGTGTGGTTACATGGCAGACAGTGCAATTAAAGTTCCAAGGAAATATTAGGTACGTTATACGATCTATCTATCTATCTATCTATCTATCTATCTATCTATCTATCTATCTTGTTATGCAGACACACCCACACATCCCTGACTACTCCCCCCAATATGAAATTAGCACCAGGACCATGAAATACATCTGTCTTCACTTTGTCCCATTCTTTCTGAATGAAGTTAGATACCTAAGCATACTTCTTGTCTATCTACATGACTTGAAACTGGAAAATCAATGATATGTAATCCTATTTAGCTCATCCCTGGTTACCTCACTGAGAAGCTCTCCACCCATCTTGGCACTATTTTTTCAAGACAGGAAGCACAAAACTATGACCACACAGGGTAAAGGTGGTACCCCAACAAAGCCACAAGCACTCTAAATTTAAGTCTGCCATAAAAGCTTTGAAAATGATGACACACACAAAGATGGAGAAACGATGGGGAATGAACACCTCAATTTTGCAAAACCACAATGATCCACCCAGCACTTTTAGAGCTTTGAGCTCTGAGGAATGAATTAACCACAGGCAGAGTGTTTAACCTACTGAACAGAGGCACTCATTCTTTGTAACTTTGCAGATGCCGAAAAAGGGGTGAATGTGTCTTAGAAATATAAAATGGACTCTCAACAAGTCTATGTCCATTTAAAAGAATCCCCCACTCACAGTCCAATAACCAGGGCACCCGCTTCAACATATGTCTGGGATTCCCAAAGGTGAATAGATGACCCCTCAATCTCAAATGCAAAATTCAAGATACCTGACTTAGCCCAGAGCACCCTTGTTCTGCAAAAGAGTGCTCTGTATTACTTCATCTCGTGCTTGGGTCCCCCCAAAACAGGGATCTGAAATAAGCAGCCAGTGTTAAAGTCTTGTCCTGGAGTTTGTGATTTCAAAGCTCTTGTGGGTTGGTCATGTTCCACAAAAAGGTGCTGACATTGTATTTAACTGTAACTGTAATTAAATTAATTTATTGCATCATGTTATTAATTTGTATTCATTACTCAATTATTTTTATTAATTAAGTGTTCTTTAGATTTTGCTTTCACTTGAATAACACTCTTTAAAGGACAAGCAAGTGGTATGAGGTGCCTTCTGAAACATTATGCTATCCAGAGCTAGTGGTGAGTAGAGAACTGTTATGTATATTAAGCAAAGCTGAAAAACAGAAATGCTGACTAGTGTTTCCTCTGAAAGTATGTTTTTGGGGAAACTTCATGTGCTTGTGAATGTGAATATCAAATTAAATTGAAAATAAAACCCTACTCTCTGGACTCTGCTTCCCCTCAATTAGTCATAGACTAATCACTGCTTTCTTTGGGAACAAGAGTGTTCCAGATTTTTTTTTTTTTTTTTTTTTTTTCATGTGCTCAAAAGGGTGAAATTGTAGGAGATGGAATACAGGAGTAGAGGAAATTCAAGTAGAAACAAAATATGTGGCATAGCCAAGGCGCAGTCTACAGCCATTTGCAGGTTACTGCACTTGCTCTTAGAGTCAGAGGAGCCAAGGAGCCTGAGGCATGTCTTTGGTGAAAAACGCTGTTTGGTGTTGTATGAAGTATTGAAAAAAATCTCAGCCTAGAACTGTTCTAAAATTTGTTACAAACAAAAGTTTTGTGTCCCTGCCAAGTCTGAATCTCAGATTTGAGGTGATTTCTGTAGCACCCACCATGAGCAGCTTCAGACTGGGATGTAGAGCTGCCCAGCACCCCCCAAAAGAGCAGGAGGCTCTTCCAGGGCAACTTCAATGCAACTTGGAGCCAGAGCACTGGTCTCATCTTTCCACATGCTACACCCTCTGCCCCTGGGAAACTTTGCCTCCTATTGGGTGTAGTTCAGCTGCCACAACTCCACAGTGCCTCCTCTGTTGAGCTTTTTTTCCCTGCCCTCACCCCAGCCACAGCTCAGAATGTCTTGGTCCCCACCCTGCAAGGCAGGAACCCAATCTGTTGTGTGACCGAGGCTCTGCTGGGTGAGTCAGCTGCTGAGGATAACTACAGTGCTGACTGTACCTGGGGATGCCAGCATCTAGCAGTGGGGTAGGAGAACCAAGACAGCAAAACAGAGCAGCTACACCCATGGCACCAGGCCAAGGCCAAGGGGAGGGAAAGAGGAGGAGGCACTGTGCAGTGCAGGTGCAAAAAAGTATGGCTTTGTGCACCTGCATGCATGAAGCAGGAGCCAGACACATGAATCTGGCCTGGCTTGCTATTGAACATGACTAACCAGGCAGTTCCACTACATGCTGAACAGGTGCACCAAGTGCACTTAATAAAAATTATATATATATATATATTTTTCATTTTTTCTTTTTTCTTTTTTCTTTTTCTTTCAGTGAGAATCAGTTCCATTCCTCCTGATATGTCCAACTTTGTTTTCAACACTGTTTGCTTTATAGAAACACTGAACCTACAAGCAGACTGGGAAAACTAACCATACAAAAACCAAAACTTTAGTAGGCATCACAGAAAAAGATTTTGAGGATTTCATTCCTACTCTCTCTATCTGCTCAAAACTTTTTCCTCAACAATTGTTACCTTTCTATTGAAATAAGCAAGAAAAACTCTAGTCCAAAAGTCTAAAAGTAATTCCTGTGTGTACATGCATGTGCAAACAAACATTTTAAAGTGAATAACTTCCAGAAATTATGTTTATTATTGGCATCTGATGTTACTCCATCTGTCACTCTGACAACAGAAACAGGAACTCTAATCCATTACAATCTGAAGAAATACCAATTTACTCAAATTACTTTAAAATGATCAGCAAAAGAACATTCTTCATGCAAATGATATTGGGGGTGTGCGTGGGGGTGGGAGGAAGGAAGGGCACAACATCTACCATTCAGTAGTCAATAAGGTTAAAGCAATCTTGTGGTTGCAATCAGCCCACTACTCTTATTGGACCTGCCAAGCTGTAGAGGAAAAACTAAGAAACTGAGACCAGCTCTGCAGGAGCCAGAGATAAGCTGAAAAGATGAAAAGGAGCATGGACAGGGCTCCCACTGTGAAGACAGTCTCTGCTTGAGGTAATAAAGAGAGATGATGGTGGCCTATTTTGTTCATATTCAGATTTGGGACACTGTTGTTTGTTTAAGATATTTTGCTTCCCCAGGAGCATCTTTTGACAGGAGCAGGTTTGTACTCCACAGGGATGCCACAGAAAGGTGATCTACCAGAAATTCTTCTCTTGGCCCTGGAGGCTTTCCAGGGGAGTGACAGTCTGCTCTGCCTTGAAGACTGACTTCACAGGATGAGAGAAGAAGGAGCTGCAGGTGTTAGAGGGCAGATTGCCCAGCCTTAAAAGGACATTTCCAGTATGGAAATATTGTGAATGGTCTGACATTGCTGGTTGCTAAACAAAGGGGAGTATATAAATAGGCAGGCACACTCACACAGATGTTCTTAAGGAAACCTTTACATACCTTTTTCTTTCTTCTAAAAACACATTTCCACTATTCACTTTTCGATTATGGAAAAGTTCTCATTTCAGTAACCTCAATGAAGAATTATATTCTGAGTTTATTTCAAAATGCTGACTCCTCTGTGGTGGCTAGGGGTAGCTGAATCTCATGCATCGTCCTGGAGATGGGCTGTTTTTCCTCTGTGCTCTTTCTAAAGGCAGGGTATACCATTAAGAGGCATGTCTGCAGACATAAGGGCAATAATCTGACTGGAGCCAGTCAGTCCATGACCTTAAGTGCACCATTTCAAAACCACACCTCAAGCCTTGCCCTAGTTCTTACTCTACCCTCTTGCAGAACAAATCACACTACTCCACTTTCATAACTGTGTGAGACTACTTGCCTGCTTTAGCTATGGTGCTGTCAGCAGCTTTTTGGAGAATGGAGTTAAATGTTGTGGGCTAGCTTTACAACAAAATCCTTTCTTCTGGTTTTTCTTTTAGCATTACCTCGAGTGCCTGTCTTTGCTTTTCACATTTCTCTTTCATAGTTTGACAGCACATCTGAATGAGTTTGGATGGAGTTTATCAAGAATGGTATTATGACTAACATATTTTCATGGGTCACAGAACAATTTATATCAATCTAGCTAATTAGCTCTTTTCTCTGGTACTTTTTAACATGAAGTATTTATTCAGTTTTCTTATCTACTGGAATTCATGATGTGCAGACAAAGACATACCACAAAGAGATGTGTTATGAAAACCACACACCACTGATATTTATTTGTTTAAAAATAAATTCAAAATTAATTTCTCCTAAGGGATAAAAGGCAGAGAGAGAAAACTGGAATAAGATAAAGAAAAGGCAGACTGAAAGACAGAGCAATGTTTTAACCAACATCTGGATCTGGCACCTCACTCTACAGATGCAGTTTGCTGAATTCTTGGTTACATTACTGGCATTTTAGATGGACTGCTGTCCTTGTAGCTGCAACTTGCCTGATTGGACACATTTACCTGGCAAGTAAATCCCTATCAGCCCTTAAAGCACTAGGCAAGTGCTGGAGCTGCACTGTGCTCTGTACCAGCCCCTCCAGGTTGCTGGCAGTGGGCAGTGAGCCACAGCCATACCTTGTGGCAGGACTGGGGAGCTGGAAGGCTACCTAGCTCATCCCTGGCCCAAGGCAGGTCAGCTGCATCCTTTTTCTTCCTGGTGAATATTTATTAAGCCAATTCTTAAAGATCTCTAGAACCCTCCAGGAAATCTAGTCCAAGGTTTCATTTTCTCTGTTATTACAAAGTGAATACTATTTTAGCTGCATATTACTTGCTCTTGTTTATCTTATCTAGCATGTTAATGGAGAACAGAGTATCCTGCTATTTTTTCCTTTTGGATGTCTTTTATGTAGTTATGGTGTCATGCTTGTCCCTCAGTCTTCCCTTTTGCACACTAAATTATCAAAGATGAGTCCATATTATTTTGTAGGCCATTTCTCTGAGACCTTTATCATTCCCTCTGCCCCGCTCTGCTTTCTCTAATACTGAAAACTTTAGATGCTGAAAACTACAATATCCAGAACATCAATCAAATCCTGATCTAAGAATTTTAAAATGCTAGAAAAAAATAGAGTGAAAGAAGTGAAAGCACAATATTGCTGACTTCATGTTCAGCCTGGATCCAGTATATCACCTGCAAACCTTTCTCTGCAGAATTGCTGTCCTTTTAATACATGCCCATTCCCATGCCTGCAGCTGATTACTGCTTTCTAAGTGTAGTTTCTGGCTTTTTTTTTGTTGTTGTTGTTGAAATGCATCCTTTTTTTTCAACTCATTTCTGTAACTTGTCAAGATCAATTTGAATTCCAGTCCTTCAGAACACTCGCAATCCCTCCCAAATTGTCAGTTGCAAATTCACAGAACATGTTCTCCTCCTCCATCACCAAGATCATTAATGCAAATATTGCACCTCTTTGGAGCTCCCACTGGATACAAATTTTAACCTACGTTGCCAGCCACCCCATAGTGGATACCTTCAGGCTGCATTTCCTTTCTCACATTTATTAAACAACCTGCAGGACAGAGGCAAAAGACCTTACTTATCCCATACATGTCCTCCAAGTACCAAATGTTGCAGCTGGTATTAGGCCTGATGTGTTAAAACCTAGGACTGAAAACCAGTCCTGCCTGCTGTCGTTGCTTTCAGATGCTGCCCTTTGAGGAGCTCCGCCAAACCAGAAAAGCAGTACACTGCAAAGCAAAATTTGAGAAGGAACATATGAAATCAAGACAGTTTCTACCTTTACGCTGGTTTTGGATTGCATGCGAGGGACCAAAATTCTGCCCTCAGCAGACAGCTGTGTGCATTTCCCATTGTTATTGGTGGGAATATTTCAGGGATTAATTTGGACATGTGCACATGCTTTCTTTCTCTTGATCTCTATGATTTAGAGAACTGATACAATCCTGAAAAGCTCATTACCCAGCAGCCAGAGCCATTGAGCTCCAATTGCTGAGGAACAAGGATGCTTCTTGTCACTGGTTGGCTTATGTGGTCTTTCATCTATCACAGTTGCAATTTGAAATTGCATTACAAAATGAAAAAAATACCATTCTTAAGAAACTCTCTTCATTAAAATACTGTAAACGTTTTATTCAGATTTTCTTCAGTAGTATATGTTTAACTTTTCAGCACAGACAAGACTTCTACTGATTTCATAAGAGGTTTTGCCAGAGGAAGGACTAATGCCATATACAGACCTTGTAAATAAGAACTTATTATTTTTCTCTGTCCCTGGCTGGCTATTTATCTCAGTGGAATTCCTACCTGCTTCTTCCAGGTGCTGCCAACATAGATTCATAGGAGCTATATTAACTTTTAAAGTGCCAGTTAAATTCTAAAAAGCTGCTTGTTTTCATCTTACTGTCATCAGTCAAAAAAAAAAAAGCAGCACTCTTCAGCGGCTCATTAAATCTTATTAAAATACATGCATGCAAAACAGGTAAATTAACTCCACAATCCCTCTGTGACAGTGTCCAGCTTGGCAACCTTTTTTTTTTTTTTTTTTTTTTTTTTTTTCTCTCAGCTTCATTTAACTTCACCTCCTAAATCAAGGTGACTCTGCTGATGTTTTCCCTTACAATAGCTCAAACAGAGAAAAATCAAAGCCCCAAACTTGACTACTTTTAGGCTAAGTATTTCTGTTAAACCTAGCTAATATGTTTGAGCATTTTTAGTAATTTCACTTTTTTTTCCCATTTTTTTTACATATAGGTAAGTATTGCATATGTGTCAGCTAGCAGAACCTTCACAGAAAGCAGCTTGTGTGTCTCTAGCTTGCAAAGAAAAATAAGAACCACTGATTCTCAAAGCAGCAGTTCTGATAAGAGTAGCTGATTAACTGAAATACAGATGGAATAAAAGACTACCATCTGCCTTCTTGTTTTAATTTTTGTGGTCAATTCTGAGACCCTGTATCTCTCATTTATGCATATACACACATATGAATCATAGCCTCAGGGCAAACAGGGTGTACATGAGCATTATTAATTTGATAAAACAAAACAGAACATGAAAAGAAAATTAATTCCTTCTGTTATTTTTAAAGGGACCTTTATCTTTAATTTGAACTTCAAACAGAGCTAATGCCAAATAAGCCAGTCTTAATTTACCATGAAAGGCACTAATATCCAGTCCTTCACAAAATCATCCACAATCAACATTCTCTTCAGGATCTTTGACACAATCAGCTGAGACTTTTTGTTGCTCTTTGCTACTTGAAAATATGCTTTGTCACCAATTACTCATTCTGTGCCCCCCACATCCACTGCCTTTTCTTATTATTTCTAGAAGGAATCAAGATGAAAAACATACTTGCCGCAAATTGGTTAATTTATAACTGTCGTTCTCTTCTGTGACTCCATTGAGCAAAAAGGAGTCACTCATCACTGCATTACTCAAACCATTCGTAATTTCTCAAATATTATTACTACTTAGCACTTGATCACTTAATTTTCAGGCTTATCGGGAGAGTAGTGTAAAAACTGGGGAGTGAGAAGGGCACCTGGTTTTAGTCCCAGCATGAGTTCCGGTATTATGACCGAAAATCTCCTGGATCCTGTGACTTGGTCATGATATTGCCCAGCATCCCACTTGCACTGGCACTGCATCCAGCTCCTTCACCAGCTCCTGCCTGGTCTAGGGACTTTCCTCAAGGAATAGGTGTTAGTTTAGGGAAGTGGGGAAATGGACCTCTACCATGTAGATGCTTCTATCCATAATTGCATTACGAAAGGTCCGCTTGGTCTACTTTTATTCCTCTCACTGTCTATGCTTTGATTTGAATAACTGCATAGCTACATGGTAGATAAAGACAAGAGGATGCCTCGTTGTGAAAATTATTGTTTCCTTTGTGAAGAAACACCGTGGCACACAATGGAATACCATGAAGAATACCCAATACCCTATATAAGATTTCACTTTTATGGAAACTTTTTTTTTTCTTTTTTTTTTTTTTTAATGCCTAGAGATTTAGGCCACTAGGAGGTTTTGGCCAGAACCTAACATTTGTCTTGAATTTTATACATATATATATATAAATATATTTTTATATATATATATAATATATTTTATAAAATATATAAAATTATAATTTAAAATTATATCTAATTAAATATAATAAAATTAAAATTATAAAATATATAAATATATTTATATATAAATATATTTATATTATTTATATATTTATATTATTTATATATTAAATATATATTTATATATATATAAATATGTATATATATATATATATGCATACAAGCAACAACAACATCAAAATGTGTATATTTATTTTAAATCTAGGAAGAAATTTGACATAAAACTAAGGAATTTTTGCCAGTTGTGCCAATCCCCTGACAGAGGAGAAAAAGATCACAAAGACCACAGCTGACAGCAACACTTTGCAAGCTCCTTCTGAAAGAGTACCCAGCAAAGTGGAAGCTGAGGATAAGTAAGAAAGCTCTATCTCCCTAATTCAACTAAGATTATAGACTAAACTGCACAGTCTTTCCTTAGATGGCAAATTAAGCACCTCATGTTTCAAGCTATTCTCTGTGTTGTGTCCAGCTCAGAAAGACCTTTCCTCATAGCTTCTTTCGGTGGGTGGGTATAATCTAGTAAGAAGATGAGAAAAAGAGGCTCAGGCTTGCCATGCTGTTTAAACTTCAAGTGTAATTGTATCTGGTTGCTGAGATGCATGTAGCTTTTTTAGAACTGTAAATAGAGACTGGCTGCTCAAACAGTAGCTGCAGAAACCTGCGGACAATTTTATCTGGTGACAGCAGCTAATTTCAAAGAAGATTAGTCACTGCTATTGAGAATATTCATTGAGAACTCATTCTGCTTGCAGGTAACAAAGGTTTACTGAGAGTCCCACTAACCTAAACAAATTGGGGTGCTTTTAACCAGCCAGTTGTAGCAGTTTCTTAAAGTCTTCTGGACCCAATTTACCACCAACTTCTTTTAGCTGCAACAAGCTGCAGAAAGGCATACAATTCATTTAAGACTGATGTTAGCCAAACTAACTAACTAAGGAAGAGCTACGTCATACTCTAACTGCGATTTCCATTGAGTTTTAATTAGGCTGCATAAAAATGTCTCTAAACATATTTAACCTACATCCAGTGGCATAATGTTCAAGGCTTAAAATTTTAATTTATGGGTTTGGGTGGGTGCCTGATACTTCTAATGTTTAATGAATCTGTCCTCACTTGGCAATTTTCCATTAGTGATCATAGGGTTTGTGCATGCCCCTAGGTATTTATATCTGTAAAACTGATAATGTGTGAAATGTCGTATATTTGACAAAACTTGGCTGTTTTATTTTCTTCTGAAATTACCTAATTACTCCTTCAGGGCATGTGGTCAGTTCAAGATTTACAATTTTTCATATTAAAGAGTACTATGTATTATTTCTGACAACCAATATTCTATTTTTGTGAAAGATTCGGAGTCTGTTTAGTTAGTGACTGTATTTTGTTTAAGTCTTGCACTGGAAGCTCTCTGAGACAGGGGCTATCTTTATGTTGTAAGACAATTGAAACCGTAACTTAAAAAA
The DNA here is from genome assembly GCA_011075105.1 of Heteronetta atricapilla. Lineage (NCBI taxonomy): Eukaryota > Metazoa > Chordata > Aves > Anseriformes > Anatidae > Heteronetta > Heteronetta atricapilla. The sequence continues at coordinate 70,409,603 of CM021731.1, read as the reverse complement.
AAACAAAACACCACAAAGCTCTGCAAAAATGAGATTTTCCATTAATTGTGCAGATGGTTTGCTAAAAACACACAGAAAAATTAAAGCAAAGTGACACAGAAGCTAGTAAGAGTAAACACATGAAATAATCTCAGTCTAAGTCCAAAATGAAAGGAAGAAGAGGCAAAAAACCAGTTTAGAGATGTTAACTAAAAATAAATAAATAAATCTTTGTTATCCAAGCAGATGTTTTAAAATATCTTTTTCCTTACTGATACTATCAATGACACATTTATGCAAAATTGTCACTCATTTGCCAGTAACTACTTAAAAAGAGAAGTGCTAAAAATCAGACAGGAGAGAAATTCAGGAAGGCATGCGTACATGAAAATAAAAGCAATCCAAAGTCCTTTGGATATAGTCTGAAGGTTCAATGGTGGGACAACAATAAGTCTTTTGAAGGCCTCCCAGTCCAACTAGGTAAAGAACTATAGTCTTGTCAATCCCTCTGTACTGCTGTGCCTTTTGTGAGACAGGCCACCATAAAAATTCAAATAACCTACATTTTCAGTGTATGCTCAGGTTCATCCAGACATTAAAGAAAAATAATTCAGGTCCTTTCTAACACAGTAGCACTGTCAAGTCTAACAGATCCAAGAGTTATTCTTATTTTGCATATTAAACTGTCTCCCCCTTACTATCTAAAACGGGAAAGTTATTGCCAGTATTTAAAGTTACATGTTTTCTTTTCTTTTCTTTTTTTTTTTTTTTTTTTAATTTAACAAGTCAATGCACCTACTTCTTTCATATTGATTGGTCTGAGCTTCCCTATGAAAACGTTTAATTTCCTGAAATCACTAGCAACATTCATCAGACCAGTGCTGATAACATTTTCCTACGGAGAAAAGGGCTTTTATAGAAGTTTGGTTTGATAAGATGGAGACAGATTGCAGGAACGTGGTGGCTTCACATAAAGGTTTGAAAAATCTATGTAGACTTTTTGATAAACTTGCTTACTGTATGGTTTGACACCCTGTCTAGGGTGTTTGTCTACAGCTGCCCTCCTCCTGTCTAAATCTTCTGTATCTTTTCACAAAATCATAAAATGGCTCGGGTTGGAAGGGACCTTAAAGATCATACTGCTGCCTCTTTTCTTGGATGTTGTTTGAAAATTTCCATTAAACAAAACAATAGACATTTTGACGTTTTGTTATGATCTGCAGCAATTTCCACACCCTAAAACGTGCTTTTTTTTTTTTTTTTTTTTTTTTTTTTTTTTTTTTCCATGATAGAATCCTGCTCCTGTGGTTCCACATTACAGTTTCTCCTTGGAGATTTTTGGCTTAAATTTTAACCCAAGGTTCTCTGTCCCCAGGATACTTCACTTAGCTTCAGTATTTAGAAAAGTTGAAGATTCTCCCTGAATTCTGTGGTTCAGAGAAGCTAAAATATAGATAGTGAGTTTAACAAATTTGTCATAATGTCTCCACTGAAGTCAATATTCTGAATTTATTAATTTATTCTGAATAAATTTGACCTCTTTTTGTATGACATCCTTCCTCTTAAACATATTCAAGTATTTGAGTTAGGCTTTCACTTAGACCAACACAAAGGTGATGGGGATCATTTTGTTCAATATCTAAGTCTATTGTATCCGCTTGGATACCTTGCAGAACAGTGACCCATTTTGGGAACTGGAAACAGCCTGTGGAAATTGTATAATATTAAAAGCCCCAGAGACAGTTTGACTGCTTGAACAGGGCTCAGAGATACTGATAACAGACTGAAAAGGGGAACATTACTGGTGTTTCTAGGCTGTTTATGTTTGCTCAGGAAAAAAAAAAAAAAAGGATTAAAAACATCAAGGCCTTTTGTCAGATCATAATTTCACCTAAGCTAAATAATCATGTGCAAGATGAATATAGGAGAACGAACATATATAAACAGACATGCTTAGCATCATGGCTTGAAAGATTCCTTCAGTATGTTCATAAAAGTATATGCAGACAGAAAAACATGCACACACATGCTTCCTCACGCTCTGACTGTCAGGCACATTTTTTGAGGTTTTATGGGTCTCAGAAAATTTTACAAAATGAGGTGAGAATAACTGATATGCTCACTTTCTGAATCAACATACTTTCTATCTCAAGTGCCTACAATGAGGAGGAGGATATGAGAAGAAAAAAAAAAAATATAGAGAAGAGGCACTGAAGGCTCCAGTACTATTAGATTACTTTAAAATACTTCTGTACAAATTAGACCAAAACAAACAAACAAACAAACAAAACAGTAAATACACTGGAATCAGCATTACTTGTTAAATTGTTAATTTAACAAGTTAATTGTTAAATTACTTCTAAAGAGTGATTGCGTGTTTGTATTTCTCATAAACTTCTCTGACATAAAATAACTAGTGGTCCTGGAATATTTCAGTTTAGTAAAGGTTTCACTGCTGAATACAGCTTGTTTTCTCCTCTTTTTTTTCTCTTCCCTCCGCCCTCTTTCCTTTTCAGTCTGATGATAGGATAAAGCCTCAGTGATTAGCTTCATTGCCAGCAACAAGCCTGATTCTTTAACATAGCTGCTCTGCTCCTTAGCTTTGTTTTCATTATTATTTGCATTGTGCAGCAGATGACTAAGAGATAGTCAAAAGATCAAAGGTTTCCTTTGATGGTTTATATCATGGATCCCTGCTGTATTAAAAAGGATCTCAGGTCAGGACATTCTTGTTCACATGCAGATCTGAACAAGGGGCTGCACAGAGTGATCAAACTGGATGAAGACTGAACACATCCATCAAAGGGCTGACCACACACTGGCCCAAACAGAAGAGGAGGTTCTACCTCCATAACCATGACATTAACTAGTGACAGATGTCTCCCCGTGGCTGCTGCTTTGATGTGCTAGGACTAAGGAGAACCAGAGAACATGGAAAGAGTACACATTTTGCATTACTCCAGAACTGTTTTATAAATATATATATATTATATATATGTGTGTGTATTTTGCAATGAGCCATTTCTACAATCAAAGGGTTTTTGTTCATTACAGAAGAACACATAGGCCAATCTTACATAACCAATCCATATCTGGGTCAAGTTACAATATGTATCTCTTACAGAGTGCTTTTAATACTGCAAATATTTAATAGACAATAATAAACTAGTCATTGCAGAACCTCTGTGAAGTAAATTCACAGAAGGGAGATATTAGAACAGAAGGCAAGGGCTAGTCTACTGAAACTGGTCTGGTTTATCTTGTCCACTTCCATATTTAAAACACTTGACAGTAGGCTAAAATAATGTTGTGTGTTTGAGTTTATGAGAGAGTGAGATCACATTTTTCATACCAGTTAGGATCTATCAGAGTTAGAATCTATCAGCCAGGCTGCTTCTGCAGCAGGCCTGTCAAAGCTCCCCCACTAAGCATGACACTTGTTTAATGACTCTCCGCACTCCTCTCCTGGTAGGTGTCTCATCAGCCTGCAGAACAGAGCAATGGCCTCTCTCCTCTGTGACTCTTATGTCAGATATAGCAGCCTACCCCAATTTAGAAATGACTGCCCAGTTGTATCTTGGTTGCAATTTAATGGAACAGGGTAAAACTGCAGCCTGAACAGTATCAAGAGATAAAGAAATCAGATGCAGAAGAGATACCTTCCCAGTGCTAGTTATTGTTGTTTCCCTATCCTGTAGCCCAGAGCAATATGACCTCCTGCACATGAATAGCATGCTGCTGGGTTTTCTGTTGCATCAATGAAGGATGCTTTCTCTTGCACTGAAGACATACTTACTCAGAGGGGCTGCCTAAACAACTTACACCACTTTCTTAAGTAAAATAGAAAAAGCAACAATCAAATCCCTATTCTCTGTGCCAGATAACTTTTGTTTACATTAGGGCTTTTGCCAGGGTAATCACTGTCAAAAATAATCTCACACCTCTAAAGAACATTAATCTGTCATTGAAAACTTGCCCTAAATTTTACAGACCATTTCCAGCTGCAGCAGCAGCAGTGTGGCCGATAAACATCTCAAGTAGGATTCTGCTCTAAAAATACCATATGAAGCTAGGTTTCTAACTTGAAATAAATGTAGAAGCCACCTCCTTTGTGTTAGTGAGGCTTTTCTCAAAGCAGTGGAGAGAAATAGCACTTCCAAAGAGAGTCCATTTTGCCTATCCTTACATCTATGTTATAATGCTATGGAAGAAGCCCTCTGGACAAATTTAGCTTGGAGATTTAGACATCAAAAGTTAAGCAAGCTGAATCCCCCTGTAACATGCTACAGCTTTCCAATGTGTATCTGATGTCAGAGCTGGGATTTTGGGAGGAATCTTGGGGCATGATTTTTTTTTTTTTTTTTTTTTTTCCTATCACCTGTTCTCATCAGACCACCCTAAATTGGTCTCATCTGAAATTCATTGGGCTGATTTCATGTTTCTGGTGTTGTGCCTGTTACAATATCTTTGAGATGGCTTCTTCAACTGTATTATATTCTGCACCTTTAAAGAAACAATAGTCTCCCTCATGTTGCAATCCTTAACATAGTCAGCAAACACAAACCTAGAGGAATATGAAAATCAAAAAGGGAGTTTAAATGGACAGCTCATTGCTGAGTAGCTTTGTAGGAGTGTGTACAAGAAAGCATATGTTCTTAAAAATGTGGAAAGCAACCTTCTTCATCTATCATCTGAACCAGCTTCTCATATTGGGCAGCAGGGGACACTAGGTAGCAGACACATCATGATCTGTGTGTGCTTATAGAGTAATGGAAAAAAACAACAACTTTTTATCTATAGACTTTAGCTATATGTTAACCCTTGCATTAATATCAATATCACCTGGATTAGCCCCATAGTTACTTGACTTAAGTTCCAAAAACTTGAAAGGTTTACGGATCAGATTTTATCTGTCCTCCTCCTCTCCACTGAGAAATTACCTGACATCATAACACATTTTTTTTTCTCTCTGTTTTGAATATCAGCTATCCAGTTGAAGTAATAGAGAGTTGTCTGTCAGTTCCTGTCAGTTCCAGTTTTTGTGTGGTGGGAAAAGGAGAGGAGAGTCTGCTTTTTTTTTTTTTTTTTTTTTTTTTTTTTTTTTTTTTTAAAAAAT
>CM021731.1:70352975-70399508 GCA_011075105.1 Heteronetta atricapilla | reverse complement strand
GGACGAACGAATAAAGGGGATGTAGTTGTGGGAGTCTATTACAGACCACCTGGCCAGGACGATAGCGCTGATAAATTATTCTTTACAGAACTAAGAGAGGCCTCGAGATTAACTCCCCTTGTCCTTATGGGGGACTTCAACTTGCCAGACGTTAACTGGGAGTGCCACACGGCAGACACGAGCAAGTCCAGGAGGTTCATGAAGCACCTAGATGATAACTTCTTGGTGCAGGTGCTAACGGAGCCAACTAGGAAAGGTGCCCTCCTAGACCTATTGCTAGAAAACAGAGAGGGCCTGGTGGGAGATGTGGTGATTGGTGGCCGCCTCGGTCATAGTGACCATGAAGTGGTTGAGTTCAAAATTTACGGCGACAGAAGGAAAATTGCCACCAAAACCTTATCCCTAGATATGGGGAAGGCGGACTTCAGGCTGCTCAGGGAACTAGTCAGCAAGGTCCCCTGGGAAGCTGCTCTTGAAGGCCTCGATGTCCACCAGTGCTGGTCATTCTTTAAGCGATGCCTCCTAGAAGCACAAGAACAGGCAGTTCCTAAATATCGCAAGTCAGGCAGGCGGGGCAGGAGGCCGGCGTGGCTGACCAGGAACATTCTAATGGAGATTAGGTGTAAACAGAGAGTCTTTCGCTACTGGAAGGAGGGCCAGGTGACATGGAAAGAATACAGGGATGCTGTTCGTGTTTGTAGGAAGAAAATTCGTGTGGCTAAAGCACACCTAGAGTTGAAGCTGGCTGTGTCTGTGAGAGATAATAAAAAGGGTTTTTTTAGATATGTGAATGGAAAAAGGAGAACTAAAGAATACATAGGGCCGCTCCTTGATAGGGAAGGTCTCCTCACAGACAATGACATAGGCAAAGCAGAGACGCTTAACGCCTTCTTTGCCTCTGTCTTCAATGCCGATGATGGGCTTCGGGACCCAGGGTGCCCTGAGCTGGAGGACCGGGACGGTAGGGATGACAAACTCCCAACTGACCCTGAACGTGTGCGGGATTTGCTACTCCACCTGGATCCCTACAAGTCCATGGGTCCGGATGGGATTCATCCCCGGGTGCTGAAAGAGCTGGCGGACGTCATCGCGGAACCTCTCTCAATTATTTTTCAACTATCCTGGGAGTCTGGAGAGGTCCCGGTAGACTGGAAGCTGGCAAATGTTGTGCCGATTTTCAAAAAGGGTCAGAAAGAAGACCCTAGCAATTACAGGCCTGTCAGTCTCACGTCAGTGCCTGGTAAAATCATGGAGAAGATGGTTCTCAAACTTATTGAGGCGCACCTGGGGGACAAAGCAGTCATTGGTCCCAGCCAGCATGGGTTTGTGAAGGGTAGGTCCTGCCTAACTAACCTGATTTCCTTTTATGATAAGATCACCCGTATGGTGGACCAAGGGAAACCAGCTGATGTGATTTTTTTGGACTTCAGCAAGGCATTTGACACGGTTTCCCATAGGATCCTACTGGACAAAATGTCCACCATACAGCTAAATAAAAACATCATCCGATGGGTGAGCAATTGGTTAATGGGCAGGGCCCAAAGGGTTATGGTGAATGGGGCTGCGTCAGGCTGGCGGGCGGTCACCAGTGGGGTCCCTCAAGGCTCCATTTTAGGGCCGGTACTTTTCAATATTTTTATAAACGATCTGGATGTAGGAATAGAAGGTATTTTGAGCAAGTTTGCTGATGACACCAAACTTGGAGGAGTTGTGGACTCGGATGAGGGTGGAAAGGCCTTGCAGAGGGATCTGGATAGGTTGGAGAGCTGGGCGATCACCAACCGCATGAAGTTCAATAAGAGTAAGTGCCGGGTCCTGCACCTGGGACGGGGAAACCCTGGCTGCACGTACAGACTGGGCGATGAGACGCTGGAGAGCTGCCTAGAAGAGAGGGATCTGGGGGTCGTGGTAGACAGCAAGTTGAATATGAGCCAGCAGTGTGCCCTGGCAGCCAGGAGGGCCAACCGTGTCCTGGGGTGCATCAAGCACGGCATCGCTAGTAGGTCGAGGGAGGTGATTGTCCCGCTCTACTCTGCGCTGGTGCGACCTCACCTCGAGTACTGTGTGCAGTTCTGGGCACCACAGTATAAAAAGGACGTGAAACTGTTGGAGAGTGTCCAGAGGAGGGCTACGAAGATGGTGAAAGGCCTGGAGGGGAAGACGTACGAGGAACGGCTGAGGGCACTGGGCCTGTTCAGCCTGGAGAAGAGGAGGCTGAGGGGAGACCTCATCGCAGTCTACAACTTCCTCGTAAGGGGGTGTCGAGAGGCAGGAGACCTTTTCTCCATTAACACCAGCGACAGGACCCGCGGGAACGGGGTTAAGCTGAGGCAGGGGAAGTTTAGGCTTGACATCAGGAGGGGGTTCTTCACAGAGAGAGTGGTTGCACACTGGAACAGACTCCCCAGGGAAGTGGTCACTGCACCGAGCCTGACTGAGTTTAAGAAGCGATTGGACTGTGCACTTAGTCACATGGTCTGAACTTCTGGGTAGACCTGTGCGGTGTCAAGAGTTGGACTTGATGATCCTTAAGGGTCCCTTCCAACTCAGGATATTCTATGATTCTATGATAATAACAAAAAACATGACTTTAGACTTCACAAGTGGCAACTGTTCTAGCACACTGAGAACAATATATTCAGAAAACTTTTTTTGCCATACTCAATGGGTATCAACCATGTGGTGGGGGCAAACCCACCACAGATCCACCTGATTCCCTCCCCATATTTAACAATACTGGACTGGACTGGAGGCAGAACAAGGAAAAGTACTTGTTGCTTACTCTAGGTCATTTCTAAATTTACGATATGCCATACACCTTGCACATAGCAAGATAAAGAACTGACTGTTGATAAATGAAGAAGGAAGGGGAGAAATATTGGGACTGTACAGGTTTTGGATTTCAGTGACATGAAGGGAAATTTTTAATTCTTCTCCTTTCCTTTCCCATTCTCTTTCCTTTCCCATTGTTTTCCATTCTTTGGAAAGCTGCATGCTTGAATGGTTTAGATAGGCATGAACATTAAAAACAATGAGTAATCTATACAAGTTAATCTGCCTGACTGGGAGAGCCTGTGGCTGAAGCCAGACATCTGGACCTGTGCTAGACAGTTGGGATTTATTTCAGCTGTCTGGTCTAGAGTTGCATCAGGACTACAGAAGACTGCCTGATTTGAAGTGTGTGGATTGAAAGCTCCTCACATGCATGGGGCTGTAGGGATTGTGTACAGTGGTTCAATGCAGACTTGAAACAGAGACAGGTCTTCAAAATCTGTGTGGATTATTGCAGAGAATAACATAGCTGGAAGGATCTTAAGAATTCTCCCCAGAATCAGGAGGCATAGTAACACGTTCACTTCAGTACATGCATCTCCCTCTAGAGGCAGACTCTCTAGACCTTCTTTGAATAAGACTGGGGCTATCAGGGCTTTTAAAATTTCCTTTAGAAAAGCTTTTGTTGAAGAAAAAGGGAGAGGATCCTGTAGGATCTAAAAGGAAAACTGTTCTTGCCAGAAGTTCCAAGTATTAGAAAACTATTTTCTTAATTATGTATGTGCAGCAACCTCCAATTTAACCACATATTTGGCAGCCCTATCTAACTTATAAGAGCATACCCATCCTTTGAATACAATAGCTAGGCTTGCCAGACAAGAGTATAGTGATAATTCATCTGTTTGACATATAAAGTAAATGCCTATATGCACTGTTAGCTGAATCATCATCCCACTTAACTGTTTATTCTTGGGTTTGACATTCTGTGTGTATTTCTTTGGTCTATGTATATTATAGTTTTCAATGGGTTTTTAATGGGTTGGAAGTTATTTTGCTTTTCCTTTAGCACTTGCACATTCAAAACATAGAGAGTTCAATAACTCTCCTACATTCTCTCATTTCTCTTTGTACACTCCTTTCATGCTGCAAATATTGAAGGCAAATGCTCCTCTAATGTAGAAATAACAAGCCTTGAAAACATGTTGCAGCTGATGAGGTACATAACACTGGCAACACAATCCAACTCAGATCTTCAAATGCACCCTGTGGTCTTTTAAACAGAGTGTGCATTTGATGTACATCTGAGAAAAATTAAACGAACTCTGTAGGATACAGATACACTGACAGCATCAGTAGAAGATAACGTACTTTCTACAGGCTGGTTGCTGTTGCTAAAGCATGTCCATGCTTTAGGTCCCCAGAACAATGTTGTGTAATGTTGTACCAATAGTGTTTGCAGGCTTCTGCTTTATTTCAAGAACAATTCTGTGTTTTTCTTTTCATATACATCTTGAAATAGCTGTCTCAAAATCCTAAAATAATCAGAAGTGAAAACACAGTGTTTCCCTTCCATTATGTATATATGAATCCATAACTTCTGTAGTTTCAAAGCATACCATTTTGAAGACAGTTCTTAGGATTGTCTTAAGAATGGCAGTTAATTATTTTCCCCTCATCCCACAAGTACAATATTCCCTGATTAGCAGTGCTTTTAGGAAGAGGTATGGAATAAATTTTCAGAAGTAAATTAAAAGTGATACAGCAAGATTAGTACTTTCATTCATCCAATTAGAACATCCTGAGAAGATGACAAAAGGTCTTGGAAGGCCCATTAATTTAAAGTACTGCTAACTTTCTCAGTACAAACATACAAATGAATAGAGAAAAAAAATAAAAATAAAAAATGACTTCTGTCTTCACAAGATTTTGTGCACCATTTCATCTGCTTGTGAGAATCCTGTGAGAAACCAAAAAAAATGTGCCCAGAGGGAGATGGTATGCTTTGACACAGCTGCATAGTTTGCTGTATTTTGAGCATATATGGTTCAGAAATAAATAAGAGAAAAACACTGGGACCCCTCATCTTTACTTTAGACTCTAACCTGAAGTTGATACAAAAATAATATGAGGGATTCAAAAAGTTCTGCCAAGAGCATTTCAGAACACTGTTGACAATTTCAGAATTGAATAGGTTTGTGGGTATCTGCCTGGTGCCTTTCTGGTTCAAGAAATTATGCCATATAACTAGTCCAATTTAAAACTAAAATACCAGCCTAATGCCCTATGACCAACCTAATATAAAAGTTCATTTGTAATTACTTTGTAAATAATCAAATACTTAGTTGTTTTAATTAAGAAATGGATTGAAATTTTATAACTGATTTATAAACATTCTAACTCAGAGCCAATATGTTTTTATTCAGTTTGCCCAAATTTATGCTAGAGGTCAATTAATTTTGAAGAAATTAGTCAACCTAATTTTGAGTGACAGCATTTATATGGGATCGTGCAGTTTAGTTTTCAGGAAATTTAATGCACTTTACAAATTTCTTGTTAATGTGCATTATTTTTTCTCAGGGTCCATGTAGGCAAACCTAGAAAAATGCAATTCTAAAGTTATTTATGCAGGATCTGTGATTTATCTTAGTTTTCCCCAGAGGAGTGGGGGGTGATGCAGTATCAGAACACTTACTCTCAAGCCACAGAAAGGCAAGAAAGGGAGATCTCTGTGTCTGGTTTTGGCATAGAAGAGGAGCTATGTTTTCACTGTCCTGCCTTTTATTTGCAACTAGCATTTTTTTTTTTTTTCCTCCTTGCATCTGAAGCCCCTAACAAAAGGAAAAAAAAAAAAAAAAACAAAAAAAAAAAAAAAAAAAAAAAATCTGCTCTGCATGGAATTGGGCCAGTCCAGTCAAGTTTAAAGACTGAATCATTTGAGGGGTATGAGACTGGCGATTTACTAATGATTACAACTTATTAAAAAGGCATGAAAAGCTCCCTAATTACATATTTGGATGCTAAGTAGCCATTCTCAGCTCCAGAGACAGCACGACTTTCTCTTCCAGTCTTGTTCCAGACCACACATTAAAAAAAAAAGGCATCAAGTGTCAGATTTTTTAAACACTAGGAACTAAAATACTGTAAAAGAGTTAACCAAACTTTTCTTAAGGCTTTATGCTACTTTCTGGTTTAACTCTTACTGAAGGCTAAAAAATTTTGGTCATCTTTATCCATTTATAAATATGTAGTAAATCTCCCTGAAAATACCAAACCTTTCAAAAGTAACACAGTACATTAATCCCAGACATCTTTTCTACCCTACCAGGCCAAGATCACCTGATCATTAGTTTTAAACATCTATTTACACTTAAAACTCAAAGCAGTGCTGAGGCCTTAAGGACACACAGTCAGACATTCAAATGTTAAGAAGCAACAGAATTAATATTGACCACAGCCTTAATTCAGCTTCCTTGTGGGTATTAATTATGATAGTCATACACTTTTTTCCACAGGAACCCTGCCTCATTTAGTGCAAAGGTTCAGTTTGGCTCAGTGCAGGGAAACCTATTTACAATTCATCTGATGTAAATGACTCAGTATATTTATTTATTGCATATTATCCAAAGCCAGCACCATATAGAAAATAATTCACTCTCCATGATTTTTTTTTTTTTCTTTTATAATGTATTGATGTAGCATCCAAGTGTTCCACTCACATTCTTGAAACTGTCTGCAAAAACCACCACTGACAAATTACATTAGCACTATTGTAAGTCCCAGTTTTCCAGGACTTATTCCTTTTTCCCATCCATTTACATTGTAAAGACAACAGTTCCTGGAAGTTTTAGATTAACTGAGCACACACGATGCAGCTGAATTGTACAAAATTGTACATTGCACAAAGACCACAATAACGAGTATGCATTGCATTTTCAGTTTGATAGCAAACCACCTGCACAGCACAGAGGTACATACCAGCACTTATCAGCCATGTTGAACCCTAGACAAAAGCACAGAGAAACTGTACTACCTCCCTGTAGTACTCTATTTTCTATGTTCTACAGGAAATGATGTTCAGATAGTAGCACTACTGTCAGAAGAGGAGAATCTATTCAGTGCATTGCTGCTGGTTACAAAGTTTGAAATCCACTATCGTCATCAAGCAAGCACATAACAAATATACATACAAAACCCATGGGAAATAAAAAAAAAAAAAAAACAACCAAACAACAACAACAACAAAACAGCTGATACTGTATTTCGATATCAACAGCTTTACTACACACCCACTTCATTTGCTAAAATGACAGTCAGATAACGGTAACTCCTCATAGAAATAACTAATTTCATTTATAAAATTCACATAAACCTAGTTCTGTTCATTGGATGGACATGTGAGGAAAGGTAGTACTCTTTTTAGAGAGAAAGTCAAGATTTACCACTAAATAAGAAGTTTTCTGTGGACAGTCATTCATATGAGCAGCCCAGCACAAGCAATATTTCAGCAGCATAGAAAACCCTATACATGGGACACATTTTCTGTAACCTCAGTCATCCAGAAGCTAAATGTCTACTTGAAGTTATGTTTTCAGATTCCCTCCATGATCAGTGGGGAAGGCAGCCTCCAAGGAATGCTTCATCCTTACTGTTCTAGCTTAAGTACTGGCTATGCAACAGCCAACCAAACTATATGAAGCACAGTTTATGAAGTTAAATTAAGGATAACATAAATAAAATAAATTAGGACAACATAATTCTGAAAAGCATTTTTTTTTTTTCCTACTGCAGAATAGCAGGTGCCTGAATTTCATATAATCCAGAAAGGCTAACTTCTCCTACTGATACAATTATATTCACAAAGAAGATGGTCACAGACTGACCCATCCAAGCTATTTGCTGCAACATTATTTACCTTTAAAGTCTCCCACCAAATGCGGAGAAAGGCACACTTAAATACTGAGATGAGGTCTCAGGTGCAATTTATAGCATATTGACTGCCTTACTACCTTATTTCATTTGAAGGTATCTGACAATGTGTGCATTTATAACATCAAAGCAATAGGCAGGTGACACAAAGGATTGGCAAAGGCTTTCTGAGTACCTGAAAGCTTCTTCCTTGCCACAGGGGTGGCCACTTTCTGTAAACGTAGCAAATATAATGCAATATTGAGAAAGTATTACTCTATACAGGTCCCTCAATGCCATAAACTCCTCCCCCAAAAACACAAGCCTTTAAGGATTACTACAACTTTTGCCTTTTCCACAGAGATGAGCTGGCAGCTGAGAAAGGAAGATTAAGTGGATAACTGGTAGGCAGTGTTCCTAACTTTATCAGAAAAATATTAACAGAACTTCAGGCCTTCTTAGACACAGTCTGCAGACATTCTCATTTTTCCCAGAAAATCTAACCTTATCAGTCACAGAAGACACATGACACATAGGCGGAACAATGAGATGGGGCTGAGTTCCAACTTAGTGCCTCCACATAGAGAGGACTCTTACAAAAAATCTGAAGTCATTCATGTATGGCCAGGGACAATCTGAAGAACACACTCATTTTCTGGAGAATACTTCAATAAACTTGAACCAAAGCCAAATACTGTTAAACACCAAATTCTGTATCAGCTGATAGAAGGACAATGAAGAAATAATAGTACAACTCACAGGTGTTGTAGGGAAAAAGCGTAAAGATTATAAAGGTGTTTTTATTCTTGGCTGACACTTCTATCAACCCAAGCCAAAAATCACAAGGAGTAGAATAGCTGCTTTCCTTTATTCACATAAAAGGATTCTGTTCAGAGCAGCACTTAAGATAAAATGATCAGATTATGATTATCATCAAATTAGGATGCATTATTCAAACAGCAGGGAAGGATGAAAGTGTTTACCATCAAATATAAAAAACCCTGCATTTCCCTTTCTTCTAACCTGTTCTCTTCTTTTTCCTTTGCTGGCTATGTTGGTGGGCTGGCTTATTTACTGTACCAGCTCTTCTTCAAAAAGTGAGAAATTATCAGTAACAGACGGTGATGGTAACTGAAAAGGACAGACATCCAGTCATCATTTCTCCCTTCTGCCTTTACCCAAGCTTCCACCTTCTCCTCCTGGCAGGAAAGTGGTCTACTCATTCCTTTTATCCATGGTCCTCTGTGTTCTCTGTTCCGACTTTTTTTTTTTAATCTCCACATTATATCATTCTCACTTTCCTTACCATCTTTTCCATTTCTTTTTTACTTTTTCCACTAAAACACATTGTGTCCATTAGTGCCTAGACAATACCTTGTCACTTTAATCTGTTGTTCAGATTAAAAAAAAATTAAAAGAGAAAAAAATAGAAGAAATAAATGCCACCAAACTGCACAAATGAAACACAAGCTGAACAAAAAGCAGTCATAAGCACATTTTTATATGCATTGTAAGTATATCTAATTAGTATAATTCAAAGAAAGTGTTATTATACCAGAATATTTTGTGCAGAGCCATTCTAACTATCTGAAAATTACTGACTATATCATGATAGCTAGAAAATTTAAATTTTCTCATTTTACTACTTTGAAAGACAACAAAACCAAATTTAAGTCTCTGAGCCCCTTGAAACCAAAGCCAGCTTTGGTATTAGTAAATTAACCACCAAATAAGCTCCTTTCATCTTATATGAATTTATCTTACACAGTTTTTACCCTCCACCTGAAGATCAGGAAATTTGGAAATTTCAGTTAAATATTTATGACAATATTTGATTCCTCTATTGAGTCATTTCAGATTGTCCTTTTCTCACTCAGACATTCACAATGAAATACAGAGATAGTTATCTGCCTTGATACTATGTAATTACAAGTCAGCGTGTGCACAGGCACACACAGATTCAAACACAGAGGAAAATTTATTTTTCATCTACTTTTTTTTTTTTTTTTTGGTAGTAAAAACTTGTCAGTAGAACTAAGCTTTCTAGGCCTTGGACAAGTATGCCACTGAGATAATGTCTGGTTTATTTGAGGAGTGATGTAAGAGACTTTCTGTTGCACAGACCAGTTCCCTCTTAGAGAAGTTTAAAAGCTTCACTAGATTACCATTCAGGACAGAAGTAATGTAAAACATTGTATTCCATTTGAGAATAAGTAATGTGGTGAAGTGGGACCATCATCACAATATCAGTGACCTGAAATCATAGTCCCATTAAGAATTCTGCAATGCAGCTGTAGCTTTCTATTGCAAAGAGCTCTCCCTCTCCTCTGCACTCACCCTACCTCTCTGTCTTCTCCCTACGTAGTCTTATCACAAAGAAACGTCTTTCTTCAGAGAATGGTCTAGAGTACTCGGTTTATGTTTCTGGTCAAAATGTCTTTGTGTAGGGGCATCCCTCTCTCTCCTCAGACTCCAACAGGGGTCTTGGTTCCTAAGTGCTATGCCCTCTCTGTTTGCAGAACATCCCTTTTTCAAGAGGAGTTGGGATGCATAGGTGCACAGTGTAAAGAGCACAAAGCACACAGACCTCTTGCATCCTTTTGAAAGACAGAGCATGCTTGTAGGCAAACTTGATCCCTCTTACCTCTGAATGTGAAATTGTTTCTTTGAGAGGAAATCTAGCTATCCCTGAATTATTCAGATTCTTTTCTTTGCTATTGCATGCCAACATTTAACATTCCAGTACCTACTTCTCCTTATAATAACAGCAGCGGAAACTGGCAATTGTTTCTCAACCTAGACATAGTCAGTCATCTGCATGGAAGACATTTCTCCTTCATGCAGGCTCTTATTTTGTTTCTTAATTATTCTGTAGAAACCCTTTGTGCAGTCAGAATCACATAGTACATATCTCACCAGTGACAGAAGACAGTTCAAGCGCAAGTATTTCTAGCTAGAGAGGTAGCCCTTTATTGGCCAGTTCTCATGAAAATCCTACCCACCATCTCACCGTTCTCCCTCCTTTTTTTTTTTTTTTTTTTTTTTTTTTTTTTTTTGTGCTTGCAATGCTTTTCTTGGCACCCCTTGACATTCCAAGAGACTGACAGCTGAGCAGCATCTCACTAATGTATTACCTGATTATATTAAGTACTTTCACATGTGGAATTTTTGCACATCCAGTATTCAATCGGTGACACTAACAAATAGGGTATTAATTAACAACATGGTGATTAAAGACTTATAATTCTGACATCTGTTCCAAAGAGTGTCCTTGCATCAGGGATCGTAAGTCAGGGTGCTCGCAAAATGAGCTCTGTTCTTTCTCAGCTCATTGCCATTCGCTGAGTACTAACAAGGTTAACAAGGCAGAGCTAAAGCATTTGAATCAACCCTTACTTTTTCAGAGGACTTATGAATCATGAGCAGACCATTCATATCAAGTGTTTTGCAGCAATAAGGGGAAGTTGACTGAGTAATTTACTTACTGTACAGTGTATCAAAGTCACACTATATCTGAGGGAACCCAATCAGTTACATAATAAAAGTTTTTATTTCCTTCTCAACATCTAATTTGACTATTTCATTATATTTCACCAAACTTTGTCAAACTTAGAAACTTGCTTCTAGACCACTTCATTCTTCCTTTTTTGTCCACTGTTAAGACAGGTCAGATGGAAATTTTCTTCTCCAATAGAGTTTCAGTTCAGAGATTAAGTTGATTAAAATGTCACACATGTAACAAAAATATTGGCATTCAGTCAAAATCTCACAAATTAATTATGGCTTGTCAAATTCACATTCAACTATGAAACATGATTTTCCAAATATGTTCACCTAACAAAGGGCATTAGATTTCTTACTGAATTCCCTCTATTTGACACTCTCATAACATGCAAACATATATGGATTTAATTTTTCCATTTCATTCATGATAGAATATTTCAACTTGTTAATGTATACTCAAATCCTGGTAATCCTGAAAGCTGGTTGGGCTTTTTCTTTCAAATGATATTTTCTTTATTTGTTTTTCCAGTTTTCTTTATGTTATATACATCTTTCTGTACAGATTTTTAAGAGCTGACAAATAATGAAAATGGCACATTGTCTCAGAGAAAATACTGGAAATGGGCAGAAGACCAAGATTGTACAGAGCTATTTTTAAAATCAAAGTTGTTAGGATCCTGGTGGTTTTTAAAGTTATCTGGAGAAATGGCTAAAATGGACTCCCCATCATGCCATTAAGGGTAAAAT
This sequence comes from Heteronetta atricapilla, assembly GCA_011075105.1. Lineage (NCBI taxonomy): Eukaryota > Metazoa > Chordata > Aves > Anseriformes > Anatidae > Heteronetta > Heteronetta atricapilla. The sequence continues at coordinate 70,387,580 of CM021731.1, read as the reverse complement.
TAGCAACAGCTAGGGACACTTACAGAGGTACTGCAGAAAACTTTTTTTCCATTGCTTCTACCATGTGGAGACTATGAATCCTGGAATTGTAACCTGGTGGATACACAAGTGCATTTGCAGGCAAAACTGAGTCCAGACTGTAAATGCCTCTGGTAGGACCACTTTCAGTTTTGTGTCCTATGTACAATGGAGACATGAAACTTGATCTGTAACATTAATAGGATCAAATGGTGATGCTTAATCCTATGGATCAGGAGAGACCGTTTGTACACTCTCTTGAATTTTCATGGCTTTTACTAAGGTCTTGACCTTTATTTTGTTACAGTAAAGTTTGCTAACCAAAGGCATCTCACTTCTCTCTGTATGTATTATATAAAAACAGATACACATTAGTTTCTCTGTCGGGTGATATCAGAACCAAAAATGTGTGACAAGCTGAAAGTACCTCTCTTTCATCAAACTTCTGATCTTGTTTAGAGCTACTGATTTTCAAAAGAAAAAGTAACAATCACATGTAACTATTTTTCAGGATAAACCATGCCTGAAAATAGTTTTTTCTCCCAGAACAGACATTCTGTGCCTGATGCTGGGACCAACTATTTCCCAGAAAATGTTGTTTAAAACAACAAAAGTAATTGTAGTGGTTTATTGGCACTTAAGTATTCAGATAAAAATAACAAAGTTAGCTATTTCTGCTGACAGGATCTCTAGCATGTACATACCAAGTACAAATCAAAGACAGTGGAAGGTTCTCAGTGTTAACAATGAAACTTGAAATAAACAGTAGGTTTGCTAAGGAAGTTGATTAAAGTTTAAGATAACACCTTCTCCAAATGTATCTTCAGAAGGCAGATGTTGAGCCAATGGAAAATTCCTAGACACAAAATACCCACACAGGAAGCCATGGGTGAAGGACCAAAGGGGGCAAGAAGCACAGGGATATTCTGTAAAGAGGGCAGAGAGTCTTGGATTATGTGAGGTACCTGCCAAAGTTAAGTTTAGCCAGAACATATCTGTAGTTCAGAAGTCAAGAGAGTGCTGCAGAATAAAGATCACTGGCAATTTTTATCCAAATAATGCTGTCAAACAGTGAGAAAAATGAAGTAAGCATCTTCTACAGTTTGTTATTTTTATGCCACAGAAAGAGAACAATAATATTTCATAATCTTGGGCATAGCCTGTCTGCTTATTGTCAGCTAGAGCTAGTCAGGTGTCCCGGAAGAGGGATATTAGCCAGAGCAACCATACACCTGCACTTCTGGAACAGAACTTGCTTAATCTCCTGGGCATACTTAGGGTCCAAATTAATCTGGGAATGGAAGAGAAACTGTCTTCACTGCAAGTGCCCATTTAAAGGAAGAGGATAATAAAGAGAGGACACCCTGCCAAGGAAATGGGTCTAAAAAGCTAACCTAATGTGCTTCTGGGAACCGTTGGCACAGGTCTGTCCTTGATATCACTGGGGCCAAAGAACAAGCATTTTTAATTGCGAGAAGCAAGGTCAAAGCAGTTGAGGAGCTCTTAACTGGGACACCTCAGGAAATGGATTTGGGAGAAAAACAGTTCTCATTTCTTTGATTTTGATGCCAGCAGACCTGGGCATTTCTTGCCTGTCATAAGGGCAAGAAATAGCTTTGTAGGTAGCAGATGGCTTTGCAGTTTGCCTGTTTGAGAGACATCAACCACTACCAGGATCTAGATGAGTTCCTACCTAAAATAGTAATCTCTAGATTGAGAAAGAAAACCCATGTTTGACAGGTCAGTCACTCCCAGGTTAGAGTATGCAGGCTTGAGGCCCAATAGATTAGTGAATGGCCAAGAAAGGAAGTTCTGTCAGCTCTGCATTGTCTTTCTTGCTCTTAAATTAAAATAAATCAACTGTCACTGCCTCCCCATATCAAGCCACATGATTTCCTTCCCAATGATTTCCTTCCTATATCTCGTCTCCCCTTTGAGGCAATGTTAGCATGTTTTTCGGTGCTTCTGCTCCATTTGGATATTCTTTTATGTACTCTCCTGTGCTTTCCTTTTCTACATTTCATTCACATTTCATTTTCCTGGTTGCTGATCATTTTTGCTGCACTCTGCTTCAACGTGTCTCTTTTGCTGCCAGCTCTGCAGATCTCTTTGTCAGAGAACATCCAAAGTACACACAGCCCTCTTTTAAATGTTATGCCTTCTTTTCATCTGGATTTTTTTTTCCGACATACAGTTCTCTCTCTCTCTCTCTTTTTTTTTTTTTTTTTTTTTTTTTTCCTGGGGTGCTGTGTCTAATCAATGCCAAATGACTGTAATGCTAAAAAGTATCTCATCTTAACATCTGAGTCATTTTGGGATAAAAATTAAATAAGGAAGAAAACAGCTTGAGGGCCGAAGAGTCATAATAGGCCAAGAGCTTAAACAGAAGTTTCATTTTTATGCTGTATGCTCTTTGTTTCTCCTTAAACACTGTGGGGCAAACTCTCTGACATGAATGAAACATAACATTCCATGATTGGCAGTTCATATCATAGTCTCCAACAGTACACCACAGCCACTGAAGTGGACAACTGCCAAGTCACCTCTGAGGAGCAGCCCAACTAACATTTTTGATTTAGGCCAGTGATTTCCAACTGTGGGTCATGACCCCGCAGGGGCTGAGGTCAAGACAGGGCTCACAGTGGGTCATAAAGTGTTAGAAAAAGCTGGAGAAATATTTAAGCTTAAGGATTTCTGTTCACTTTTCTCCCACTTTGTCTGGGGATTGGGAGGTAGGGGGAGGAGTGGGACTGCATGCAAACAGATGATCTGAGAAGGCTGATTGTTTCAGAAATTCAGACTTGAAATATTGGGAATTCCACACTTGAGAGAAATTAAATGGTTCTGTGGCTTGAGTACAAGGGGACTGCTTTGTCTATGCATGTTTTCTTAATTTCTTTTCTTTCCTTTTTTAAAGTATTAGTTTGAAATTAGCTAGAAGTCTGGAAAGGTTTCAGTAAATTTAGAAGAGAGACTATCAAACAAATACAAGAGACATCAGCATGAGCATCCTAGTGGTAGTACCTGGCTTTCATCAGAATATTTTGAAAGGTTTCTCAACAGTGAAAACATTTATCCTTCTACTAGAGTAAGGAGGTTTTCATTATCCACATTTCACTGACCAGGTGACTTTCTCAGTGTCATGAAAAAATTCTGTGGCAGAGATGAAAGCTAAGTCCAAAACTGAATTCTTAATTAATATAATGCTCTTGCCACAGGACTATTCTGTGCTCAAAGAGTCATGAAAAAAAGGCATTTTCAATCATATGAATATAACCAGCATCTATGCAATTAGAATTGTGCAATTACAGGAGCATGGCAACAGACCCTGGGGTCATGGAAGGTGTGAAAAGGATTAATCCAATGACTGATTTTTTTGATCTTACACTAATAATACAGATGCAGCCATAGACAGTGATTTGCCAATATGATTTAATCCCTAAAGGGAATACCTGTGAAGTTTTGCTCACACTTGTTTATAAAGATCAAATTCTGTTGCTGTTTTTTGTCTTTCAGGATTACAGTCAATTGATAAAAAACATAATTTTAGACATTATATTATTATTATTTTTATATTTACTACTTAGTAGCAACAATAGTGAATTACCAAAGGTCTTCCTTACACAGGCCATTCTGTAGCCTGTTAGCTGGTTACTATAGCTTTTGCTAATCTGATAGAGAATCAAACTTGGGAACTGAAGTCATGTGGGACAACAGGCCATGCTGAGAGAATTATCTTGAAGAAGGCCAGCCAAGAGAGGTTTGTGAGCAGGTCCAGCATGGCCTTTGTTGTGTGCATAACCAAGAGCAAGATGTGCAGTGTGGAACTTGTTTAGGAGGTCAAGAAACTCAGAAAACTTCTTCAGCAACATTTTTGATCCTGAGTAAACTGCAACAGCAGCAAGACTTATCCTTAGGGTACCAGTTTACCATGTCTACAACTCCTTGGAGTATGGACTAACTAGCACCAGAATAAGCCTTCACTGATTACATTTTACAAGCAAAGATACTTTCAGTTAGCTGATATCTCGTATTGGTTCATCAATCCAATTGCTGGCACAATTCTGTTCTCTCATGTAGATAAGAACTTAGCCTCACCCATTACAGACTGATTTGTTAGCTGGGAAAGATCATTTATGGCTTTCACATCATTGCTTTAGCTATCTCTGGATAAACTGGCTTCACAATTTGCTAGTTGATAGTTTTCTGCCTTCAGTATTTTCCTGATATATTTATACTACATACTTTCCTACTTACTTTTAATATTTCCTTATATACTTTTTTTTTTTTTTTTAAAGTAAAATCTCAAAGCAATTTTCTTCATGTAATTTCCTAGTGATTAAATGAAGCTACATAACTTTGTATGTAAGAATAAGTCTGTTACAAACTAGACAGGGACATTTTCTCCCACCGTTTTCCTCCTGAGTTTGGGAAGCTTATCTGTTTACAACTGTCACCTCTCATTCTGCAAGGGAAGGTTGGGAAGCCTGGGATTTTTTACAAATATTTATGCATGTGCTGAATGGGGTAGAGTAGGAATGGATGTAGACTGGGAACATTTTGATTTTAGAGCTCTTAGAAAACTGTTAATAGAATGATGAAATCCTGATCTCACAGATCTGTTACACTCCACTGGACTATATTGCAAGGTTTCTTTCTGTATGGTGATTATTAAGTCACATCAAAATACCTGTAAAATTTTCACCTGCTAAAAAGAAACAAAAGCACTTTTCTCTGTCACTTCTCTGTCAAAAAAATCACTTTTATACAGCGATAAAAGTGCTTAAAAATACCTGTCTAGAGACACTTCAGACTCTCTTAACACCTGAGATCTTTTACTCTGGTAGACAAGATAGATTAAGTCATAGAACGGTGTCCTTTTGGAACAGAGGCTAGAGGTCTGCTAGGGCTTTAAATGGTACTACAAAACTTTTTCTTCATTTATTTTTTTTTTCCCCTGTGGTAATTGAATCCCACTTATATGTTTCTTGCTTGTATTTTTTAATAACAGAATGAAAAATATTATGTCTCTTCATTTCACTGTTGTAGGTACTTGTGTGTGTGTACATTTATAAACAACATTAGGGCATTGCACAGCAGGAGCAGCTTGAAGAAAAATGATGGCATGTAACACAGGCTTACCCAGCAATTGAGAAACTCACTGGACCTCTTAACTATTAATTTTCAAAGATCTGTATTTTTTAAAATGTGAACGTTTGTTTAGAATATGTAATATCAAGAGCTAGGTGTTTGAAAAAGACTTAATGTTGAGTTGTAGCTAATTGTTCTTGAAGGTACTAGTAACGTTATATATGTATATAACTACATTATTTAATATATTTATATATACATAATACACATATTTAAATATGGAAGCTGTTCAGCAGAATCAGCTGAGTTGCACTCCTCTTCTAGAGGGGGGAGTATGGGTAATCACAAGCTCAAAGCTTCTGTTAAGTATCATACCTCTGTAGCCAAGACAGGGAAAATCATAGTAGAGAAATCCAGAGATAGAAGGTACTAGAAATAATGTTTTCAGCTCACACTGCTCTCTCCTCTGCAACTGTGTATGAATCCTCCACTGTTACACAGATGCACACTGCTGTGCTTTGTAAATATGCAGATAGAGCAGAAGGAGACTCCAGAGGTACTCTGTACCTTCTGAGATACAGAAGCAACTCATTTTGTTAACAGCCATGTGGTTGTATGGAGCAAAGAACTAGAAAAAAGTATGTCAGACTTCATCATTTCTAGATGGAGTAGCAAGTGGAACAAGTGGAATTACTTCATTTTTTATTATTTATTTATTTTTATTTATTCATTTATTTATTTTAGGTTTCTAAGTAAAATTATCTTTAGAGAGACTTCTTGGTTCAGCACTTCTTCATTTTCCTGAATCTGTAAGGAAAGGGCAGTTCAGCTATCTTTGCTGGAGGCTAAACAGGATCTAAAAAGATGAATTGCATTTTTTTTTTTGCAGATGGGCTTGTGGCTTCTTTATGTTCCCTACCTACCTAATACATTCACAGGAACTGGACAAGAAGAAGGACCATGATGATATCCCAGTGAAATCAATTTCACTGGTCCCAGTGAAATCAAGGCAAATTTTTATAAGGTGGAGATATGAACATTGTTTGGACACTTGAAAGGGTCTCCAGACTCAGGGAGGTTGTGAAGTCTGACTCCTTGCATCTGTAAATCCAAGACACAAAGAGTAGATGTACTGACTTGACAGAAGATGAGGGTATTTTGGAAAGGTCTGCTAGCCTCCTTTCTGCAAAGAGCAGAGCTAATACAAATATAAACATGGAAAAGAAAGGCCTTGCAAACTGTACTAGCCAAAGCCACATGTTTAAATTATATTACAATGGGTGTTACACTCAACTAGTAACTATCTGGAACTAGGCAATAAATATATAACAATAATTTTAATAACAAATCTGTGATAGAACTTATGGAATAAATAGAAAAAATGATGTCCGGAACTAATTAATGCTCAAAAATTAACAAGAAAAAGAAAGATAAACAATATGACATCATCTTCAAGAATACACCACAGTTCAGGAGCTGAACTGTGGTGTATTCCCTGGGCAGAGTTGAAAACAGTGACAAATCTAAACCAGTTTTCCTGGGAATCACAAAACAATATTTTAAAGGCATATGAAATACATATTGCATAAATCTTCCTGATACCTAATTATAAAGATCTCATTGCCAGGTATGGTGATTTAAAATTGTTTGGTTTCCTCGCATCAGCAGAATTCTCATAAACATCAGCATGCCCAAAATGTTAACTGTTTGATTTCGTATAAAAACATGATTATCTTTGTGCTCCAAGTCTGTAAACAAGAGTTATATAAATGGCACAATTTCATGCAATGGTTTATCTGAAACAGCTGGCAGATATGCACTTATGAACACCAGCACATCTATCAACATCTTTAAGCATTTTCAAATACAGGAGTTACATTACAGCAAACACAACTATTTTAAACCTAAAATTCTCTTTGTCTTATCAGTTGTGTCCTCAGCTTGGTCTCAGAAAGCACTGGTCTTGTACTGTAAAGCATACTAGCAGGCATAATCCCCAAAGCACAGATATCAAAAGGCATTAACCAGCTCAGGTAGTATTGTCAACAGTGCATCTCTCTGTCTTGGCAATGGACATGGCTTTGGTGAGAGACATTCAGTTGACACCCAGATGCTATCTGCAGAATAGGGAGTGAAGAGATGTAGGTAATGTTCATCCATACCATCTCAAAATGACAAAGTCCAGTGTCCACCAAAGCCTGTCCCTGATTTAAGTGACCTTTAGTTTGGTTTGCAGGCACTCAGTTGCTGAACCCTGCTGTTGGAAATGACAACAAAAAGATCAGTTGTGAAGGTGGTTTTCATACTGTCCTGCAGATGCTGGACATTAGACCATTGCTTTTTCACAGGCTTAATCTGACAATTAAAAGGCATTGATGCTTGAAGGTTTGTCCATTCATTGTCAAATACTCTAAGCACACACTGTGCTTTCTCTCTCCCTTGTTTTTCTTTTTACTATACGACCCATGGCTACGGTTAATTTCTTAGCTCAGAAAAGCACAAATATTGCAGATTGCTATTATGTTAAAACTGGCTCCACTGTGAATACTTGAAGTTACTAATAAAAATTTCTAAGCCAAGTAATAAAATGTTGTTTAATTTGAGTAACCTAAAACTAAGCTCAAAACAGAAAAGGGAGAAGAATCCTCTCTCTCTCTTCCATAAAACTCTTCCACAGTTGTACTATCAAGACAGATAAAGGGAACATATTTCACTGCTTATGTCTTTACTCCAGTAGTTTTTGGTTTTGTTGTTATTGTTTTTTTTTTTTTTTTTTTTTTTTTTTCATCTTATAGAGAAAACACATCTGAATCTCTAATACCAGCCAAATCCAGCCACAATGAGGCTGCATAAGAAACTGGTTCACACTGATGTCTCAGCATGACTTATCTATTTAAATAAATAAATAAATAAATAAAAATAGTGGAGCTTGTGCCAGGACAAGAAATTCATTTTCTGTGAAAATCTAATGATCAAAATGAAGAAAAAAAATAAAATCAGTTTTTAATTAAACAAGTCAAATCTAATTTTCCACCAATCAGCCTCCCAGCTGTCAAATTTGTGGATTACAAAGCTGGAAAAATGGCTTTCCACAGAATTCTGACAAACGTCAACAACAGTCAACACAAAAATATCTATTATATAGTTAATAAAACACAGAAGAGCTCATTGTTCATTAAAATATGTTGTTCTGATCTTTTTTATGCCTTTCTGCCATGTCTGTTAGAAACTTACAAAGGAAAGAGGAATAAAGCACTGTAAGGTTTCAGAGAATTAAAGCACAGAAGCCTCAATGACAGCCGTGTGATTTCTGTGCACATAGTACATGGTCTACCACATTTTGTCCAAGACAGAACCAACACATAACGGAAAAGGAAGCAGGCAGCACTGGGGAAAGCCTAGGAACAGCAGTCATTACAGAACTGCAGAGTTTCCCTGAATTTCGCTATTTCTTCTTGCATGCCTAAACATCTAGCTGGTGTAAGTCACCTCCTCAGGGGAAGAGCAAGTATCACTGTGTAATTCAATCACATTAGTCAAGCCTTTGAAGCACTGCAAAGCCAAATTTGTATAAACCTGGTTTCACAACTCATCCTGCCACAGATTTCTGGTTTTCTAAGTAAAATGATTTTCTTCTACCTTGTTTTTTTCCTTTCAAAAATGCAGAGAATAGCTTTAGCTCCTAGAGAAGCCACGAGGAGAAGCATATCACTAAGACTGCTGACACAACCAAATTCTAGGCAAGAGAAGCAGATGAGACCTGTGCAAATCATCAGCAGGAATGCTGATTAGAAATGGGCCAGGAGATTTTCTTCCTCAGGAAGCACTGCCATTTGCACAGCACAGCCTTGGCTTGATTACTTTTGTTTGGAGCTTCACATTGCTAGGCTAATGCATTCCTAGTCCTGACTGTTTAGAAACAGTTGATCATGCATACTTTGCAAATGTACATCGTGGTTCAGTCTTCCTGTCTACTACAGACAATGTTTGGCAAAGTGAAAAGATCTGGAGGTGAGGATCTCTGGATTGTGCGAATGTGCACATGCTCTGAAAAGAGAAGGGGTTTCAGAAAAACGGCAGATCCTGGGAGTAACTTCTGGAAAGATTTCTAGGACTTGGAATCTGTCATGATTGAAACCAGTTGTTCTCTTTCTTATCTTCTGTCAAAATTGAGAAGTATAATGACAGCTCTTAAAGATCGCACTCTCCAAGGATTGGGAATGCTCAGAGTGGCACATGAGCCAAAGAGAGTGAAGGAGATTAAAAAAAAAAAAGAAAAAAAAAGAAAAAAAGCAGGGGTGAAAGTTCCCTTCTGTCTATCACAGAAATGTAGGCAAGCTTAATTTTGCTTTCCAACAAATGGTATAAAAATGTATCATCTTTGAATGTATTTGGCGTTAGAGTGAAAATCTAAAAAGCATCTATTGATATTAATATCACAAACATTGTACTGTGCTACAAAATGAACTTTTTTTTGGCTCATACCATGAAATGTCAGCTTAGAAAATAAGAGCACTATGTTGTGGTAGGTTTTGATTGTCATATGTGTATATGCATCACACACACAGATCTGTTTAGCAACAGCCTCCAAAACAGGGTCTTTGGGAAGGTTACTACTCTGCCATATGTAGGATGTTGATTTATAGTTACATTTTTCACAGCATGACACACATTGTTGGTGAGCTGAGGTTGTGATAAAATCACAGAGGTGTAAAGTTTCACTGGCTGGATGGTAAAGAGCTGAGTCAGAGAGAGTGTAATGCGAGTCGAGAGCTGCACTCCAAATGAATGAACTTGTATTGTGGATCTGGTTACAGCCGGCACACTGCCCTAATCCATCAACAGCAAGTTCATTTACAAACCAGCCTTTGTTTTTAATCCACAAGTCTTTTGGGATTCACTATAATCAAGTGACCAATCAGAGGAACACATAAGAGGAAAAAAAATTGCTACAATGAAGTTTACTCTCAGCCACAAACTCTCCCTCCAAACCCCTCAGGTAATGCAGATAACAGTATAATGCACAGCATTAAGCTTGCAGGCATTAAAAACTCCATGAGTTAAAAGTGAAGGCATGGAAAACCAGCTCTTGTTACTTTCTGGGGGTGCTTCTCCAAGGCTTGAGAAGGCTTTGCTTACAAACCCTTTTTTTTTTTTTTTTTTTTTTTTTTTTTATGGCACAGATTAGTGATGGAAGACAGCCATGTGGATTATGAGGGCTGCAGTCAGTATACTTGGAGTTTTTCTCTTGTTTTGAACAAACAAAAAGAACATCCTGAATTTTGCAATTAAAATGTGTCAAGCTGAAATAACGTATATTTCTTGGCAAGGGTATGATATTAAGCCTTAGAGTGTGTCTATGTATACATAAACAAATACTTTATTTAAAAATGTGTATGTCTGTGTTTTATGCTTTTTCAGTTTGGCATAAATAAAGATGAACCCAGCAGCTACTTTTCATTTCAGATGACTGGGCTGAATATCCACCACTACCCAGCAGCCCACGTTAAGATAAAAAACATCCATGAAGATATAACTGGGGGGAAAATAGTTCCCATGGTAGTATGATAAGATCGGGTTTTCTACTCTTACACCCTAACTCTGGACTACCTGGATGACTGTAACAGGCTACTGCAGTTCCTCAGGATGGGCCCTGAAGAAGATGTGCAGCATAGCTTACTTACCACCATCTGTCTGAGCAACTTAATGTGTTGTGTGGCAGGGGGGTAGAGGGAAGGTGGCAAGACACAAACACCATGCCATTAAAAGAGTGACAGATGGTGATGAAAGTGCCATAAAACCATAAGCACTGACAACACACAGCCACAACTGAAGCAGCTGCTGAGGTATCACATTGTAAAGAGTCTCCCCGTTGGGTCACCCCCCTTGCAGTGCCTATCACAGAAACTGTCATCTCTCATCAGCACTGCCCTGTCCTACCACAAACCCATGCCACCAACATCTCCCTTCAGCAGGGGATTCCATAGGCTCTTCTGGCAAAAGGTGGGTGAAGGAGAGGGAATGCAAGAGGCTTGTGGCAGAACAGGAAAAAAACTCTTTTCACACTGGGTGGTCTGGTCATCCTGAAACAGACATGAAAATAGGGAGACAGCCACAAAGTCCCCTACACCAGAGTACATGCAGGATGTTGGTGCCACCGGATAGTCACTATGAATTTCTTGTTACTTCTCCCCATCCTGGTCTCCCAGCTACACAGTTTAACTCCATGCATGGGAAGCCAGAAAAGTCTCATAACTGTGAGCATGGCCAGGCAATGCTGCCTAAGAGCTCCTTCTTTTTTACTGATGGACAAGCTAACCAGCCCAAGCCCTTGGCCTTCAAGTCTGCTGGGCTAGCTGTGGTGAGCATGCAATCTCAAAGACTTCTATCAGACCACTCACAAACTCTCTTTACCCCTCTAGTTCCCATCACGCTAAAGAGAGTAACCCAGAGTATTTTCTCTACACTGAAAATCAGGATAGCCAGAATCCTGGAAACAAGCTCACTGCTCTTAGGAAGATCTTCCTTTGATCTGGAAGCAATTTGTAATAAAACAGGCTTTTCTCAGGAAGAAAAGTGTTGGGAGACCAATACTTCTGTGAGCTGATCTCAAACATCTATTCTATTCCAGAAATTCTATTTTTTTCTTCTTCTTCTTCTTCTTTTTTTTTTTTTTTTTTTTTTTTAATGATTGTTTTCAAACACATGCACGGACCAGCATGGCTGCGGTAGCACATAATTTGTTCTGAAATTTCTGACACTGGCTCCACTCATGCACTCAGCTTGGGTGGAAATGGTGAGCTTTGATGTGCAAAGGGATGTAGGAAGGGGGCAGATCAGTTACACCTCATGTTTGATCTTTTGATACTGTTGATAGGGCTGCCCTCAGGCTGGGGAGCCAGAAGAGTCCTCCAAGAGCATTTCTGGTTACTCAGAGAAGCCCTAGAGGCTCTCTGGCGGAAGGTATATTTTAAGAACTACTTCATGCCACTGTGAGCTTCTCACATGAGCATTTGTTGGGAGTGGTAGTTTAAGGACTATGAGCACAATGCAGCACTGCTTAATACTGTGTGGATTAAAGCAATTAGGTACCTCATTTGCCTTGTTTTCTGAGAGAAGAGAAGGCAGGAGAATGAATCCTGTCATATGCACTGGGAGAAAAACCAGGAGCTTTTTCACTGTGGAAATACTGTAAAACAGGCAGCACAGTCTGCTGGAAAAATTTAGCTGGACCACTTGTCACACAAAAAATGCTGTTCTCACCCAAGTAAAAATTAAAAAATGTGCTGAGTTCAAAAGAAATATTAAGATATTATATATATATATTTACATGTATATATATATATATATATGTAAACATATATATATATGTATATATATTTTTTCAGGAAGTGATTTTTACTAGCTGGGCTTTGATTTTTCATATTTTTTACTCTTTCATGACATAAAAAGAATAATGTGCTAATAATGTCATTAAAATAATTCAACAAGTTTATACGAAGGCACTTTATTTTATTTTATTTTATTTTATTTTATTTTATTTTATTTTATTTATTTTTTTTTTCCTGAAGTAAGTTTTAATACATAGTGCTGAAGGAAACAATTTGTCTCCTTTTCTTCACTCATTTGATGTCATGAATAGGTTTAGATCAAAGTACAAACTTTGGGTGGGGAGGACTGGTCAGGTGATGTCTACCAGTACATTTTGATGCACATTTTTATTTTACCACACAGTCTGGTTCCCATTCTGCTCCTTACCTGTATTGGAACTTTTGAAAAGTTCTTTCACCCTGTTGTGCCCTTCCTCTCCTTACATTTACCTCATCTGGACTCTGTACAGATTAGCAGTTTATTCCAGCTTCCCCTTTGAGTGAACTCTATACAGCAAGCCTGAAATTAATCTCCATTCACAGCAGAAGAGGTTTAGCTGTGGCAGAACCTGTCCAAGGCACCATTCTTTTTAGCAGTACCAGTGAGCTCACACAAATCAACATGTGGCTGTTCCTTAGAAAGCATCCAAAGTTTGGGCTTGCTCATTTAAAGCCACTTGCATTGTATGTCAGCCTGACAAGAGACATACCCATGGTCTCTTCACTCCTGAGTATATTACAGTCTGCATCTCTTGTATCTTCGTGTCTTTCTTTGGGCAAAGGTTCTAAAACTTTGCCAGTATATGGACCACTATTTTTTTTTTTTTTTTTTTTTTTTTTTTGGTACGGACATGGACTTCTAAGTAAAGAATTTCAGCCTCCTGATTACATACTTACTATTCACCACTAGCTTCTGTGGCCACGTTAGAAGTCATCTATGCAGACACAGATCATAAACTGAAAACCACTGTTCTGTGGTACTTCAATACTTATGTTAATAGTTAGTTATGAAAATGGTACTTATCTACAAGTATGTAGATGATAAGGCTGCAAGGTCAGAAATACTGATGATTTTTGATATCAGTGCTCCTGAACCATGCCATCAGTATGAGAATTTCTTTTTTCTTCAAAAGAAACATAAAGAAAACTCTTTTGAGTGCTGAGGAAAGCTTATAGTGTGAACTCTGCACAGAATAATTCCTCTCCCTTTACCCCCCATTCAGCCTCCTCTAAGTGTATTCATTTTTAAATCTCATGCTTTTGGAATGGACTAGACTTCATAACACCAGAATAGCAAAAAAGAAGGGAGTTAAAAAGTTTCAGCTTCACCATCAGGATATTGCAAATGGTCTGTTGTCTACTAGAAAATGGGACTGACGCTACTTGGTGGCAAAGGAAAAGACACAGCCATGGTGATAATGCAGGTAGACATCAATTCTTCAAGTGCTTTCTGCTGTGAATCCAGAAGATGTTTTTCAGGCCAAAGATGTTTTTCAGGCAGAAAAACATTTGAGATTGATTTAGTACATGAATGTGTTACTAGAGCCTTGGACTTAACAAATAGATTTCTAAATTCTATCTGCACATTTTTGTTGTGGATTTTCAGAAATAATTTCTCATTTTATTGAACCCTTTTGTTGTATTATATTGTGCTGTATGCTTTTTCACTGTCTGAATGTGTATAAACTAGATAAAGAAAAAAATCAAATATTTCACTTATGGTTAAGCACCATCACGAAGCCTAAGTCTGTGTAACTGCACAGACTTCTGTTTCCTTGTGCACAGGAAACAGGCCTCAGTTTGGCAAAGAAATAATATCTTGCAAATGTATGAAAGCTGGTATCAAGTACTGTTATTTTATTAGCTCTATTATTGATAAGCATGGACTGCCTATTGCCAGGCTGGAGTTATCCAGCCTGGCAATTCCCTACTCACAGACTCTGTGTGTAAGCTTAGGCCCTTAAATGGTTGAACTATTCTTAGCCTTGTGTGGTGAATACCCAGGAATGTTTACGGGCAGAGTATTAAGAACAGAAGATGGCCCTAACAGTACTTGGCAAAGGAGATGGGATTTATGGAAAATTTGCTTTGATACTGTTGACTCCTAACTACTGCATACTGATGCTGCCCCTACATACAAAATCAGCATTAAATTTGCATTCCAGAGGAATAACAGGGACTGAGAAGAAAAAGGAATCTAAGTTAAAGCCCATGGAACTAGATTCATGCGCATGACCTGGCCATGTTATAAAACAGACTGGATATCTTCAGCTGGGAATTCCCTGACTCTGAGAAGCTTTCTAGCCACTTTCTAAACAATATCTTTCCTCTATAATTGCTTTATAGGAAACACGACATACTTTGTCCAAGTCCTACTTGTGGTTGGCACAATTACATCTGGGTGCTACAAAGATGCTTTAAAAGTGCAGTCATGTTACATAGATGTCTGACTTTAAGAAATCTCCTTTTAAATCTGCTCAGTGAATAGAGGACTCTTCTACAAATCTTCCATAAGTTGTGCTGGGAGCAAGGGAGAAGCTTAGCCAAGCAAAATAAATATGCTATTTAAGGAAAAATAAATAAATAAATAAAGGCCTCTACAGCTATCTGAAAAAATGAATCCAATGTTACATTGTAGTGTAGAGTGAAGCCACATGCAACTAATTATTAAAACCATATATTAATCCACATTGCTTAACATCTACAAGAAGTGACAAATCTCCAATTGCAGCTGAGTATATTTTGGTAAAGGATGACAAGTATTTGTCCATTGTTGTAAAGCCTTGTGACTGCCACGTTGCATTCTTCTTACAGAATATTATTTGTTTCTCAGTCAGAATGAGCCTTTCCTGAATTTGCTTTTAAATCATTCTAATTACCACTGCAATAAGTTAAACAATGCGTTTTGCAAGCTAGAGATGAAAAATTATTCAGTCTGCATACTAGGGAGATACTTGACCTGTCATTTTGCAGCCTTTCTGCACTGGAACAGAGCAGCTATTAAAATAGCACCACATAAATATGTGGGCAAATATATATTTGAGGGCAGAATGGCAGGACTCCCATCCAAAACAAAACCAACCAATCAAGCAAAAACACCTCATCCATTTAAAGAGAGGGGGAAGGTAAGGGTGTCTTTTTGTCTTATGACCAGGGTATGAGAGTCAGCAGTTGTCACTGTTGGGAGGAGCAATAAGTGGTCTTCAATAACAACAATGGACAGGGCTCAGCTTTACAACTCCTGAGCCCCAGAGAACCGTGTAGGGTATTTAGGAGTGACACAGAGGGAATAGTGCCACCTACTGAAGTAATTAATGTTAGCACTCTAATGTCTTGACCTAGGCTCTGTACAGCTAAGGTTATTGATACTGCAGCATGAATATTGTATTCATCACGTGAAATAGCTCCTCTTCATGTCTACTTTCTTCAGG
Source organism: Heteronetta atricapilla (assembly GCA_011075105.1). Lineage (NCBI taxonomy): Eukaryota > Metazoa > Chordata > Aves > Anseriformes > Anatidae > Heteronetta > Heteronetta atricapilla. The sequence continues at coordinate 70,371,670 of CM021731.1, read as the reverse complement.
ACAACAAAACAGTGTTAGAAAAAAGACAAGAAGAGAAGAGAAGAGAAGAGAAGAGAAGAGAAGAGAAGAGAAGAGAAGAGAAGAGAAGAGAAGAGAAGAGAAGAGAAGAGAAGAGAAGAGAAGAGAAGAGAAGAGAAGAGAGGAAAGGAAAGGAAAGGAAAGGAAAGGAAAGGAAAGGAAAGGAAAGGAAAGGAAAGGAAAGGAAAGGAAAGGAAAGGAAAGGAAAGGAAAGGAAAGGAAAGGAAAGAAGAAAAGAGAAGAAAGAGAAGACAAGACAAGACAAGACAAGACAAGACAAGACAAGACAAGACAAGAAAAGAAAAGAAAAGAAAAGAAAAGAAAAGAAAAGAAAAGAAAAGAAAAGAAAGGAAAAGAAAAAAAGCTGGCAAACTGTATTAATATAAAGCTATTCTAGAAATGAAATTGTGGCTTAAGGGTATCTTTAAGCCTCTAGAGGCTTAGATCTGCTCTGACTCTATTGATACAAATATAGAAATACAAGATAAGATTTGATGGGAACAAATTCACTCCTCTGTGATTTTCTTTCAGACTTTTATTTTATTCATTTTTTATTTATTTTATTTTATTTTCTAACTGTTAGAACACTAGCCTTGAACTACAAATATGAAATTGTTTAAGATAAGGACTTGCTGTGGGGAGAGAACTTTAAAAACTCCAGACTTAAGAATTGGAGATTACTTTTTAAACATTTTTTTTTTTTTTTCTAGAATGAACAGAGCTCTTTCTAAAGCATGATGATAAAAAATATCCCTTCCTACACCATATCAATGAATTTGTATATTAACTTCAGGGTAAGGAATAGCACTTTTGATTTTCAACAGGTGGAAGAAATACACCAATGTGCTGTCTTCAGATATTGCTTAGTATTGCTATGTGCTGCCAAACAGCTATGTAGCTGGCAGCTACTTAGCAGCAGTGAGTGAAGTGGTCCTTTAGCTTCCCTTAACTATTGAATAAACTTAAATAGTTAATGCCTGGAAGTGCTGTGAGAGGCTTGTTAAGGATGCTATAGGAACATAGTGACATAACAGTCATGCCATGTACTGTAAACCAATTTTACCAGCAGAATTATTAATTAAAGCCAAAGTCATAAATAACAATGATAACAGGGCAATTCAAAAGCCATCTAAAGCATCCATAGAGGATCCAACCACCTCTGGATGCAATTTCTGGTGACCCGCCAGTAATTTTATTGCTGTAAAGGCAGTGCAGTGTGTCATACCATGATAGATTTGGGCTTTTCTGACATCCAGCTGTTTACTGTTATTGCTGTCTGTTGCTGAAGCATTGGAGATAATACAGGTGTTCTGTGCTGTACAGCTGATTGTGCTAGAGAGAAATCTGGGACAAGCATGGGGTGAGGATATGTCTGCCTTGGGGACTGAGAGCAAAGAACTAGATGACACACAGAAAAAAATATCAAATAGGCCTGATTTTGGTCCACTTCCAAACTAACGGAGGATTGTTTTACCAGGGTCCTTTTAGTTAAACAGAGAGTGTGATCTACAAAAAGGGATCTCTGCTACTCGTCTTGTTGCTTTCTATCTTATTTTTCCTGATCAGCTGAATGCCTCCAACCTACTCAGTCTGCTCATACACACCAAAACTATTAGTATGCATTTAGTCATGTATTTTGTAAGTTTAATGCTAGTACACGTCTGGCTTGTAACTAAAAGTCATCTTCACAAACAGGCAAACTGAGGTGTTGACTACTTGACCATTGCTTCATCTTTTAGATGATTTGATCTTTAGATGAAGCAATTTGTCCAAGGCTACATGATGAGTCTGAGAAAGAGCATTAGTCAGGATACAGGTGCTTCTCAGTCTTACAAGAGTGTTTGGATAGGCAGTTAGAGCAGGTAGGATAGCTCATGCTAAACACAAAATCAGGTGAGTGGTTTCTCTTTCCAGTATCAAGGGAGCAATTGAAAGCTAATTCTATGCCTCTGTTTTTATAAAAAAATACTCGACAAATATAATGAATAAATAAACAGCTGCCTCTGAGTTATTTACAGTGCTGTTAACTGGTATTTAGGCTTCAAAATTGATCACCAAAGTCAACAAAGGACTGGACAAACATAAATGTGGTTGAGTATTTAAATTTGAGATTAAGTACACATATATGACTGTGAACACATGTGTTCAGCCAAACTATTCAGGCTAGCTTTGAAGAGACATTAGACCACTTGCATTAATTAGGAAACTGGTCAAAAAGCAAGAAAGCTGTTAATGCCATTAACTCATACCCTTTATTTTTATTTTATTTTATTTTTTTTTTTTTTTTTTGCACCAAAGCAAAACATTTATCTAGGACTCTTGTCAAAACTTTATGTTGAGCTTTGGTGAATTGCCTTTTTTTTTTTTTTTTTTTTCTGTTTTAAACTCTTTCACCTTTACTGATGAAATATTGTCTAAAGCCTTGGTATCCTTTGGAAGAAGTAGTTCAATGGCAAAAGTTGCCTCTTTACACACAACTTCCCATAGGAAAACAAGGAAATAGACATATTTAGGAATATACACATCCTTGCTGGAACTTCACTTGACCTCAGGAGAGTAGCATCAGGAAAAAATCAGAGACCCTTTTCTATTTCAGGCTTCCTTTTTCATACTGCAAATACATTTAACAACACAAGTACTTCAGGGGCTAGATTCACTCCTCTGAAGCAGTGTGTGAGTGAGCATGTATGTACTTCAATGGGTGGATACTGCAACTTTTCAGGAGTGACTTGAATAAACATGAGAGCCAGAAATAACCCTGGAGTAAACCCAAATAAAGGCAGACAGCTTGGCTTTTGCATTTGTGTTTACCTTTTTTTTTTTTTTAGCAGACTTTTTAAAACCTTTGGGGAGCTGTAACAACCTGAGATCTAGTCTTTTCACAGAACATCTACCATCCAGGAACTGAAATACCAGGAGAAGATCAATTCTTGGAGTATTTGTGCTTTACAATTTACTACCCTTAGACATTAAAAAGACTATGTAAATAAATCAGTCCAAATGAGTATTTGTACACCTCTTGGCATATGAAGCTTTAACACATAAAGCAGTATCTTGGTTGGAAAAAAAAAAATGTGGATTACGCATTTAGGGAACTTAGAGTCACATTGCACTAGAAAATGTTTTTATTGCATTCCATCTGTCCTCAGAGAGAGAGATGACTCAGGTCAAATTGGGGTTAGCAGGGCAGATGCTCAGCTAGACAAGTCCAGGTTACAAAACTTCAATGACTTTGTAGTACAGATAGGCAAACCATGAAGTGAAAATACCCACCCATCTTCTGCTCACTTCTTCCAGGCAGTGAGCAAACAGCTCCTGAGGATTTATGTGCCCTCACCTCCGCTGTAGTCTTCCAGTACTGCTTTGGGTCAAGTCTTAGTTGTTAGCAGCCAATCTTTACTTTCTTTGTAGATTTTTAGGTGGCCTATTTGGAAACCTTTCTTTTTTCCTCCTGATTTGGTTAGTGTCACTCTGGACTTAGCATCAAAACATTCTTCCTACCTCTAATTATGGCTTTGACCTATGGTCGGAACTGATCAGTTGTCTTTCTCGTGCCTCAAGACAACAGGGTAGTGGGCAGGGGCTCAGCCCTATTGATGTTTCCTACCCCATGGCTATCTCCATCACCACTGGCTCCAACAGTACCCTTGTTGCTGGCTCACCACTGAGGATGGGTGCTGGAGAGTGGGTGGAGAATCTCACAGTGCCACTGCCCCAGTCAGTACTATTTCTGGAAAAAAAAAAAAAAAAAAAAAAAAAAAAGACTAATTTTCCAGGGCGAGTAGTCTAGTACCTTTTGTCAGCACTAAACTTTCACAGGATGAAAAAATAGATTAAAGCCAAAATCATTCTTCTGTTCTGTTCAAGAGATTTCAGATGCAGAGGTTTGTGTCCTGAGTAACAAGCTATTTGACTAGAGGCTGATTTTTAACAATGCCATATTCTTATATTAAAAAACACTGAGCTGCATGCACTGTAGCTGCACACCCTGTTTCACTCTGGGTCTATTTTAACAGGGTTTTTAAGCTATTTCACCTGAGTGCCTGCTGATTAGCATGCTGAGTTTTTTAAACCAATCCATTGAATTTACTTCCTTTCTGCATCCCCAGTGCCCATTCACCTATAGAAATATATAGACAAACAAGGCCACAGGTGCAGAAAATTGGGCCTTTCCTGCTGTTTATTACAATGTACATCTCAGGGATTTGTTGGGGGGAGGGGAGGGAAGAAGGAAAGAAAAAGAAGAAATACATGCTCTGCAGTAGGATTCTGCTAAAAATCCTACCTTCCTTTTCTTGCAAAGCTAAAAAAAAAAAAAAAAAAAGCGTCCTGGCTGCCAACAAACACAGACATTGAATTATTAGGAGGTTAGGAGGTGGAGTGGGGGCAGGACTGTTTCTTTTGCATCCATGAAGAGATTTTGGATGAATTGCTGCTGCTCAGAAAGCCTGTTCTTCCTTCAGCCCCCTCCCTCTTTGCAGTTTGCCTTTTGGTTATTCTCAGGCACAAGAATTTGCTGTGCCTTGTGGTCACTGAACATGCTGCCTGCTTTCAGTCAAAGCAGCACAAGAAGAAGCAGCCACCAGCTTGCCATAGAAGCAAGGTACCTTGTGCTAGCTAGGCACGTCTGGAGGGGTCTGTTCTCAAAACCAGACCACCCTGAACCAGGGACTGAGCTAGACCCTCATCCAAAGAGCTTACAATCAATATAAAAATCAGAAACCATGTACAGGGGAAAGGATGCATTATTCCCAAATTAATAATGTGGGTTCCATGTGCAGAGAGAATAAGCAGCTTGTTAGAGGTGGATCTTTCTCATCTAGAAACTGAGCCGATTTATACTCAATACCAGGTTCAGCATCTTAATCAGAAGATTGTCTTTCCTTAAAGCAAAGTGCTTCTCTTGCAGGCTGACACAGGTTTAGAGTGGGACTTTGAAGGCTGTTTAGGTGCTTAGGCCCTGTGGAAACTGATGTGCATCTGGTCTGACTGACCCAAGAGGTAAAGCTACTGATTTGGGTTAATGAAGACAGGTGCTCTGCATTTTTCTGTACCTCAAAGTAACCCACTTCCCTAGAGTCTGGTCTGAATTTTAGCTGTCCTGTTTTCACAACCACTTTAGAACTTGGATCAAGGTTTACAACAGCGGGAAATGTTTTATGTGCCTATTTAGGAATATCAATGGGGGCTCATTTATTTTGATGGAATGTTGGTGCCAAAAAATCTCTTAGATCCTGGACTGGAGTTCCTAATAGAGACCACTCTGAAATACATTGCAAAATCTAAACGAAAAGGCACATGTAGCATCTTGTGTAAGCCTTGTGTAAGGCTGGTCTTTGGTGGGAGGTGGTGACTATATCATGACTATGATGATCTCAGCTCCTGAGACACAAACAGAGCATTCTTATTGGTTGCTACTGATATTACACATTATCAGTAATAATTAGGAAATGCTCAGAGCATGACCATGTATTTTTATTACTTCTTTCCTCTCTAAGCATTATATTTCTGGGGCACGATTAGTCAGCCACAGGACCTTTGGCCTGATGCTGTACTATCAGGCCAAAGGTCCTGTAGGCTTACAGCCTACGGTACAGTAATTCCACGGAAACTTTTACCTGTGCCTTTGTCTTTAATAAATGCAACCAAAAACTCTAGATGACAAGTGTGGTTAATGGAATATCAAGGACAGCTAGAATGACAGAGGGATTTCAAACATTTGGAACTCCCCTGGGATAATGCAGAGGCACCCTTCTTGAACAATACATATGATGAATGGACCAGAGAACTAATCTACTCAAATTTAAAGTGCAGAGCCTGCTATCATACTGCCTGTGGAGACTGACATGAATATCCTTTATCACGGACAGACCCCTGTCCATGCTTTACCCTGGCTGCATCTGAGGACATGAGCTAGTGATGAAGCACAGCCGTAGTGTGAGATTCACGACGCACTGAAGCAAGGAGTGGCATGAGCTAACACTAGGTGCCCACAGAGGCCTGCTGCACCCACCACATCATGGGCATCCCACTGGTGATAACTAAAACTAGGCTAGGACACCTACGGCCCCATGAGGCATTTAAATTTTTATGTAGAAGACTGTTTTTAAGGTGCTGTGCTGCCACAGGTAAATGCCTGCAAGATATTTGGAAGGAAACATTTCTATATGTTTCCTTTTCTGACTTTTGTCTCAAAATTCAGGTCCTGAAGTTTTAAGATTAATGATTTTACAGTCTCAAATGTCAATATGCAATCTGTAGTGTTAATAACTGCTTCATGCCTTCCCTGGCTTGGACACACTCACAGATGCATTTGAAAAAACAGTAAAATATGTACAAATCGTAAGAGTTCTCCTCCATCCCCTTGTATTCTTGTTGATGAGCTAACCCAAAACTACAGCTATCTTTGAATTATGAATTTATCTCACATTAGTTAATAAACCTCAGATCATGAAAATTAAGCAAGTCTTTTCAGTAGTATAGGCAGGACATGTAGTTAACTTCAAGTGTGAAATTCAGTTTTGGCCATTTTCATCTAAAAACAACTTTCTGTATTTCTCTTTTTCATTTTTTTCAATTTTCCAAATTGGAATCATTACTATAACTGAAAAAGCGTGTTAAAAACAAACAAACAAACAAAAACAACAATAACAATAACAAAACAAAACAAAACAAAAGAACAACAGAAAACCCAATGCTCATTTATTTCAGAAAAACATACTGGAACATTTATTCTAGAACTCATCACTTCATAAAACCATGCATCACAAAACTGTCATTCTGGGCCAAACACATGTTCCATGTAACCCGCTATCCTGTCTGTTACTGTGATTAATAGGAGAAAGTGTAGAAGAAGATAAAAATGATCTTTTTTCCCCTGCTGTACTCTCCCACCTTCTAGTAATCAGTGGTTTACAGGACCAAAATATTGTGCTGTAATAAAAGCAATGCAATGCTTCCAATAAATCAAAAGTAAAATGCCTTTCACTGACATTAAAATCTGATTTCATCATGGCATCTGCTTTTTAAAATTTAGTTTTATCTTTAAAAGCAAATTGTGTATCTTTATGCCCATTCCAGAGAATTATGCTGGAAATACTTCTATTCAAATTACAGTGCCCAGGAAGAAGAAAAAGTGTTACAGCTGGAAAACCATCCTTCACTAAAGGCACAACCCAGCCTGACAAGGTGGGGGGAATTTGCTGCCATCCTGTGCTTTACACGCTATCTAGATGTTATGATTTTTTCTCTTCTTTATCTTCCTCTCCCTCTCACCTTTTGTTGCTTTTTTTTTTTTTTTTAATGTTTCTCTAAGTTTTTTCACATTCATTCCTTATTATCCTGTTATCCTGCCCCTTGTTAATGCATTTTTTTTCCCACTGTCCCTTTTCCCAGACAATTATGAGAATGGAAATACAAACCCAAATTAAACATTAAACCTGTAGATACACATTTGATTAGAAAACATGAAGTGATCCTCTCCACCCCAAGTAGTTTTTCACCCTTCTGTAAACAAACATGTCTGTTTAGACTATTTGTTTCCCTATCAATCTGAGAAAAGTTAATGCAGTTTTGTGCCATTTGTGTTATGGAAACAACCCTGTAAAAATACCATATGGTCCACTGAGGCCTGCCCTTATAACCCCAATAAATACAAATCACCCTAGAACTTATCATAGTAACTTCAAATATGTAGCTAATGTAATCACAAAAACCTTCACAAAAAGAAAACAAACTACCTCCTTTTAAACCCCTGACTTGTTGCTCTTGACTTCAGCTATTTGTTCAATATTTCAACAACACTAAATAAATGTGCTGAAAATACTTATCATTTCTGAGTCACCCCTTTACTATCCTAGATCCCAGACTCTTCAAATTAGTGGCTATCTCTGGCTATCTCAAAAAGATTAACATGATTCATTCTCTTTGTTTCTTCTATTTCAATATTGTCTTCAGTGTTTATCTCAAGAGCCTCCTATTATGAATGCTGCATAATTCTGGCTAATCTTTCTTGATAATTCATTTCCCAGCTTCCCATCACAGGCTGTTTCAACCATTCTGTTCTGTACTTATTCTAGCTCTGACACATTAGCATTATTAATGGCACACAAACTGTATATTACATCCAGCTTATGCCTGATGTCAGGGTAGATTTTTCCATTATTTATATTCTGTGTATATACACCTATCAACAAAGTTTAAATGATATATGTTGCTAAGGAGCACTACTTTCCCTCACCTCCTCTGTAATATGTGACAATAGGCTCTATTAATTTCTCCTTCACTGCTTATTTGCCCTTATGTATTTTAGACAACCAGAATCTTCCCTAATCCTTTGTGATTTATAATAAATTAGAATATAAGTGTCAAGAAAAAATCTGTTCTCTAAATGCAAAAAAGAGGTGCTCTGGTATTGTAGAGATATCGTGAGATGTGATCAGACCAACTGGATAATTTTATTATTTATTAACAGTATTTCATTACTGAGAATCAGTAGTGAAAGTGTAGGTAGGTAGCAGTGGAAGTCAAACAACAGTAGCTTAAAAACAAGATATACACTGCTCTTCCCAAAGACTGACTGACTCCTGCCTCTCTGTTAACCTTGTCTGTTCCCTTATACCTCTTCAACTATGGGTTATGCATCAGTGAGATGAAATAACATAAATCAAATATTTGTAAATAAATAAACAAATATTAATGCTTCTTTTTTCATCTATTCCCTATTCCTATTTTTCATCTATTCCATCTATATGCACTAGCACCACAAATGACAGAAAAGCTACTTATGAAATGCGTTTCAGAATTTGTTATGTGAGTGTTCCTACTCTCACCCAGACAAAAAATTAGAAATGGCACCAGATGATTCTGCAAATAGATGTCAATGAAAAAAAGGCTATTTGGGATCAACCTACACAGTAAACAGCTTTAAAATCTAACTGTGTGTAAATCAGAAGACTGGTTGTATATAAATACATCACTGTTTACACAGAGATACTGGACAAGTAAGAAAAGATCAGAGAAGTTAATTGCAATGCTACAAAATAACTAAAGCCTTCAAGATTTGGTCTTTGGGGGGTTTTGAGAGACTCCAGAGGTAACTCAAATGCCCCTATACTCCCTACCTCCACAGTGTTGCTTGTGCAAAAATCACAACCACAGTGATGTTTAGAGAAAAAAAAAAATATGCTGTACCAATGATTGCATATGTGCTGAAGGAATGACTGGTGAGGTTGCTTAATACTACTTTTGTCTCTGTTCTTGGAGCTGTCCTGAGCAGAGTTCTTAAGGCATGATGCAACCCAGACTCCTAACCTTAATGTGTTAAATACATTGTCCACTTTGGACTGTTCACTTAGCTCCAGCAAATGCTTTGTATTTGTTCCTGTCTGAATATAATTAAAATTGCAGGATATTTGCCAGACAGCCTGGGATTTTTTTACCACTCTAAGCATCCCTTTGCAGTATTGTGAAGAAAGATCAATAAAATCATTCTTAGTTTCACCTATAAACAAGTGAACCTGCAAAGTGTCTTTGCAGGTTCACTTGAAGGCAACCCAATAAACAGAGATATACTGATGCCTGCAGCCAGGCTGCACTTCCATTCACAAAAGATCATAAAAGAAAACTGGAGTAGAGTGAATAAATTTAGCACTGATACAAATATGTCATATGATAACAAACAAAACTAATCTATAAAAGAAATAAATGACTACTCAAGAATAGGAAAAACAAGCAAACAAACAAACAAACAAAAACCGAACACTTTCCTCATACCATTTTGTATGCCTTCACATCCAAGTCAATGTTTTTTTGCAGGTGGCATATCACCAGGTATGCATAAGAATAAATGAGAACAACATACATGCAGACTTCTTGTAAATTAACTGCAGACATCTCCATTTATCAAGATCTGATATAGAGCCAATTATGTTCTCAAGAGTTTCTTGAGTAGTGTTGAAAAAAAAAAAAGTTTCTTTGCATTCACTTCATTTATGGATCCAAGAATAGCTGCCTAGTGTAAACATGTCCCGGGCACAGAAAAAGAAAAATAAATCGAAACAAAAAATAATTTGTGCAGAAGGCAGAACAACACTATGCTTCTTAAGTATAACAGTTGTGAAAGCACAACTTTCTGTTCACTTAATTTGTAACCTTGCACAGAAGAAAAAGAACTTAACTGTACTGTATAGATCTATTCAAAAACAATCTGTTGTAAGAAACAGAAGCAAAACATAACTTGCATTTTACCAATGACACCTCTGATACAAAGTGGATAATACCTATTTAAAAACATTACAGACTGTAACTTGCATCAGTTTTTCTCACCATACATCTAACTCCTGGTTTAAAGGACACAATTTTTAAAAACAACTTTTGCCTTTCTAGGATATGACCAAGCACACTCCTTAGTTGAAAAATAATGAAAAACCTATTCTGTCAGTACTGAAGAGTTATTTAGTGTAGCTCTGGGCCTGTTCTTTTCTCTCTCTCTTTTTTTTTTTTTTTTTTTTTTTTTTTTTTTTTCTCTTTGTTTGCATCTCTTCCTAAATTGGTTCTGTTAAATTAGAAGCATTTTCAGTTTCTCTGAAACTACATACTCAAGTGCTATAAAGCAGTGAGCCTATATATGACATCAAATACACTAGGGGCTCTGTTATTTGAAAGTTTATTTTAATATCACAACCTCCAGTAGATTGTGGGATCAGGTGCAGTCTAAAATCATTTTTATGTATTTAATGAAAAGTCCAGCTAGAAAACATGAAACCGGCAATTTGAGAAAAACAAAGTATTTCCTGGGTAATTTAGTTGCATCGAATCCTACTGTAACAGGTGCAAAGGCATTAACTCAGAATCTTTGAATAGATATCCATAGTGGTGAGCAACTTCCAGAATATTTTTTTACCTATGTACATTTACACTTTCAACACATTCTTCCTGATTCTCTGTACACTCCTCTATGGGTTCATTTTCTGAAAACTACTTTGGTAAACAGCCATGAATTTAAGAGCAGGTTTTTCTCCCTTAAATTCTTTTTGAAACTGTAATTTTAGTGATCATATATATGAATTTATGTGAGCCAGAAGTGCTCCTGTACCCAAGAGAGAAACAATATAATTTAGACTGCCTGAGAAAGTACAATTCACCAACACAGTTCAGACAGAAAGCTGTTACAGAGTGAGTGCACAGATTTTAAATTATTTGCCAGATAACACGTACATCTTAGGAAACCACAATTAACAACTATTTCATATACTGTAAACCTGCGGAGTTTTTTCTTTTTCTTTTTTTTTATGTGTCTTCATGTATATTGCTTATTTGTTAAAAAAACCTTCCCTATGATAGCCTCAATGTGGGTATACAAAAAGAAGTTTTCTGCCCCCACTGCAGCTTCTCTTTATGCCTTCTCTTCCTTTATGCTCTCATGGTCTCTGTTTTCCTATAGGCTGCTCTTTTCTCTCTTGAAAGCTCCTCTGCTGCTGTCTGATTTCAGATGGGCAACACAAGGGCTTATGTATTAAACTTCAATGAGTTTTGTATCAGATAATTTATGTGACTTCTTGATTTGCCTATCACAACTGAGGGTACTGGAACAGCAAGAGAGTGCTTACCAAGGACTAAAACAAGAACCAGTGTCTGAGAAAGACATCCCAATATGCACTTTTGGTAGGAACAAATGACAAATTCTGACCCTGCAAAGCCTTCCTGTGTAAAGTGCCCCTGAAAATCTGTGAGAACAGTATGTGTAAACAGCTTGCAGGGCTGAACTGTCTGCCTATGGTGTTTGGATTACTGAAAGTCAGAGACCATCCTGAAGTACTTAGCAGGGACGGTGTCAAGCAGCTCTATTTCGAGGTACTGTTGTTAAAACATCTCAAACATTCTCATGTTTGTGCCTGTGTTTACAGGCCAGTGGAAATATATCTGTCGGACATATCAGTGTGCTACTGAAGAAAACAACTTCCTGAACAGTTCTCACTTCTCTCATCACTCCTGCTGCTCCTGGGCATTGCTTGTTTGTTATTAATGGACTGGGGCTTTGTCTGGAGGGGCACCAGCCGTGCACCCCTCCTGCTAGGTGCCACACAGATAAAGAACAAAAAGGCTACCTCTAATCTCAAGTTTATTGTCTAGTATTTTTAAACTCCTGGCCAGTCTCTCTTTAAATATTTATACGGTAATGCCACAGTAAAGTCACAGCTAAATTTGTGACATTAAAATTGTCAGTAGAGGAGCAAGAAGAAAAACTGCCTGACAGGAATAAGCAGAGGGGAAATATGGAGAGAGGGGAAAAGAGCATAGTGGGGTTTACCTCTCATTCTTAAACCCAAACCCTAAAATACTGCATTTCTTGCCTTGCAAAAAATATAAAAAATGTTCAAGTTTTACAAACCAGGATTGAGCTTCAGGTAAAATGCCTTTCTTCCCTGCCAGCTGGAAGGAGAATGTTATTCAGAGGTAAGATAAGAAAGTGGTAATCTGCTGTTTGTATGCAATCCACGGGAATGACTTTAACAAAGAAAAAGCCCACAAGTGAATAATATTTCCCTGACTAACAGTTCTGTATACTGTAACTATTTTTTTTTTTTTTCCAGCAACTCCCTTCTCTGTTTCTTGTGCTGTGCAGTAAATGCCGCCACTAATGAGATAATATCAGTGTTTTTGAGAGCAGACTGACCCTGCTGTTTTCAAGCAGTTTCAACTTCTCGACAGTCAGGAGCCTGCCTAATGTTTTGTGGCTGCCTCTGGTCATTGACATGGTACAAAAAGCCTTATCTCCCTGTGGGAGGGGAGGTCATTGCCAAACCCACCGCTACTTGACTGGGGAAGGCAGTCTACAGTGATTCAAACACATGGCCTGAGCCAAGTAAAGGGCTTATAACGGATCGCCTAAAATAGTTCCCATCTGAACTCATTTCAATTTTTCTCTGTATGTCAACAGAAGTCATGCATTGTCACAGTGTTACGTATGATTCAAGAGGCTCACTTAAGTATTTTACAGTAAAAAAAAAAAAAAATACATTGTTTAGGATTTCTGCAACTTGAGCACTTTCTCAAATATTCTCCTTTACTTTCTACTAAAGCCTTTCAATGACCCTTTTGTGTCAATGGAAAGTTCAGCTCACAGATAAATTGTTTTATTTTTATTTCCAATATTACACTTTCTTCCAAAGTGCCTGTAGGATGATGCCACGCATTTTGCCACAAGCTCTTGGTGACTTCTTCAAGAACTCCCTCACCGAGCCCAGGATTAGCAGGGAAGTGAGAGAGTAACAGGAGTTCAAGCAGTTAGCCCTTTCCTGAAAGGGAGAACTGCCACTTTGGAACATTCATTTGTGAGATCATATATTCATCAAATGGGAGTAATGTCTGTGCAGCTGACCATCTGGGAGGTCATACAAATGACTCCAGGAGAATTTGTGGCTTATGGATGCAGGACAGACCAAGCCTACTTCATGTGTGAACTAGAACTGGCCTGAGTTTCACAGACAGACCAGCTCATCCAGAGTTCCTCTGGCTCTGCCCACGCAGTGAGGTACCTCTCTTTGTGACTTTCCCAGCCCCATGGCTCACCGTGCATGAGCACCATGACTCAGATGCCAAATTTCTTTCCAGGATCTTCAATTAACAAGAGTTTCTAGAGTATGAAACAAAGTCTTGGATATATGTTGCCCACCCCCCTCAGCCAGAAGAATCTAGTGGTGCTCAGCTCCTCAGTTCTTTATGGGAACACAGGGTCTGACTGGTCATTTCTACTTTCAGAGTGTCTAGTTCTCTTACTCTTGCTCACACCACACATTGCTCTAACTCCCACCATGGAAATAGTCGTGCTCAAAAGAGTGGGACTCCTCAGCAAGGATAGGGACCTTCAGTATTGGTAAGGAGAGCACAACGAGATCATACTTTTTTTGAATTTCAGCTGTGTTTTAATAGATTGCCTTGCAGCATAGCTGGGATTCTGACATTCTACTACAATACATTGAAGCAATACACTAGAGTAAATATTAAGTTGTTTCTGACCTCTGTATAGGGAGACATTGGCATATGGACAACAAAAGTAGATCAAAATTTGCAACAGTCAAATTTTGCTGCTTCCACTTAACTCACCTGGAAGTATACATTGTTAGCCAAGGATATACAGTAATCATACAAACAAGATTTTTTTTTCCCTCTTACTCTGTTTGGAAAAGATTTTTCTTCCTTCTTTACTTTTCCATTTGTTTTCTGAGGAGCTGAATACTAGTGGTATTCACTGCTTCAGCAACTGGAAATCAGTTATGAATGGAAACATTTATTATGGAAACAATAAAACCAAAGCAAAGAACAAAAGCAACTATCACAACAATTATAGTACATAGTATTTGGTTATCATCACTGCAAAGCACACATGCTTTGCAGGCACTGAGAATTTCACCTGTACCATGCCTGAAACAGTTGAAGAAGGAGACCTTCACTTTGTAGACACAGCGCTGGGACAGAGAGAAATTAACAGCCCTGCTCATGCTATCCTTCTCTCTTTCTAGATCTTTCTCTAGTTGTAAGCCATTGCTGGTACCACAAGATATTAATTTCCTCTTATGGCACATAATAATTACACAGAATTATTACATAACACTTGAAGAGAAATAAGCCAGCACAAGCCCATAGGATGAGACCAGTGTCTTGGTGTCAAGAACTAGGGGAGCACAGGTCCAAGACCCTGTTCCACTGGTGACCCCCTGTATTCCTGTGGGCCAGCCACTTAGGTCACCAGAAAAAGGGGCTGACGGTAATCTCGTGTCTCACCACCTTTCATGAGGTTGTTTAGAGCTAAAATAAAGGGTGCACGCATATACTCAGACCACAGCCCTGGCTGTCTCTGGTGGTGTTTCCTGGCACACCCATCCCTGGGACTGAGGCTCCTTGAAGCAGGACAGGCCACCTGCGAGATGGGACCTTGAGAGGAAGCACAAGGTTGCTGTTTGCTGCTGGGGAGGAACAGCAAAACTATTTTCAATCAGTTGCAGGCAAGGAGTTGCCTTTCTTCTCTGAGGCACATGTAGCTGCTGCTCTGCTGCTCACTGAACTCATAGTCTTGCTGGAGAAACCCTACAGGCAACTCCAGCTCACCATTGCAGAGAAGCACTTGCTCTCCTGTAAGGGAAAGTTCCATTTTCCTTATGATTTTATTTTTATTTTTTACCTTGTTCTTTGCTGAGTAAAGCTTGCTGCTTCGGTGAGTGGTGCTTTGCTCCTCCCTCTCTTCTTGATCTTCTTGAATCTCATAATTTTGGGCCAGACTCAGTAAAATCTCTGCCTATCTGCAACAGTGTAGAAATCAGACCCCTGAAGAAAAACTAAATGTTGTGTCAAGGGGCCTCTGTGTTGAAATTTACTGAATCCCCCCCTGATTCTACAGCAGATAACAAGTCATAAGAAAAAAAAAAAAAAAAAAAAAAAGTAGTATTTTTAATTCACATTTCTCAGGGATTCAGCTGAAAGACACAACTCAGCATAGACAGATGATGTTAGACATGATGTCCCCAGAATGATGATTGTGTTCTTCCTTTGGGATCCTTAGCAGAAACAAGTTCAAGATAAATACATACATAAGTACTTAGATGCCTGTGGCCTTCAGACTTGCTATCCAATAGCCTTTTCAGACACAGCACATCTCTCACAGATCCTGCTGTCTGACTTGGTCTAAGCACAGCACTGAACTCAGGAACATATCCTGTGCCTACTTTCCCTTGAGTCACAAATACTTTCAGTGTTGGCAGTGGGAATACAGTGAACTATTCAAAAAATATAATTCTTTTTTTTTTTTTTTTTTTTTTTTTTTTTTAAATATTCTCTTTTCACTATGCTGTTCTATGTAGAAAGTTTGCTAAAGTTTGACACTGATTCATTTTAAAACAATTCATTTTAAAGTTCTTTTACCCTCCATCTTTGTACCAAACATAACTGGTTTCCTAATGCAAAAGTTAGTTGAAAATGTCACAAGAAGCAACAAGGCAAGATAACCTGTTCAATATGACTAGCAAATAGTAGTCTTTACTGATCTTCAAAGGTACAATAAAATCAACTGATGAGATGATTGTAAACTACAAGAAAATAACAGCCTGGTCAGAATTTTATCCTCTTGTTTAAAGAATTAAATGAAACCACTCTCATAAATAACTTTTAAGCTTATTTTTGTTAACAAAATGGCAAATTTATATCAAATCTCAAGTCAGAGTTCATCACAAATAAATAGAAGGAATTTAAAAAAAAAATAAGTCCATCTTTGGATTAAAACTGAACTAACACGATGACACATTTTAAAATATATGTACATCACTACATATTCCTCTTTGAAAGAGAGAGCAAGAACATCTGAAAATTATGCATTTAATGTGTGCTTAAGCAACTATAACAGCATATTAAGAGCTTATATTTTTTCTGGTACAGCCCTCAGTCATAATCCCATTTCATACTTTTAAATGCATTTTTTTAAATTGCTTAGCTTCTGTCAACAGATTCATTCAGGGCTGTGTTATTTGAAAAGTGAGTTCAAGAGCTTGCAGTATCCACTCTGACTGACACATCCATAATGGAGGATCACTAAATCACCCTTTCTAAAGTGAAAATAAAATGAGAAATAACTGATAGCAAAAAAGGAAGACAGTGCCTTATCTAGCTCCAGCATGGCAAGGTGATGTCAAATATACTTCAAGACTCATCGCCATTACAAATACACTAACCAAAAAAAAAAAAAAAAAAAAAAAAAGTATTTACCTTGCCTGAATTAGCATGGGTAAACATTCCTGCATCAAATGTAAGGAGCTATATCTAGAAATGTATCTTTCCTAGGAAACTAAGTAGGCTTTGGTGAAACCAAAACAGTCATGGGCCTAATTCTGTCAGCAGTGAGATGGATAAAGTAAATAGGAGCTCCACCCACCTTGCTGAGCAAAAATCTGGACTCAGAAATTGTACCCTCTCTCACCCTTGCCATGAAGCAAATTTTCCCTTCCAGGCTGTGCAGATAGGGTAGGACTTCTACAACTACATGAAGCTATACTAACTATTTAAAAAGGAACACAATTATTGAAAAAAATGTTATACAAGCAGTGGTAAGCCTCAGTGGTCTGGGTTTCAGACAACAGAAAATCCCTTTGACAAATAGTAAACACACTAAAAATAGTACTTTGTTCTTTATAACCCAGCTTAAAATATTTCTCTTTTTATATCCTGTTTAGCAACTTCATATACAGTTCACAGCAATCTTTTACTAGCTGTAAAAATGACCATGGTTTTATTCCATTACCTGCCGTGGACTGTCAAGTAAATACAGAAGGACATATCAAGTGAGAAACACATATTCAGGGCAAAATTCAAGCCTGTGTAGAATGTGTGCTTCTCCTAGAAAGACTTTGATGCAAAAAATGTATCTGGGAATAGAGTAATGCTAACTTCAATGTCCTGAGCAACCAGAGGACAAGACAGAAAGGATATGGATTAACTGGCCTGCAACTTTCTTTAATTAATCTCAGCAACAATTTGTCCAGTATAAGGTTGTGACCATATTCTGGATCATTTCCACCTGGTTAAAGGCTGCCATCTCCCGGGTACCCCTTCCTATCAGGTCTCAACTCTCACTGAGAAGCCATCACCCTCTAATTAGAGAGAGAAAGAACATCTCTTTCTGCACCAGGCAGGAATGGGACTAATCTTATCTCCTTAACATTTAAGCTAGACATCTGGACTACCTTTGCAGTCAGTGGAGACAAAAAAGTACCTCCAGAGAAAAACTCATCTAACCTGTGTCAGACATTGTCTTTAGGATGAATAATTAAATTTATTTATTTATTTATTTATTTATTTATTTATTTATTCCAACAGGAACAACAGATGGAGTTGGGAGGGACTAGCTCAGATGTACCTTTAAGTGTTATAAATCTTATCCTAGAATAGCCAGTGTTATGCCCTGCTCCAAAAATGGATATCTTCTGCAAAATCATTGTAACCTGGATTTATTATGTTTTCAGAGCATGTATGAAATCAACACCTGTCATGTATTAATTGTGGAAGCCTAGCACAGTCACTGTACTGGCTCTTCTGGGCATGGACCTGAAGCATACCTTACCTAGCTCCTTCATATTTGGTGGTGAGGGAAAAACTCTCTCATGAAACAACTTTCCTGAAATGATACCCCCCCACCCCTGATCTGACTTCTGGTCAGGTAGTTGCTGACCAGAATTTGGGTGAAAGAGACATCATTTCCACACCTCCCTTCCCGTACAACCTTATATGAATGTTTCTTATACAGTCTTTAAATTATTCCTTTCTCTGCATCCTCTTACCTCTGCTTTCAATCCCACATGGTGATCCCTCAGAGGAATGAAAAGTTTTTTTCCTGACCAGGCTGAGCAATCTGCAGCCATTTTGGAGACTTGGAGAACTAAAATCCAAGTGTAGATTAATATATACTTAAAAAAATTCTACTACTTTGGAACAAATATTAGTAAGTACATTTAATAAAACATATGTTTCAAAGGTTTGGCATAAGTTCTCATTTTCCTTTCACTTTGAAGCTGCTGCTTTCTCTTCTCTTCTCTTCTCTTCTCTTCTCTTCTCTTCTCTTCTCTTCTCTTCTCTTCTCTTCTCTTCTCTTCTCTTCTCTTCTCTTCTCTTCTCTTCTCTTCTCTTCTCTTCTC
>CM021731.1:70256714-70344460 GCA_011075105.1 Heteronetta atricapilla | reverse complement strand
TCCTTCCTTCCTTCCTTCCTTCCTTCCTTCCTTCCTTCCTTCCTTCCTTCCCTTCCCTTCCCTTCCCTTCCCTTCCCTGCTCTCTTCTCTTCTCTTCTCTTCTCTTCTCTTCTCTTCTCTTCTCTTCTTTCTCTTCTCTTCTTTCTCTTCTCTTCTTTCTCTCATTTCTTTTCCTCTCTCTCTCTTTCTCTCTAATTCTCAATTAATGCAATAGAAAGAACACCTCCCCTCAAATGAAATCATCTGCCTTGTTCCTCCTCCTCCACAAAATGACACATCTTATGGCAGGCACATAAAAGAAAATTTTGGCATTTATTCTTACCATGAATTCAGTTTTTGTGTGAAAGGACCTGAGAGTTAACACCTTTGCTTAGCTGTCAAACACACACACACACACAATCTACTGTCCAAAATGCAGTGCTGGCAGAAACTTTTCCCTTGTAGCCATTGTTCATGGGATGCTTATTTTTTTTTTTTTTTTTTTTTTTTCTGAAAGATATTCACAGTGTCTCTTTTCTTTAGCACTTTTCACAAATATTTAACATAGTAAAAGGATGCTAGAAAATCCTTTACCACTTCGGTCTCTGTCTTCATATTGCTATTTAAAAATCCAACCAAATCCCAACAATTTTAATTAGATAGGAATAAAAATAACAATGATAAATCTAAAATAATGCAAAATCATAAAAAAGAACAAATGAAATAACACTACCAGAGCAAAGAGTTCTTGCCCAAAAGGGTAAAGTAGAAAAAGGGATTTAATTATCACTAGTGATATTAGAGGCAACCCACTCAAACACCATTTCAGCTGTATGCAGCTATAAAAGAGAGAAAAAAGAAAGAGGGAATAATATACTAAATGAGATGTTAAATAATACACTTTAAACAAAAACTAACCAGTTTCACGCAGAGATGTGCACTCTGACAAGAGAACCCATTTAAGCAAACCAAAATACAGAAAAAAATCAAAAGATCTGCTGCATATTTTTCCAGTTTATTTTTCCTTTTTTTCCTATCTGCACTAACAGTTTTTAAGAGGCCAAAGATATTCAAAGGGAAATATCACCATTCTTACAAGCTTAAAATAAACTATTTATTAGAGGTAGACTAAGTACTCAGTAGAAATTTATTTACCCTGGCAATAATATTTATAAATGATCTATGAAATATTATGACATTGTACTGGTAGCATAGCAGTTTGCCTGTGAGGTTTTTGTTCCAAACATTAAGTGGACTTAGAGGAGGGAAATATTTCTGTGCAGGGCCAGCTAAAATGTGCAGGGAACATTAGGAGAAGATGAAAAGGCATTATGTACAATCTTTTCTTTGACGCTGGCAATAAATAAGTCTAGATGCAATAAATAAATCAGCTCAAAAAAAAAAAAAAAAAAAAAAAAAAAAAGAAAAGGCAACCTTTTTACAGTCCCAATCAATCCAGTCTCTGCTGCTTATAACTGAGAGGTCTGAACACAACATGGCTGAAACAGGCAGCGAATCTCCTCAGCCACAGGAACATGAAAGCTGCAGGACAACCAGATGCAGAACACAGGTACCTATTGAACACAGGAAGATGTGGGCTGCCCTTTGCATTTATTTTTTTGACCAATGTACCAAGGCAGTAACAACAGAAACCCAGCAATTAGGTATTCCAAACACAACTGCTATTTTAAGAACAGCAAACTTCATTAATGGTTTGGGGGGTAGAAGTAGGGATGGTTTAGAAATAAAACGTGTGCAAACATGTAAAACTCAGATTATTTAAATGCTAATGAATACTATGTTTGAATACTTCTCCCAAATGACATAAAAGCCATAATCTATTTTACTGCAATCTATGAATCTGTTCTAAAGATGGCTCACGCTGGTTATTTGACTGTTGTCCTCCACCACCTCCACCCCATGAGAGGTAAAGACTTAGCAAAAAAAGAGACGAAGTTGATTTATTCTAAAACCAGATACCAATTCCTCAGTTCCTGATAGCAGTTTTCATCATTGGGGTAGGGTGTGGGGAGCATTAAAATCAAAGTCTTACTTGACTTTCATTAAAGTATATCAGGTATCACAGGTACACATCCACAGAACATGCAGGTCTCAGAAGACAGCTTATATCTTCATTCCTACTCAATGAAAAGGTAAAAGGAAACTGGCAAAAACATAGATCTTTGGATTTAAAGAAGTCACTTATGAAGTCATGTAGCTTATGACTGGTTTTATTTATCTATACATTATCAGGTCACTTCCTATACTGCGCTACTCTTCATTACTATATCTCCCCACAAAATCTGCATTACTTTGTATAGCAGCTATTTTACTGTACCAGCGTAGCAATTGTGTGAATATTTCTGTGTTCATTCTAAGCTTTCACTATAGGTATCTCATGCGTTTATGCCATGCAGTTTGAGATCCTCAATTTTTAGGTTAATAGTAACTTTTGAAGACACTCAATAACATTCTACTTAGACTTCATTATGAGAGTAAGAGGGGTGAATGAGAAAACAAACAAAAAAAATAATTTCAATGGCATTTGAATGAAGTATAAAAGGCAGATGTAGTATGTGTATAGTCCTCAATAATATATATCCAAAAGATTGTATTTAAAGAAAGATGGATGAGAAGGTATCTACAAAATGGACAACAAATTCTATTCTTCTTGTCTTGTACCATGTTTGCTTTTGTCCAACTTCACTGTGATAATGTTGCAGAGCATAAAATTGGACTTTGAACACCACGTTTTTAAGTTCCCTTTATGCCTCATTTTTGACCTGGATTTTGTTTTGTTTTGTTTTTGCTGACACCTAGTTCTTTATTCATAAAATTTTAACATTCAAAATCTTGAAAGTCCTGATGAGATGTGGTTAGGAGCAGGTCCCAACAATGTGCAAATCATGGGGTGTGTCCTGATTGTCATCTTGACAAGTACATCAAACCTTGGTTCCTCTAGGGAGTGGTCCTGGGCGTGAACCTCTACAAACTTGGCTCAGGTTTCCTGTTTATAACCAAATAAAGTGTCTTTCACCTCATTTGCAAAAAAAAGCACAGAGCTACCCTGAGCTGAGCTTTAACATGTGCTTCCCAGTCACACTTCTCACGTGGCACAGCTTTTGTGCAGCCCTGCTGCAGTTGTGGGTTGGCCCCATGTCAGTGTAAGGAGGTCGGTATAGAAATTTTATTTTCCTCCTCAGGAACCATGGCCAGTAAATATACACACATTTCAACACTTCTAGAGTAAAGTATGAGAACACATGGCTAGGGCACTAAAACAGATATTCAGAATCATGGGATTGACTAAAAAATGTGATTGGTATTCTTTTTACTCAACTAATTTTCTTTAAACACTTGTGCTAAACCCCTGTGAGCATTTGAGAATTTCTCTGTGTAAGGTCTAGATGCTGCCACACAACCACAAATCAAACTATGGAGTAGGGCTTGGAGGAAAGTCCCACTTCAGAAGTGCAATGAACTATTCTGCACTTAGCCTGCAGCCCGCAGGGTGGAAGGCTTTGTTTGCAGCAAAGCTATCATCTGCCCACACCCAGCACTCACGGCCACTGGCAATGGGAAGAGCACTGTCCTGGAAAACAACAGGCTTTTGCCTAAATATATTTCAACAGATCAATAGTAAATCTTCAACTCTCTCAAGTTTGTCTGCAAGAGAGAAAATTGTGTCCCTCAGTTTCCTTCATTTCTTTTTCCCCTTCCCTTCTATCCCTATTAATCTTAATTTGCTGCAATAGCATCTTTCTTCAAGTCTTTGTGCTGGAGCTTTGTGCAGCTAGGAGGTACCTGTATGCTATTACAATGCAGAAATGAAAAGAGTCATAAATATGGGCTGATATATTAAAAGGTGTAATACAAGATATATTTTGTTCATTGCTGAATCCAGCTTGGTCCACTCTGCCTGCTTATTCTAGTTAAATTCACATGTCAACATATAAAAAGTTATTTCAGACTGCAGCATTTCATTACCCAAGCCAAGCCAAATGAACACAGGAATAGCAACAGTACACATGCCAAGGAAAATGAACTTTTTTTTCCTCTTACTGTGACAGTTTTGGAAGCAGCCAATTATACATTAAAAAAAATCATGAATGAGCAGTGTAATTTTGGAGCTATAACTTAACGTGGAGTATTCCTTTAAATATGAAATTAATATAATCATGTAATTTTAACAGTTTGTCATGGTTCTGCATTCTTCTCCAAGGACTCATTCTAAGTAAACCTTTATGCTCCATAAAAAGACCACAATAATCTTTTCCCACTAGTAAAATTGCTACTCTTACGAGTATTACATATATAGGAGATTTTACATACATAAAGAGAATGTGGTCATTTGTGGTATCTATAGATTACATTGGGGGCATATTAAGGGAGTAATGCATGCAACAGATTTGTTGACATGTTTCACAGTGTCTAGATTTTTCTATCCTGTACTATTTTGTACATTTCCTGCTCTGACATAAATGACCTCATTAACAAGAAATTCTAAGCTTAATTCTGTTTTGTGACCTCCATCTGTATCTGTAGTCTTGGAGGAGAAGGAAAAAGTAGAAAAAATAAATAAAATCAAACAAAATTCTGTTCATAAAAGAGAGTTCTCTACTGAATGATATAACCATTACTCCAGTCAGTCTGAGCTATGGTCAGCCTGCCCAAACATCTAGGAAAATTAAGTAAATGAAGCAGAGATATTTTGGGGACTGAAAATTACTTTTCAAATACAAGCAGTTTAATTTTACCTTCCATGCCAATGAAAGAAATCACAGTGTAGCAGTTCCTGTCACCCCCAAGCATATATGCTTTACTACAGAAGCAAAAGTCTATTTTTGTAATCCCAACTCGGGGCAAAACTTCATTGTGATTCCAGGATCTGGCCCACTTGCAGTGATCCCAACAGTGGTGATTACTCTGTGGCTAGGACTGGAAATAAATGTTTTCAACATCTGAAACACTTTTGTTGCTATTGTTTGTTTGTTTGCTTTTCCTGTGGATAGTGAGTTCACAATGTGCTACAGAGGGAGAGCTGACCATACCTAGTAAAAGTTCCAGTTCAAAATGATAACAATATTCAGTATTCATAGAAATCTGAAAGTACTTTATTAACTCTAAAAAAACAGAGGCTGGAAAGCATAAGATGCAAAAGATATCCAGAAAAAAAAATGTAGATGCAAAAATGCAAAAGGTAAACCAAATCTGTACAAATACACAACTACTTTACACATTGTGACTACAGCAAAAAATGTTGAATAAGACAGTCATGCAAGACTACAGGACCAGGCTCAAATGAAATATGTTCTGAAGCATAATTTGGAGGTCAGACATTGAAACTCTTTAAGAAAAATCTAATTTGCTTGCAGTTTCTAAATCCAATGAGAGTGCTTCCCTGTTGCGCGGGGGGGGGGGGCCCCATCCTCCTCCTCTGTCAAACCACCAACCTCAAGCTTCCTGGACAGATCTCATTGTCCAGCCTTCCCCTACACTGCATACCTGCTGTCACAAGGGGCACAAACAGGTCAGAACTAAGGGGTTCCAGAAATGCAAATCCTCAGGGTATTACTATGGTATTGACTATCTCAGCATGCATGGTGGCTATCCCATTTCTAAGGTAATCATAAATTAGGTTTTATGGTGAGCACACTCTTTAGATATATAGATACATATATTCTTCTGCCCCACAAAAATGGTTTCTAAGTGACTTGCCCAGATTAATTTGAAGCATGTGTGCTGGTGAGAGACTGCCAATGCTTCAGTTCCTGGGTACTGACTAAGGACCATCCTCCTTCCGATTTTACAGATATTTTGAAACCTGCACAGAGACAACAGCTATTCCTTCTGCCTGTCAAATACCGAGGCAAACTGAGCACTGCACAAAGATGTGAATGTTCTTTGCATGGCACCCACTCAGTCTTGCTGTAGATGGATAGGTCTAGTCTTTCACAGGTTACCTGTGTAGCCTTTGACAGGTAAGATGACTTGCTCATTGTGGCTTTAGTAACTCTCCAGATACCAAAGTTCTGCAGAGCTTTTCAAGGCTGCAGTCACTAAGCATACTGAAAGTCATCAACAAAACTGACATTAATAGGCAGCATGTGGGTGGGCGGAGTAGGAAATTCAAAGGTTGGTGTGTTTTGGGTTTCTGAGCGAGAATATGGGCTTCTGCTGCCTCCTAGGGTATGTCTTCATGGCAGTGCCTACTGCTTGGAAGATACCTGCACTTAATGCTAAACGTTCTAACTGCAAAGCAGCTGGCAGTGCAATTATGGCTGCAATGAGGCCACAGTGCTCTATTTTTGAGCATTTACTTCAGATGTCTTTTCTGTGTCCCCTGGGAAGTCTGTAGTAATACTTATCAGTGTCTGACGCGTTAAAACAAAGTGGTATTTTAAATAAAGACTATATATTTGATATTCATCCTGTTTCTCTTTTTATTTTTGAGGTTTCAGGGTCCCTGCTTTTTATGTGTATCTCCACAGTGAGAGCTAAAAACTAGCAATTGTGCACATAATTACACATCTCCAAGTACTGCAGCTTTCAGAAACACATGTGGTAGTAGGAGACTTAGGATACTACCACTGAGCTGGTAGACTGCACTTTCTAATGCTGAAGAGACAGCATAGCTGTATGAGCTAGATCTCAGATTCAGATGGAAATCTGTGCAGACATTTAACCAGACCTGGCAGCAGACAACTGGGCCCTGCACTCGTCCACATTTTGAATGACAGCATTTTGGCTACTTTCCATACCTGTTAAACTCGCTTTACTTGTCATTGCTGTATCCTTCACTTCTTGAAAAACTAAGAAGAAATGTCCCCTTTTATCAGTTATAGACTCCTGCTTCTGTTGGCATTTTTTTTTCAGAAGAGAAAATATACAGAATATCAGTACTCATACAGTCATCAGGTTTTGGAAATCACGAGGCCCAAGCAACTGCCATATTCCATATGCACAATTCAGCTGTTGGCTGCAGGTCTCAGAAACACAGATCTGTCAGTTCAGTACTTCACAACATCCATTCTACATGAGCAAATCCTGACAGCACATTTTGAGGATTATTTCTTTATATACATACTATATGTTAATACTAGAGAAGTATCTACCCAGAGTAGAAGTGATGGGATACTGCAGTGACTAAACCACCTCCTGAGGTCCCTTCCAACCTGAATCATCCTGTGATCCTGAGGTATCTTATGGCACCACAACATTTCAGAAATGAGAACGCCAACTACTGAGAATTGCAGATGCAGCAGTGGGTAGGTTACATTATGGGTAGAGAGAGGTATTTTATGTTCGAATAGAGAGTGAAGGAGATGTTCAGGAATGTTAAATCCACAAAAGGGCATTAGACTCTTAAGAATTCATTATCTGAGTCTGAGGAAGACCTGTAAATGATGTGTGATATGAATCTGGATAGTGTATTTATATAATTCCCTGTACCATAGTATCTGAGTACCTTACACCAAGTGAAGTAGCAAAGTATTGGCTTATAGAGATTTTTTTTTTTTTTTTTTTTTTTTTTTTTTCATTTGTGCTGAGATTTTCTGGCAGAAGACCCTGGCTTTCTGAAGCTGCAGCTCAGCACGTGAGCCACCAGACCCTGCTTCCTTCCTTTCAGTCTATTCACTGACTGAATTAAATTCAGTCTACTCAATATCATATTGATTCCACTCAAAGACATTACCCTGCAGAAAAACACTTACTGGTAATCAAAAGGCCATTGTTCTTCAATTACAAGACCATAAATAAATCCCTAGAAAAACCACCTAGTCAGTTAGTATTATTTAATTATATTTTGGCATTGCACAAAAATGCATGCGAGGATCAAGCTTGTGATAAACTAAGAAAGCACCTGTGTGATCAGAGAGATCTGAGGTACTCTACACAAACTCACCTCTCAGACCTGTAACCCAATCCTCTCCTCCTGGTCTTGAAGGGCTACACTGTGTACCAAACACATTGGCTGACGTGTTTTACTAAAACGTACCAGAACACAGCACTGAAATCAAAAGCAAGCTTCTAAACAGGAAGAATATGAATGCCATTTATCAACATTATTTACTAATAAGAAAAGGGATTTTGTTACAGAAATAAGTATGTATTACTGATTTGCTCACTATTTTGCTACTATATAAAATGTAAAGCTATGTGTTGCAAATAACAAAGTGGCAGTAAATATAGGGAGAAAGAGTTTCTCAGTTTCTTGCCACTTTCTCTCTCTTATTCCCTTACCTCATAAATCTTAACTGAAGGACTTTTAAAGAATTTACTATTGAGACAGGTGAATATTTTCATCCGTAGACACAGCCAACTTGTCAGGGTAGGTCACTCCAGTAGTCCAGTGCATATTATTGCTTTGTTTTGTTTTGGACTCTTACAAAACTGTCATGCTGTAAAATCATACAGCAGTATTGTTTCTAGTGTATGTTATATATAATTCATTCAAACACCCAAAGACTGCTTCTAGCAATTCAGGCTCAATCTGTTCTTCTAGTCCACTCCTTCGTATCTGATACTGGTGATCAACAGTGAGAGAATGGCTCCAGGGCTAACCAGATGTCTGCTCTGACTCAGCATTGCAGTTCCTGTATGAAATATGAATCTGACTTCTATTCTGGTAAGCACTTGAAATACATTTTTTTTTTTTCCCCCAGTGTATTTTCCTTAATCAAGAGGAATTATTAAAGTAAATATTTTACATGATATTCAAATAGTATTAAAAATTACTTTTAAATTACTAAGCTGAACACTGTGGTAGGTGAAAAAAAATCACAGCAATTCTGAAGTAAGGAGGATTAGAGGAAAATTAGTTTTTTTTTTTTTTTTTTTTTTTTTTCTATAGGAAAATTACTCTTGGTTTTCATGAAGATTTGGACTCTTTTTCATTCTGAAAGAGAATTGAATAATAATAATAATAAACAAATGAATTAGAAAACAAACAAACAAAAAATTTCAACTGCAATGTTCCTATGAAAAAAAACACAGAGTATTTCAACCCAATTCTGATTTTCAAAAAGTTCATTTGAAGTGAAAAATTGGAAGTCCTTGCTTTCAGTCTTTGATTTAAAGTATAGTTTCACAGAATGTGACACCTGTTCAAAAAATGTTCCACTTTAAACAAATTGTCATTTTCAGATGGGGAAATGTTCCAAATGTTCCAGTGTGAAACTCTCAACTTGTCCGTAGGGCAGCATTTGCAGCATACAGCCATAAACAGCTAAGGACAGCTACATATCTATATTTGAAAATAGCCTTAAAAATTAAGTAATTTAACACTGGCAACAATTGGTGCTCATTAAAATTGTTCAAATAAAATTTATTTTAATCAGAAAATAGCAATTAAAAATGTTCATAAGAAAAGATAGGTTTGATGGATTTATTTATGTAGTTGAAGATGCTAGAAAAATGTCGAAATACTTAGTTTTCATATTTCTCTTTCAATGAAGGCATTTTGTTTTGGGATCTAGGATGACCTACCACTTAGAACTGTAAACTGATTTGGAATAACCTTCACATGTATAGAAAGGTAGAAATAAAAATTCTTATAACTAATGTGATTTCTGTCATTCTTTGGAATTCCAACTCAAAGCTCATTATGGGAGGACTTGAGCTTTTATAAAAAAAAAATAAATCTCCAGAATATTCTTAAGGTAAAAATACAATTTCTCACCCACCATTAGTATATTTTTTTTTTTTTTCCCAAGCAGAACTAACAGAACTTTCTTTCCTATAGCTTTGCGGACAGACTCTCCAGCACCTGAGAAGAGCCAAACACCCTGCAATCATTTCTGCTGGGAGCAGGGGGATTAGCAAAATATCTGTCCTTTACCAAGCATCTGTTTTCTCAGAAATTACAAGAAGCTAACAACTTTGAGTTTATGACCCCTTTCTCAATTTTGATTAAAAGCTGATGGTTATATTTTGAAGGTTTTGGTTCCCTTTATACAAGCAAGACAGAATTTCATATTGCTCCTTCCTCAAACTGGGGGAAGAACGGTTTGCTTAGATTCTAGCCATGCACTCACTCTCTGTGAGGCACAAGTCAGCACGTGGTTGTAGATCAGGCTGTTCGGTCTGAATACCATCTTGAAACTCTGCTCCCCTTTGCTATCTGCATAATTCAAGAGGCATCTTTTAATAATTGAAGGTTCCATCATCTGATATTAATTCCTGCAAGTATGATTTTTTTTTTCTAGACTATCAAGCCAAGTTGAATTAATAATTTCATGTCAACTAAGGTAAGTGTGGGCTGCACCTGGATGGACTCTTGAACCTCAGCTGCATTAATCACAGCTCCAGCAAAAGGCATCCTCAACTGGACTAGCAGAAGTGGCTATAAGCAGCTTTGGCAGTCAGGTTCCCTGCAGGTTAAACACCCCAGGCACATCAATGTGGATTAGACTTCCAGCATGGTAGTAGCATGTGAAAGATTCCCTTCCCCTAAAGCTTCATTATTTACCAGAGCCATAAATCACTTTTCTGTTTCTATCTCGGTATTCGCAGTTAATCTGCATATTTTCATGAAGGAGACTTAGTACAGAGTGCATCTTCTATGAGCAACTCTCTTTGTTTCTTATTAAATGTAAGGTAGCTGCAAACTGACTTCAGGCTTCTATGCAGCATATGAACACTAGCCCCTGCCTGCCCAGGCCCCAGCATGCTCCAGGATGTCATGGGCAGAGTTTGCTGGGTGGTTTTGGTTCCACCACAGCAGATCCAGCCAAGAGAGCAGAAAAGCAATGAGAATGTACCAATTGCCTAATCACAGCAATTCTTGGGACTGCTATAAATGAGATCTAACTATTCAAGCTGGATCCTAATCAACAGTCAGTGCAATCACTGGGGAGCAGACACTGCCATCTGCATGCTCATTTATTGGGCTTTGGAATTATTTAACGTTTGATTTATGGTGGTGAATTGCATCCTGGCAAATGTTCACTATGTGAAACTCGTTGCTCCCTCATCCGTTAAAAGTCAGGGACTGATCCATGTGAAAGCCTCCTGCTGAGTTCACTATGTTTTGGATCAGGCCTCTGGGTCTCAAGACTTGCAGATAATGATCCATTTCTGTCCAATTTTCTTGCTTAAATTTAGAAGAGGCTCAAGTGTTTTCCATCAACATTTTTATGTTTACTTTTGGGAGAATCTTCACAGTGGGTCAGGTTACTGTGATACAGAAAGGATGACCGACACTCATATATAAATTTTCCAAAAATCCTCAGCCTGAGGCAGACATCTGCCTTGGAAAATTTCAGCCCAGATAGCTCAAGTTTGGCAAAGATGTAAGCAACTAAAAAAGTTTTATAATGGGAAGTAGTGTACAGCCTTAATAATAGGAAGGTGCTACCAAGTACCATTTATGATAAGACTTCATAACAAGAACCATAAGGGAAGAACTCAGGCAGAATTCGTTCAGATATGCTTCCGGATATATGATCTATCTCTGTTCTTTCCTTTTGCCTGAAAGGTGTTTCAGGTCTTATTTTTTTCTGATCCTTTATACATTACCATTACAACCAGGCAGGTCAAAACTGTCCCTTCCTTCTCCTTCTGTGTTAAACATGGTGTATCTCAGAAATGTAAAACAAAGCCAAATGGTCAAAAGAAGTCCAGACTGTCATAGTTCCTCTCTGCATTAAGAAGTCCTCTAGCAAAGTAGAAAAGCTGTGCAGATAAGATCTAAGCTGTTAAATCACCATTACTTGGTCTTCAGACTAAAAAAACTGTCTTGATGCTTCAGTACGAGAACAGAAGCACAACTTCAGATCTATGGTTCCTTAAATCCCCAGCATACAAGAAAGATCTTCTTAGGCATAACAGATAAAAAATATGATTTCACTCAGATTAATTCTGAACCATTTGAGTCCCATTTCTGCTTTCACCTCATATCTGTCATTTCACTTTTGTTGAGCTGGATGTGAGAACATGAGCTGGAATCCTATTTGAAGCCATTTAAGAAATTTGCTGTAATTTACACCTGAGTAAATCCAAAGTATCTTCACTGGCATAAATGAAAGCACAATTTGCCTTGAAGCATCAGCTGCAACGAGATTACTTTTAGGATGCTTTTATTTTATTTTATATTTTTGTGCTTTGTGTTTACTGGCACCCTATCCCAAATACATATTCACAGCATCTCTCATTGTGAACCTCCTGTCCATCTCCTTGGACAGAAGGTGCTCCAAGAATATGTACAATACTCCTTCATAAGAGATCTACAAGTAACTGCAAATCACATTAGACATTAAATTTTGACACTCCCCCTCTCCCCCTATTTGCGCTGAGGAGATATACCACAAAAATCAGCACTGTTAATGCATATTTACAAATAATAAAGCATCAGGATGAGAAACACTTTTCCTGTTTACAACAAGGAATGACAATGCATCTCAGATAGCTACTTTTAAGAACTATCAGCCTGTTTTAGTAGCTAAGAAAACCCACATAATGCCCATTTGCAAAAAGCCTTCTGTAAAGCTTTATATTACAGAATAACTCAATGTTTAAGCAATTGGGGGCAAATAACCCACAAACACCTTAGTGCCAAAATATGATATTGTTAGCAAATGTATTTGATGGGTTTAATTCAGACATGTTCTTGAAACCTCAAAAATGTATCCTGCACATTTTGTGACTCATGCAATAATTTTCACTCCCCCCACCCCCCTTTTTCTAATGCAGTTCAGTTATGCCGATCACCCCACCCACAAATTACAGGTTTATAAGGGAAATTCTGACAAGACTTTCACTAGAGTGGTACTTGCAGGCACTGTCATAATAAATAATTTACTACTTCATGACTCCTGATGTAATCACAGCAGGAGTCAGATTCACTAGCATCCATCTCTCTGTTATCCAGGAAGAAGATGATAGGGAAATACCACTCTTCTCTGAGACAATCATTTTAGCTCCCAACTTTAAAATGAGTTTTTAAATTGGTAAAGAGAGAGTTTATCACCACAATCCAACCTCTTCATTTGTTTACATTGTACAACACTTTTGTTCTGGCTCACATTATCCAGATGGATAAAGCTCAGAAGGGTTATGCTTTACTGCCCTGTTTTCTCTTAGTGTTTGTGCATTTTTTAAATGCTACCAAAAGGTTGCTTTTAACTCCCAACATTATCACATGTTGTCTATAAGTATGGAAATAGTTATGGTAATATGGAAGTAAATTATAACTGTAAATACCACATAAAGAAGGCTGCCATATAATTATAAAAATACCTAATAAGTTTATTTTTCAAAGACAACACAGCTTTCTCTGCTAAACTTTCATTTGTAGATTCTTTTCTCTCCTGTTTTTATTTATAGATTGCCATGCAGTTGGATGCAGCACACCAAGATTTTTGTTTCTAATTTTGAAAAGAAAAGAAAAAGGAAGAATACTCATTTCATCATAAAGAAGCATTAGTTTACAATTTTAAAAAGAAACTAATGCCAACTCTAGAACATCATCTTGGAACCAATCTCCTTCTTAATATGTTTCAAAGGAATCTGTCAATAGCTACATACCGCAATTTAAAATTAAATCCTGCCATCAAACTAAGGAAAGAGTCAGCCAAATGGCACATATCACGTGTTGGGAAAGAAGCTCCTTTCTTTCTCTAAACATCTCAATGTTTATATGAAAAGAACCACAATAGGTTATTAATATGACCATGATGAAGTAAGTTTTTAATGCCTTACTCATGGAAAAACAGGTTGAAAACTGTTATGGGTAAACTTACACCGTGCAACATGCTTTGTTACTGAGAAGAGCCTTCTACAGCATTGATGTTGCCAAAAAGAGTTTCACATATTGCCTGGGAAATGCCACCATACATTTCATCCCTTTCCAGTCAGTTCTGGAGCACTTGAAAGTGAAGTGATACAAGTGTATTTCAACTCTGTTTTATGTGGACTTGTGTGGTGCTTTATCCTATACATTAGTGTTCTTACCTCTTCCTCGTTACCTTAAATCACATATGGAGCCCTGACAGCCACAAAAAAGAGGGTGCAGACAACAGTGCTTATGCAAAATGAATGGAAGGTTGTTATCATAGAGCCTTTGGGGCATTTTTGCCTCAAAACTTTTATCTATCACTAAGCAAACACTTCAGACACCTGTGCCTATGCTTTCTGTACAGAAAATTCAGCATTTTAACTCAAATAGCAGCAATCAACCAAAGAGAACAAAGTTTATCTTAACCATCATAAATGCACAATTCTTTCTCCCTCCTTTTCAAAATTTATAAATATGTATATAAAAGCATTAATATGGCTTTATCTAGAACTACACACATCTATGAATGGTTGAATTATTTTCTAATTCCCTTTCAGAGAAACAACAAAAACAAATGAACTGGAAAATGCTGGTGGGAAAGATCAGTCTGGGCTAGAAGTGTAGTAATAGCTTATTGATACAGATTGTATCATAGAAATCTGTACTGCCTTTTTATCAGTCTATACCAACTGGCCTTTGTCCAAAAATGTGTCATGTTATCAAATATGTCATTTGGCTGGGAGGCTGCCATGACTGTACTGGGTGACTGAATGTTAAAATAATTTCTCCAGGGGGATGAGGCTGATCCCAAAGGTTTTCTAGTTCCAAGGGGAAGATCATTTCTCACCGCCAGCTGGAGCCTGTTGTCAGACACCCTCACTTCATTTATTCTCCTCAGAAGTTGAAACCCAGCTTGTCTTTCCTGACTCCAATATTATTCCACATTTGGGCACATAACAGCTACTATGCAGTGAACTATTAAAGCAGGAGATCCCATGAGACTTGGTAAAATAGTTTAGGGGAAAGAGTTTGACAGCAGGATGAAATTGCTTCAATTGTCCTATTAAAATAGAGATATCTGGGAAACTTAACTTTTTTTTCACTACATAACATATATATTTTAGCCTAATGTGCCAAAAAGTTACAAATACTAAAAAACAAAACAAACAAGCACAAAAACAAAACAAACTCCACAACAAATGTTTGCCCCTTTTTTGCACTTTATCTACTTTCTTGGCAGAAACATAAAAATAAAGACCTGTACACCTACCAGAAGGCTAATTTGCACTGGAAAAACAAAGGCACTGGGTTCCATCAGACTCTGGTGTTTTATTTTACATTTGTAGCTTTATTTGAGAACAAAAAGGAAGTTGCAATGATTGAATATGTTTCATAGCATCATCTTATGAAAATATCTTGACATATTTTTATTCCCTTCTGTTTGTTTTCTCCAGAACAATGAGTAAAGTGATAGAAGTCACCGGTTCCCATACCATATGTGGTCAGTTAAAGCACTATGGTTTAATTATTCAAACAAAACAGCAGCTAGGCTTTGCCCACATTAATGGTTTGAGCTTGCAAAAACTATATTTAGATTATGCCTAAATCATATTAAGTTGGCTACACTTAATATGTGTGTTTTGTTGTTGGATGTTGTTGGAGTTTTTTTTTTTTTTTTTTTTTTTTTTTTTTTCCAATAATATTGTGGTAAATCTCTGCTACAAACTGGTTACCACATGCCAGACAGTTAATATGATAAAGCTAAACCACATTGCTCCATCATCTCTGAGCATTTACAATCAAGGCAGTGTTGATGAAAATTTTAGTATTTAGAATCATCAAGAGTTTGGTCTACAGTTTTAAGCTGTAAGAGCAGAGCATAAGCAGATACCTGAAATAGAGACCATTCATTGAAGCATCTGCTGTGTACACAGACATGTCTTGTAACATTCCTCTTCTTACACTGATACCTTAGCAGTACCCAAATTAAGGCTTTGAAATCAAAAGTTATCAAATCCACAGCATATACTGTGCTGAAGCTGGGCCACTGCCAGACACATTAATGAGTTTTTGACCTTTTTTCTTCATAAATATGGAGCAGGTGGGAGACCACAAAAAACTGCTACTGCTACTGGAAGTATTTACAGTGCTAGCAACATTTTTCACACAAAGTAATTTAACTTTTATTATTATTATTATTATTTTTAATCTGCTGAATTTTCAAACCCATATTGTTGGTGTCTTTATACAAGCATATTCAATGAATAAACTAGTGGTGTGAATTCACAAAACATATAGAGGTTGAAGGGCCATATATCTCTTTTAAAGTTAATTGAGCTAATTTCAATGAAAGCCATTTTCACTTTGAATGAGACTGTCCACACAAGGGACCAATCTACTTTAAAAGATACCTCAGATAAATTGTATTTTCCTGTGAAGCTCATTCCCTGACACTAAGAAAGCTAAAAGTCAAAGAAAACCCATTATTTGACATCATAGCCTCATATATTTCCAATGTTGTTCTAACAATGATAATTAGATGTTAGGCAATAGAGGGAGAAATTGTTTATGTTTATTTATTTATTTTTTGGGTGAGGGTGAGGGGGAATGAAGCACAAGTCTTAAATTGTTATGTAATGAAAGGCTTCCTTCCCCTTTCCTTCTCTCCTCAATCCCCAGAAAGACATGAAAATAAAACTTGCATGACAAGTTTTGAATAAGACACAAATAGGAAATGCTTATGCTAAATTCAACTGGACTTTTGTTTGAAATGTTACATCATGTCATGCACCAAAGTGACTATGCCACTACTGTCCGTAGAAAGCACACTATATTTAGAGTCACCATTTTTTAATGGATAGGCATGCCTTCAAGAGAGCTGACAGTATTAGAAAATTAGATTTATCCTCTTAAGTGAACTTGTACTTTTGTTATCACTTGAGTGAGAATAACTCTTAAGGATATTTGCAATAGGCCTGAAAAAATAGAGCTTCACTTGGCCTTGGCCTTTAGGCATACTTCTGTATAACTCTAATTAATAACACAGATGAACACCTTCTTGGAGAGAATAACTGAATTCAGTGGAGGGAGGGGTAGAACTGTTACAAAGATAATTGCATGGGGGAAAATGCAATAAACATTAGAGAACTTCAAGACTGCTAACTGAGATATCAACCACTGCCATTTACAAAGGCTCTTGATAGTAGTTCTGTTTAAATCACTAATTGTGGTACAACAAACGACTCATCAGTTCATGGTACTATCTACCTACAAGATGTGTGATTTGGCTTCAACATGTAAGTGGTCCCCTTTAAAATCAGTAACAAAATCTGCATTGCAGGTAAACAGTTAATGCTGAACACCATGCACATACTTCATCGACTCCCTTACAAAAATTAGGATATTATTCTTTATTATGCTGCCCTGTAATTCTAAAGTAGATATATACAATCTTGCTTGTCTGTAGATCAGATATCATTACTCAGAAAAAAAAAAAAAAAAAAAAAAAAAAGCTTTCATGCACTTACCTTATCCTCTAGCCAAATCAGTCTGGCTCCTAGAGTATAGTATCCTTTGTCTACTCCTTTTTCTAAATAAAAAAGAATAGAAATAGGACATTTATTAGATTGAGAGTAAACTCAAACTATGAATCATAACTAGTGGTATTTCAGCTGGTAAAATGTTACAGTAGTATAAATGACACCAACATAACGAGAGAGAATTTTTCATAGTGTACAGAAGTGAAAGAGGGTACTGAGAGAGAAGGAAGTTAATTTGTCTAATGGACCAGATTAAGTTAGCCTAAAGGACAACCTGGACCTTGGTGGGGGTACTCTGTGGACATGAAGAACAGAAAGAGTCTGAGGTGATCTTGTTCCTTCTTTAATTATCTCAAATAGAGGCACATAATTAGGTGGAGTAGACATGATTGCTAGGCATACATTTTGACATGTGCAATGTATCTTTACACACAGAAATACATATAATTTTCAACTGAGGTTGTAGATGTAGGAGGGAGCACTGTCTTGGGGCTCAGTAGCTGGAATGGCAGAGACATATCCCATCAGTGCAGAGGGATAATGCTGGGAAAAACACTTGCATGTCCATCCTTTTCTCCTCCTAGCCTTTGTGAGACCTTCTTGTTGAAGGCCATTTATACAAATTGCTTCACTTACATACTGCAAATAGTGGGATGGGGAGCCAAGAATTAAAGCTGTGTAAAGTGGGTTCTAATCTTTATGTTTACATGGCCAATTGCAAAGGAATGACATACTTTGGGAGTGTTAGTCCATGGGGAAAAAAGCACAAAAATGTATATATGCTGAGCTAGGAGAAAACTTTCACAAGAAAAACAAAACATAACAACAAAAGAAAACAAAACACACCTCAAATTCCGAAGTAACCTAGAAACCTGTGTCAATGGAAGTTGGATACATTTTTTGTCTAAACTGCTATTCCAGTATAGGGCTGCAGTAATTTCTATTTGCTTGTTCCATAAATTATTCCACATTTATAAGTGGTTGAGCCTTGGGTTTTAGAGCTATTTCAGCTGATTTTGCATGAGGCATGAGCACAATCTAAAGGGCTTACTGGCAGACAGGCTGAGGTGTGAATTTATAGTGTATCAGCCTTCTCCCTTACTGCTGTATATGTGCTCATTTTGCAGGGAACTCACATTTTTCCATTCCTCAGTGGATGCTACTTGTCTTACCTTTAGCAGCATATATGTTTGCTAATGTGATACTTTTAGTCATACATTTGCACCAAAGTTCATCTGAAGGTATACATATACCTTAGAGGAAAACTTGCAAAAAGCAATGACGGCAAGAGTACTCTTCTTGCTTTCCTTCTCTACAGATCACCTAGAATATTAAAAATGCTATTGTCCCTTGACAGCTCTTCACAGGCATTAGAAAGGAGAAGTGTTTCATAAGAAAATTTAGAGGTGTAAATACCATAAATACCATACAGAGAGAAAATTCAGACTGTTCAAGGACACTGTGTAGGGACAAAATAAATGACACAGCTTGGCTCATACATGTGTGGCGTTCATCACTGATTAGTCCACAAGCACAGAATCCTCTAAAAAGAGAAAAAGATTGAGGCTCAAGTTTACCTATGTATTCATTTCTGTCTAAAAATAATGAACAGTTTAGTCTACTCTCTAATTAGCAAATCTGTAGACACATCTTTTAAAGTCTATTCTTTTGTGTCTAAGGATTTCTAAATTGGGATGTGATTTGAACAGCAGTGAGTAGGCAGTGCTTTTGTTGTTTAGGTCTAATATACATATATATATATAAACAAACAAACAATAACACAGCAAGAAAAATAACACAAGAAAACCCACTTTTTTTTTTTTTTTTTAATAATAATTTCCTCACCAGCTCTAATCACATTCTTCATATAATCATCAAGACATGCCAAAACAACCAAACCAAGTTAATAATGTTTTTTATCTTAGTTATCCTTGAACACAGTGTAGAATAGAAAACAAGAAAATAGGAAGCAGATAAGCAGTAAGAAGCTATTTTGTGGCATGTGACTCTCTTGTCAGTTGAAGTCAAAAGCATGATATACACACATGTAGCTGCGTCCTCTCCATCCCTTTATTGGCATACATGCTATGTAAGTCACAAAAGGCTGCACTCTTTCCCATTTCTTATTAGCATCCATTTAAATCAGCATTCAGCTCTAATTTACAAGCATTTTTTTTCTCTAATAAAGACCATCTTTATCTAAAAGTAAATGGGTTGTGTATACAATGTGCAGAGAATTGTGATAAGAAAGGTAGGCAGAAGTTCAGATAACATTGCTCAAATACATTTGATTTCTATCTCATGTTTATGGTCTCTCAAGTCTTTTTAATATATATGATTTTAGACTTTCTATATTAGATTATTTGTTTTTACATAATTGAAAAGATAGCATGGCTAGCTGTAAATCTGAAGTATCTTAGTTTTTACATTCTTTGCTTTGTAATCCAAAATAGCTTTCTTTAATTATTTTGTCTGTTTTTTGTGTCTTCAATAAAACAGATCATCTACACATTTTAGTAACAGCTCATGTACGTGTGAAAGGCTCAAACAGAAAGGGAAGATGAATGATCATCATGAAAGGAGTCACAGATATTTATAACAGGATGAAAATATATATTAAGAAATTTTAGTTCAGAAGCATAAAGAAAAATAAATCCTGAAACCAGCATGTTTCACGTGGTTGGTATGATATAAAACCATCATTTAGTATATTTAGACTTCCATCAGATAAAGCAGAACTGTAGAAGCAATAAGTATTATACTTCAGGAGACTGAACAGTTCTTAGGTCACCTATATATTATCTCATAAAAGAAAAGAAAGGAAAAAAAAAGAAAAAAAAAAGAAAAAAAAAAGGAAAAAAAAAGGAAAAGAAAAGAAAAAAAATAATTAAAGCTTTTTTACTATTGCCCACAATAGCAGAGAAAACAAGAAAGGCCAACCCCAACTCTTTCTCCAATTGGAAGCACATGATATAAATGACATATTGCTGATTATTCAATTTTTGTTTCTTTTACAAAAAACAGCAATTCCTTCTTAAAAGAGCAAAAGAGAAAATCAAATGAGAGACAGCAGCATATTTTTTTTCCACTCAATTACTGTGTTCTATCTCATCAGAATATATCAAACTTTTAAGAAAACAGATTTTTTTGGGGTTTGAAAAAATACTTATGGGGAACATTAGAACAGCGAATGCATTACAGCCAGATGGTCTGAAAATGATAAAAGCTGGAAATTATCTCCTCTACTTTTACAGAATAAGAGTATTTTGTGAGTTTTACTTCCACAGTGCCTATCACTAGATGTAAGCTAACTCAACATTTGTAAAATGTTGAGCCTTTTTTTTTTTTTTTTTTTTTTTTTTTTTTTTAAAAAAACAGAAAATGAAGAATTCAAGCCTTGTTACAACTAGGATATTCCAAATTCCTAAAGATATCTCAAAACCTCAGGAAATGATATCAAGTTTAGTATTGGGACTAGTGAAAGTGGGAAATAAAGCAAGAAATGGAACTGCCAAAGGTTTACAAGAAATCCTTTTTCTCCAGGGATTTCTACCTGTTTTCAGATGAACTGCCTTTCTGAATCTGAACACTGTATCTTTTGTTTTACTTTGGCATTATTCTTCACTTTTGACCCTGAAAAGCTATAGTTAGTGTACAAAAGGCACTCAAAAGCAATTAACTCCATCATGAAGATGAAATATTACACTTCTCTTATTTGTATCATTGCAGAAGCTTTTTCTTTGTTAATTCAAGAAATATTAGTAATGCATGCTTTGCTTCTGTACCAATACTTTCAACTATTCAGGTGTTTGTTTACTGTTATGCGAATATAATTTAATTTTACAGAATTGTTTGTGTTATCAGGGACTGTGAGATGGGCTTTCAGTGAAGCTAAGATACATTCTTCTGAAACATAGAATTCAACTCTTTGGAAAATTTATTCATTATCTTCTTAATGTTTTGAAATTCATATTGGAAGTTTCATATAAAGCTGTTAAGAACCAGCACTATAACATGAAAAATGGAGTGATTTTTCACAATATGTTTATGTGTAAGTTAAATCATGAAACTTCTTGTCACAGGATATCACAGATGTTAAAAGTTTACATGGGGTTCAGGGGAAAACAGGCAAGCTTGTTGAGCCCAAACCAGTTATGACTACTAAATACACAAGAACCATGTCAGGAAGTCTCTGATCTGCAAATGGCTGGAAGCTTACAGGAAGGTAAGAGGCATATACATTTCTTTTTCTTTTACATTTCCCAAAGCACCTTGCTTCTAGTTCCATCACCGACATGACTGTTATGACCCAGCATGGCTGTTTTTTCTGTTATTGCACCCTTATCTTGTTTTAACACAGCTTTTGGTGTTTTTTATCCTTTAGAAATAATCATATTCCTCCCCCCCATATTCATATAATATTATGAAATCTGACAACAGAGTTTCAGTAACAGCCTGATCCAAAACCCACTGAGGTCACTGGAAAGACTCCCATTCATTCCAACAAGCTTGGAATCAGACCTTAATATTCTTTGAATAGGAGTAAAATAAAACAGAAAAAATAAAGGGAGCTAGAAAGGAAAATTCCTCTCATGTTTTTCTCCTTAGTGCTTTCATTTTCTTTGCATTGTCATTTCTCTTTTGCTTGCCATCAATACAAAAATAACTGTCTGGAGGAAACATCCATATTGTTTATAAATGAGGTTTTTAGTAATGCCTTTGAACTGGAAAAAAAATATATCAAACTGAAAATACATTTTTGATGCATAACTGGCTATCCGTTCTAAGGAAAACTCGGGATGAACTCTGTTTGCCAGAGGAAGAGACAGACAAAAGTCTGTTTCCACCCAAACCAGACCAATACTATAACCACTCATGACTGTTCATCACTTGAATATTGGTGAGGTGGATAATACTGGGACTAATAAATTAACCCTAGTTTTAGTTTTTCAGACCATTTATCTGGAACCACTTATCTTATTTTTGGATTTGTGGAAGGTTTATATGAAATAACTACTAGATCAAATAACTTCTGGTTTGGTCTTGCAAAGCCCTAACTGATTTTACCCATTTTGCAGACCTATCAACAATTTTACCTTTCCTAGTAAGTATTTATCCAGTCTATCTAAGGACAGAGCCATATGTCTATACAAAAGGTATAAATTTGTAGAGTTGGCATGCTGTGGAGGCAGACATCATCCTCAGCAGGGTCACCTTGTTTTTGCATCTAAGAGAGCTGTCTCAAAGCAGTAATTCAGCAGTGATGTTGCAAGAAAAGACTAACAAAGAAAGCTAGTTGAATGATAGGGATGCCATAATCTTCTCCAGAGCACAGATTATGGTTTAACCAAGTATCTCTGAAGTCCTGTAGTGCTCTCCCCAGTAAAACTGTGGAGACATTTTGAAGGTATAGGGTAGGTATCCCTACTCAAATTTATCTTAAATTTATCTTCCCTCTAGGAGTAGGTGCAGGGGGTTTTGGGTACCTTTTTTTTTTTTCTTTTTTTTTTTTTTTCCCTCCAAATATAAGGTTAAAGCAAGTTTTTTGAATAAAAAAAATAATACTGAATGATAAAAATTCTGTGGCAGACTTTGACTTTGACTTTTTTTTTTTTTTTTTTTCCCTTTAATTGGCTGGGTCTGTGTTTGCTGACACTCTCTCCAGCATGTGCCTGGAACACCAAGTCCTGCTGTGTTACCTCAGGCCTACAGGCAGATAACCCACTTTATTTTTGCTGTCCTATGTGTAGGTTTCCCATATAAGATGCTTACAACTGAATCAATCAAAGCTCACAAACACAGCCCTGGGGCTCTTCCACAGTAACTTACTCTCTTTTCAACACATGAACACTTCGAAATCTTGTTCAAATCCACAGACCCATCTAAGATCCTCCCAATGGTTTCTATGACACTTTCAACCAAAGATTTGGTGACTAAACTTCCTGAACACCTTCAGCAAAATCTGACACTTCCCAAACTGCTCAGAATAATATTTCACAGTTAACTTATTTGTAGCCAACACTTCAAATTATTCTTTTTTTATTATTATTTTTTATTTTTATTATAAATAATAGTTCTAATTTGATAATGTTAAATTTAAAATTATACATTCTTGGAGGTAAGCAAAGATTTTCTGCAAATTTAGCTTGCACATTTTGGAATGAATTCCCAAACATAAATATTTATAGATATATCCAAGCTGACTGATTATTTTCCTGTGATCCAAAACCATCTAATCTACAGGGAAGAGGAAGGTATTACTGAGCCTTCTCTAGCAATCAGATGTTAAAAATACATTGTGTTTTGAGAGACACTCTTCATTCTGACAGTGTAACTCATTTTAACCTCTGATAATATGGAGGCATTTTTAAAAGGCTCTAAAATAACTTTGGCACCCTTGACTCTCAGTTACACTTATGCTCATGAGTGCTTAAAGTCATTCGGGGACCTGGGACTTTTGTCCATAAGTCATTATTGAGCTAATAGGGACAGAGAAGATGGAACCTCTGCAAATTTGAAGACAATCTCTTACTATAACAAATTACAGAATCATAGAATGGCTTGGATTGGAAGGGACCTTAAAGATCATCTAACTCCAGGGATGGGGCACCCACATTCTCTTGGCAACCTGTTCCAGTGTCTCACTATACTTACAGTGAAGAATTTCCTCCTAATGTCTGATGTAAATCTATCATATTTTAAATTTAAAATGATTCCCCCTTGTCCTACCATTATCTAACAAGTGAAGAGTCCTTCTCCATCCTTTTTATAAGACCCCTCTAAGTATCACTTCTTTCAGTCCCTTCCATATTCAGGTTTCTGATCTCCACGATTCCCAAGTATTTTTGACAACTTTACAAACATCTGTTCTTCTGTTCATACTGTCCTTTCTCTTATATATTTCTTTTGCCTCCCAGGTAATTACTCTCCCTGTAGAATTACCAGACTATTCTTTCCAGACCTTTGTTTTTCTAGGTTAAAAAAAGCAAACTTCTCTTTCCCACTAATAGAACAGGATCTCTTTTTTACTGGTCACTGTGGTATTTCTTTCCTGTTTCTGTGCAGATAATCTTTCTTAAAGATGTGGAGTCAGAATTTTGCACAACAGT
The DNA here is from genome assembly GCA_011075105.1 of Heteronetta atricapilla. Lineage (NCBI taxonomy): Eukaryota > Metazoa > Chordata > Aves > Anseriformes > Anatidae > Heteronetta > Heteronetta atricapilla. Next base: position 70,320,056 of record CM021731.1, on the reverse strand, counting down.
CCACATAAGGCCTTCCCTGAGTCTTGTGCAAGGGCATGCACATGTCCAAGTAAGTCTTGAAAATCTCTCTCCTGATCCTAGGATCAGACTATTTTTTTTTGTTGTTGTTGATACATCACAGCATTTTCCTACATTCAGTGGGCATTAATTTACAATTAATTAGCATACCAGTACTTTCTTTTTCTCAGACATTCCAGACTGTTCAATACCACCAGCAAGTAGATTTTTTATCAGTTTTCTTGTGTATGATCTTGCATTTTTAATTTCATAACACTTCTATCACTCTAGCTTTCAAACTATCCCAGTTTTTCCTGAATGATCTACCCTTGATCTATTTTGGTCTTTCCCAAACTAAAATCCATAGGTTGTTCAGAAAGGAAAAAAAATCTCTTTAACTAACATATATCCTAACCCCAACACAAAAGACATAGAAAGATAAATATTTTTTTTTTTTCCTTTGTAGGAGTGTGGGGGAAGGGGGGAATTTTCCAGTCAGGTATTTCCAACTTCTCATTCACTGATATGCATTTCTAATATATATTCTTAATTTCCATTTACTCCACTACCACCTGAATGCAAGGTAAATACCTTGCATTTATCTCTCCGCAGTAATTCCTGAGCCTACTAACAGAATTATATATTAATTCATAATTGGGTGGGTTATAAATCTATGTTACTGTAGCCACTGGTATTTTCACCAAGTTATGAACCTAAATATATAGTCATTGTACCTGGGAGGAAAAGGCCTGGCTTTCCTAGGGAATGGTCCAATCTGTAAACAAAACAGAGAATTACTAGCAGTGGAATTACCAAGAATATTAAACTCTGATGCTAAAAAAAAAAGGACAGTATAGTATATATGCATAATTTACATAAGAATTTACAGTTATTTTAAACCTAAAAGACCAGATTAGTGTGATTTGCTGCATATAAATACAGTCAGCAGTTTAGTTCTCTGGAGTTTTCTCCAGAATCAAACCATATTATTATCATTTCTTTCATATGTATTAATATTTTATTTCTTAGACTTTCATGTCATAACTAAAAATAGTTGTACTCTCTCATATTCAATCTAATAACAAAGACTGTGAAGATAGAATGGTTTCTTAATAATATCTGCAATTGTTCCTTGAATCTCTCACAGGTGGATTTAATATGTGTATTTATTGACACAGTAGATTCCATTCAACAGGGTTGAAAGGTTTTATTTATTTATTTATTTATTTATTGTTATTGATTTTTATTTCATTTAAGAGCCAGAGGAGTTCAGTCTGATATCCTGGTCCATAGAGTTAATTTGTAAAGAGAAAAATACTTTGTGCTGAAACTGAAAGGAATATTTTTGTGGCAAAATGTTTCAGCTGCAATCCCAACACTCAGAGAAAGCCTGTGCAAGGAGGAATGCAATAAGTGAAAAGTTCCAGATAGAGAACACAAGTGAACCACATTTCTCTCAACCATGGAGAACCACACAGAGGAGATAGAATGGTAAATCATTATTTGAAAAGCTTTTCTTTTCTAAAAAGGAGACAGAAAGGCTCACTTCTTACTACAAAATTCACAGCATGCACCTTAATTTCCTTTAATTTCATTTGAAGGAAGGGAGGAGAGTAAAGGATAATTGCAAACTCGGTCATAAAAGGGGTTAAAAATGACTCTAAGTTAAATCCTCTAGATATTGTGCTCCCTGTTGTGCTTGCAATTTTGGACAATTACTGTTCATTAAGTACACATCTCCCCTAAAGCCAGCTGGCACCAGAGAAATTAAATATTTCATGAGGTAGACAGAGCCTACCTTCTTTGAAGTTCTTTTATCTGAACCATCATATTGAGGTGTCCTTGTGAGTACTGTTCAATCACATCGCGTACATCATATGGTTTCTGAGCTTGCTGTGGAAGGAGTCATAGATGAAATTGAAATATAATTATAGTTTAAACGATTTTTATTTCAGACAGACTTTTTTTTTTTTTTTTTTTTGTGTGTGTGCGTGTGAGTGTGCGTCTTTCAGAGGTTATTTGGCTGCCATTTTGTAATGGTTGTTGCAATGAGTAAAAAGTATGTAGGCATTTTAGGAGTGTATATTTACTGTGGAGATGGAGCCAAATGATTCCCATTAATGTCAGTTAGAGTCATGTCTTCATATTACTTCATACTGAGCAAAATATTAGACATTCATAGTGTATTTGAAAACACAAAACCAAGATATATAACTTAAGACTACCATGTGTGATATCTCTCAGCTCATTCCAAAACCATATGTTAATCATAATGTCAGAGGACTGAATCACAGATATAGGCCCAATTCATAACACTTAGACTCACAGTCATATGCCTCTGAAGACTAAAGAAGTCTGGTGACAGAAATATTATTGCTTAAATAACTGTGAGTGCAGATATTTTGCATAAGTATGAAGACAGCTGCACATAGATTTTGTTTGTGGTTCTTTGTATTTAATGATATGTACCAGGTCAGAAGAGAGGTGCAATTCAAATAAATAAAAAAATGAGAGATAAAAAATACAAAAGAGTTTTTTTTAAAACAACAACAACAACAAGCCCTGCCATCTGCCTAGCTTTATTCCCATTCTAATGAGAATTCAGTTGTTTCTGCCAAGCTCTGGTTTCTTCCTGGAACTACTAAGGCAGAATTCTGAAACAAGTCTAAAGAACTTGAACAAGGTGATGTGATTATAAAAAGTGCACCATGGCAAAATTTTATCAAGTAAAAGTAATGTGTGTGTGTGGTGGAATAACTGTAAATGATGTCCTTTTGAAAACATCAGCATTTTCAGAGACATACCAACCCTTTTAGGAAATGTGGGGCATATGTCTTCTTTTTGGCACTGACTCAAGAAGAGAAGGAAAAAAAAAAAAAAGAAAGGTAAACTGCAAATCTAGTAATTGGAAATTACTGAAAAAAGCCCATTAGTCATCTTGTTGTCTGTTTCCACTCTGTCACAGCTTCAGCCAGAGCCATTAGCATGCGCCACTGCACACATGCACTGGACACCTACAGTATGTGCTGGAGTCATGCTTGGAAGGCAGCCACAGGATCCTAGAAATGTCATATAAAATCATGGAACTGGAATAGAAGCACATCCTGTGAAATGAATGAAGAAGCGAAAGCTCTTCATGACAAAATACCTTCCTCATGCTTAGCTACCACCACTTACATGTATTATTACTTTCAGAAGAGTTCCTGGTTTCAGTAGTGTGCATGCACATTTGTGTACATTTCTGAGAAGATATACTTTGGGGGAGGGAGGTTTCAGCTTTCACTTTATTGCCATTTTTTTTTTTTCCTTCCCCAGCTTCACTTCTTGCAGACGCTGACACATCACTATTTCTGGCCAGAAAAACAGCCTATTGTCTTCGCCCAGAGAAACAGTGCCAGTATCACTCTTTAGCTTGACTAGTGGGGGTGCTTTGAGAGCATTTTGGCTAAATCCTCTGTCCTTTCCTCTGGACTCTCTATTTAAACATGATGCATGGCACAGAGCCTAGATGTGCTAGGGATTTTTCCTCACCTCCGCCCCTCTCCACCATGGGCTACTATGTGCATAATTAATTCTACTCACTCCCAATGAAATTTCCTTTCTCTCTCAAAAGAAGTCCTCTATCTGAGATCCCTTTTACTAAATCATCATCTCTGAATCCTTCTGTTGTGAAGTACTGTACACTGCAGTCTTTCTGAGCCCTCTAAAGCATAGTGAAAATATCCTTTCAACTTGCTCCATTTTTTTCTCCTCCTTTTCCATAAAGCTGAGCATTTTATGCCTCGCCAAACTTTTCAGGCACATATCCCTTGTCATGTTTTTATTAAGAAATCCTAGGATGTACAATGCAACTTAGGGAGGGATGTGATGGGTTCCCAGGGAAATTTGGTAAATACAGAACTTGATGAACTTCTTTAACTTTCATTCTGTCCACTTTTCCCAAAAATAAATCTCAAATCCTGGTTATTTGGGCTCAACACTCTATATCCAGTGTGCTTAGAGCTCTTAAGGCAAAACTCAGAATAGCAGCATCTGAGTCTGAATGTCCAAAATCTATTTAGCATGGGGAGGCTGATCAGCTACTTTTCACAGCCTCAGGAAAGAAGAGACCAGAAGAGAATTCAGTCCTCTGAGCAATGCAAGTTTATCTCAGATTTCTATCCCTGGCAATTAAGTGCTCAGCTCTAATCAAAATTACTTGAAATTTAGGCTTTTCCTTTATCTTTTTAAAACCTCTTCAAAAGGATCATGAAAGTTGATTAACTTGCTGTGGAACCTCTTGCACATAAAAGTATGAATCTTCAGATGGAAGTAACAGGGACTTTGAAAATCTGGCCAGAAGTTAATTATTTATTTTCGTGGCACCATTGGCACATGTGTGGTGAGAAGGATGATACTAGAATCACATTCCAAACAAATTTTATCATACTGGGCCTTAGTAAACAGGCAAAATATGACTTTTTTTTTTTTTTTTTTTTTTTTTATTCCAAAGCAGCACATATATTTGATCACTTTGCAATCAATTTCATTAAAAAAGTCCTCTCTGATGTCCCATTGATGTCCCATGCTGGGAAAAAAATTGGAAAGCAACTTTACACAGCATAGTGCTGGTCAGTGAAAACTATTGATATGTAAATCATGCATAGAATGTGATGAGTTGAACATCATCTAACCAGTTGTTAGATGATCAGGGTAGATAGTAACAGTATTTGAGCAGACACTCCAACAGAGTTTTGTCTTCAGTTCTTCTAGCAGATGGGTAAGCAGTCGATACGTTTGTGAGTATAGTAAAACAAACAAACTAACAAAATCCAACAAAACAAATGCAGTAAAAAAGAGAAGTGAAAAATAACTATGCAGACTCCACAAACTCAGAAGGTTTACATATCATACTACACTCATGGATAATTGGTAATTTTGCACACACTATGAAAAACACCACATAGGAAAGGTATAAGGCTGAGAGCCTAAACTGTACCTTTGACTTATTGCAACCACATGCACAAAAACAAATCCACTCTCAGAGCACTTTCAATGTCATGTAGTTAAGCCTACAAATTGTTCTTATGGTTAACAGTGCTGCTTACCTGAAATTTTCTTCTGGCTACAAAATATTGCATTCTCCTGATGACTTTTACACCTGTTCTATGTGCTTCAGTTAATCTGCCAAGAAAGAGAAATACAGACATGGTACCAGGAAGGATAGGGGGGAGGGGGGAGGAAGGGTAGAAAAGGGGGAAAAGTAGGAAAAATATCTTAATGGAAGATGTTGATTCTAAGTACCAAATCTACAACTATTTATTTATTTATTTATTTTTTACACGTATAATGCAAAATTGTAGCATAGAACACTGTGTGTGCATGTGTACTTTGTTCTGTTGCTATACAAGGGTAATGTCTTGTATATGCTGATTAGAAGTATAAAAAAAATGGAAAGCAGGTGTACAAAGATAATACGTGTGGAGGGGATTAGACAGGATTACTGTCAATGCATGCAACTGGCATCAGTCTGAAGAATGTGAAGTGTTTTTAGAACCATGACTACATTCCTCATTTTGCTTTTACTGAGTGCCTGCCCATGAGCTCCACTGCACAGAAAACAAGTCCTTTAAAAAGTATTTTGAATTCTTTAAGAAGGAAAAAAATTAATGCATAGTATCTAGAAAATATAATCTTTAGGTGTCCCTTCAGCACATGTACATGTATGTGGCTGTCTGTATTGGTACAAAACTAGACATATTATAATTTATCTATATGATTTCACACAGAGGATACTAGGATACTATATTTGCACAACATTTATCCTCCCACTTGGCTGGAAATGAGTAGTCTACCCACCAATTAATTACACCCTCTTGTTTATGGCAAATTTTGTCGGGGCAGAGAGGAAGCAAGACTTTTGCAACTATAAGGAAAAATAATGGATTTAAGGACTGATTCCTTCCCCATGGACTTTTCATTCATTCAAAATGAGAGAACTAAGAGAAACAAAGTTTGTCTTCCAAGAAAACAGCATTGGTAAGAAACCTATGTTCTGCACAGACATTATCTTTGACATGTGATGATAACCTAGAAAAGCTTGCCAGCAAGTTTCTCAAGTCTCCTGAAAACACAGCCTGCTACCTCTTTCCAGTGCATCTGACTGGGAAAAAGGAAGTATTGGCTAGGCCACCTACTTGGATGTCACAGTTTAAAGTATTTAAAATGTGTAAAGATCACAGTGTATTATTTCAAAGTGAATTAAATAAAAGATAAACAAACAAAGCCTATATTTAAGAACTAGCATAATTTTATATTTTTATAATTTCTCTCTGATACAATTAGTGCTTCTGATTGGGTGAGATAAGAGTCACAAGCATAGTTTTTAAAAAAAATAAACTTTCAGTAGCATTTTGTTAGTTTCTATGTCATGTCCCTGTTTTATATTAAATACACGCACAAATACATATGAAACTCAGATGTCTATAACACATTAATTCTTATACTTCATATATTTATGTATATTCATGCACATATATACACTCACACATGCAACCGCATGGAAGACAATGCAGGGTGAGCACAATTCAAAAACTTCTTGTATACCATCAACAGCATTGTTAAGTACCAATCTTTGCATTTGTGTAAGACCATCAAAGACATTTCAGAAGTGTCACTAACAGCCTATCAGTAGTTTAGCCTGCAGGACCTTTATTATGGGGAAAGAAAAGCACTCAGCTTGACACTCAGGACCCCTAGCTGAGCTCTTGTGGCTGGTGACTAGAATGGAGACAGCATTCTGCTTGTAAATGGCACATATTTGATAGAGAAATCTTTGTCAGCCTGCACTAGTAATATATATATAAATAAAACCAGAGAAGAATCATAATTTTAAGGTTTAAGGTTTAGCTTGCCTGCTTTGTGTGCCAATAAAAATAAAAGCTTGAAACTATCCTTTAGCTGAAACTGATGCAAAACTTCATGTATGTACTTAAAAGGGGTTTTATGTTTGTTATTTTGTTTTTAGAGTAATCCATATGAAATGGTTCATGTATTGTTTTGCCTCACACAGATAAATTGAAAATTTATAGCATGCATGTATTGCCTCACACAGATAAATTGAAAAAAGTCAAAGATGGAAATGAACCAAGGCAGTCATTTACTTCTAATCTCCTCCTTTAGCAGAAATCAGGGCTACAGTGTTTTCTCCAATGTGTTATCAAGTTCAAGTGTCCAAAACTATGAGGTGGACCCTTGGAAGCTGACACAGTACTGATCAGGCCTCATTTTTAGACACAAATGTTATTTATTTTTGAGAAATAAGTAAGAAAAAAAGACTATAATTCAAAATTCATTTAGGCCTATTGTCCTGTTCCAATTGCTAAAATTCAAAGTAATTTCATTGAGAGCAAATTCTGAAAAAGGAGTAAGTTTTTGTTCATTTTTAATGTTCACTTGTATTAAACTGAGGGGTGGAAATACATGAATCCTCTCTTTAGTTGAAAAAAGACAGCACAAAGAGATGCAAAGCCAGAATGGTATATGTAACTGGTATACATGTTATCTTAGTTGTGTCTGTAAATCCATAAGGTGAATAACAGCTTTAAACGACCACAATTAACTGGCAGAGGAGTTAAAATCCCTGCTCTGAGTAGCTATCCTCCTAACAGGGGGTTGTGGTGCTGTGGATGACTGAAATTCTAAACATTTTCAGCTGATTTTCCTAATTTCCTAGCACTGATGTCTAGAATGGATAATTGTACCTATGACTGGTCAGGTTATATTTGTCCTATATTTAGCCCAATATATTTATCTTGCTGATCTATATATTTTAGCTCAGAAACTTGAATTAGGCAAAACCATTTGAGAGTGTCAGTCTGTTATGTGACAGAACCACACATATGGAGAGAACAAAAGGCCACAGATGCCTTGTTCCTGTTCTTTCATCGCCACATTTCAGTAATGCTCAATAGAAACAAAACACTGCTTGCAGTGAATCTCCTAGATATTTTGAGACACACAGCTCATGAAACAACAGTCTAGGGCATTTGTGGTGAACAACATACCTGCACACTCTTTCTGTGTGACAGAAATGACCAGATGTTTGCAGGTATTAGGGTATTTGACTCCTTTGGATGCAAAGATTTAACTCCTTCAGAGCTCTAGCTCTGAAATGAAGTCACAGTCACAGAATCATAGACTAGTTTGGGTTGGAAGGACCCTTAAATACCATCCAGTTCCACACCCCTGCCATGGGCAGCAATGCCACCCACTGGATCAGGATGCCCAGGGCCTCATCCAAACTGGTTTTGAACACTTCCAGGGATGGGGCATCCACAGCTTCTCTGGGCAACCTGTTCCAGTGCCTCACCACCCTCGGAGTAAAGAATTTTCTCCTAACCTCCAATCTAAATCTCTGCTCTTTTAGTTAAAACCGTTCACCCTTGTTCTGTCATTATCTGACTGAGCAAAAAGTTGCTCTCCACCTTTTTTATAAGACGCCTTTAAGTACTGAAAAGCTTCAATAAGGTCCCCGTGGAGCCTTCTCCAGGCTGAACATCCCCAGCTCCCTTAACCTTTCTTCATAGTAGAGGTGCTTCAGCCCTCTGATCATCTTCATGGCCCTCCTCTGGACCTGCTCTAACCTGCTCTTTTTTGTGCTTGGAGGCCCCAGACCTGGACACAGTACTCCAAATGAGGCCTCAAGTCAGTAGGACCTGACTCTTGCTCTAAGTAGGAATATGGGTGGGTGCCCACACTCTGCTTCTATGAGAGCAGCCAAGCTCTCCTGCCTCTGTACAGCAGAAAGAAGACAGTGGCATACACACACAAAGGGATGCTCTCCAGCACATTTAAAAATGTTTTAAATTGTTTAAAAACTTAACTCACAAACACAAGCATGAACTTTACTCCTTGTTACAGATGAGTCCATGATAAGGTGGACTGTTACTATTGGGTGAGTTATTTTTTATGCATTTTTTATTCAACAGAATATGTCTAGTGTTGTATCAACAAAGTACTATCCCGTCTTTCAACCTAAACAACAGGTATGAAGGTTTTGTTAGAAACTCCCCTCAAAAGACCCTAAAGGAAAACAAAATCAAAATTCAATGGAAGTGATCGGGGTTTGGGAAAACTATGAACACATAAGAAAAATTAATAATGGAAGCTTGTAACATCTGTAACTATAATGGATACCATAAAATATCTACTGAAATAGCACATACTTGGATACATAAATGATACTGACGCCATCTTAAAATGTCTACAAGGAGGACCAAAGCCTTTGATCATTTTGAAAAAAGTGATCTTTACCTCTCTGTTAACTAACTGCTCATCAGAATGCTCAATTTCAAGACAAGTCAAAGCTGTCCTTAAATACGAGTATTTTCTGGTTTGGCTTATGGATTTCTGAGCTCTCATATCACTGTGGTAGGACAGGGAAAAGAGAATAGGGAGAGGGTGGAGGTCCTGGAACATACATGTTATAAGCAGTCCCCATCCTGATTTGATATTGAGTAATTCTCCATCAACCATGCTAGTGGGTGACGGGGAAACCAGCCCACTTTGCTGGCTGATTCATCTTTCCCCTCTGCAGGTCTCAAGTATGCCTATGTGCCTGCAGAGCCTGGTGGGATGGCTGTGTGCAAAGGAGCCACTGCAGCCTCAGGTTTGGTCCTCTGCTTGTGTCCTAGAGAGCACTATGAAAAGTTACTACTTTTAGCTGAAAAAACTTGGATATGTTTAAGACTTTTTTTTTTTTTTCCCTCAACTGCAGAGTTTTTTTCCTCAAAGGCAGTAAAAACAGTAGCCTAAGCCAAAGAAGCTAAACATTTTGAGTTTCAAATGATTGACTCAAAGGAGAAAAGAGAGATGATCAAATCCAAAGCAACTCTGGAAAGTATCCCCCTTTATTTATTTATTTATTTATTTTGCTTTTGCTTTTGCTTTTGTATACCATTCTGTTTGTTAAAAGCTAACATTAGCCAGTTCAAAGATAGCTTTTTCTTTCTTTTGCACAGAGTCTGATAACTTTTAGCTTAATGTGCTTTGGAACAGCCAGGGAATACTTTAAGAGAAGAACAGATATGGAAATGGATCCTAAACCCAGCAAAGATACAATAATTGCAGGTCATGCTGAAGCTCAGTGCAAGTTTGAACTAGCCTGTTATCAGTCTGATGCACCTTTCAATCCAGAAACATTTTTTAATCATTTGAGTTCACTTAACTGTAGAGACAAGGGGAAGAGCTTTATTCAATGTGTGCTGCAGGATTACTGCAGATAGTGGGATATGCATTCCAGACTTGTTTTCCTGCCGTTTATTCAGGTGTCATGAATTAAAAGAGTTATTCAGTGTAACATAACTACTTTGATCATGAACTGTAGAAAATAAGGCCACCTCAGCAAGGTTAATTACAACTCTATGTCCCATTTTGTAAAACTGGTTTGAGGATACACATTTACAGTACTTGGATTACTGCTGAGATTCATACAGTTGTTAAATTTTGATTGTTTAACAGGAAAACACATATAAAGTCACTATATTTTAATACTGATCATTGGATAGTGTTGTAAATCCTGCCCAGAGCAACTTATAGCATCATCTATTCTGGAGTTGTTCACTTTAATACTGATCATTGGATAGTGTTGTAAATCCTGCCCAGAGCAACTTATAGCATCATCTGTTCTGGAGTTGTTCACTTGACATGAGTTGCTAAGCCAGCACAAACACTGACTTGGTCAGTGATGGCAACTGGAATAAGTTATTTGAAAAGCTCAGCCTATATCTGTGTTTTTGTTTTTCCCATCATGTTGGATTGAGAATATTCATGTTCAGGTTCTGTTTCTGGGAAAGAACTTTAATTCTCAGTCCTAACTTTAATTTTCCTCATGTACAATTACCTCAAATGGGTCGATTAGATAAAATATAAACCAAGCCTTATTTGCATTGAAGTCATTACCATAATCAAAACAAAACACGAAAGGTTGGCATCACGGGGTACTTTTTGTCTCCAGGTGCACATAGCACAGACTTCTTACATCCATAGGGGAGATTTTTCATTATCGTGAAGCTTCCAAATGTTAGTGAATAACAATATTTAGTAGAGGTGGGTATCAGCTATAGTCAAATGTAGCTGAACTGTGTAGTTACCCCATTTTATGGACAGTATGCAGCAATTAACTGGTGAGGCAGGAGAAGGATGGGAAAACAAAAAACAGAAAGGACATAAAATGAGAGAGTTTATTACAGACAAGTACAGCAGTCAGTCCACATGCAGTCACATGCATTATGTGGACCTTCTATTGATGGAAAGAGGCAATGGAGAGAGTGATGTGCTCACCACAAGAAATATAAAGAAAGTTATTTAATGTATTTTAAATATTGAGGGAAATTACAATGTCCAAATGAAAAAAATATATTCTTCCTACCATTAAATGAAAATAAAATTAGTATTGCTTTCAGCTAAGCAGAGCCAGACAAAAAACCTTAAAGCCTTTTAAAGAGCTTAAGTTAAGAGAAGGTTGCAGCTTGAATTTAACATGCAACCACCTGGAAATGTCAGGCAAATTCTGATTCCAGGGCTCACCCCCAGCCAGGAGCAGCAGAGAAGTACAACATAAATATAAGAGGTTTCCAGTCTTGTAACATTTCATCAAAGCCTTCTGAAGAACAGATACTGTTGGAGAACTTCCACCACTTACATTCTGGAAATTTTATAAGATGCCATTTGAAATGAAACCTGAGAGAAAATTTTAGAAAATATTGGCACAACTTTATTTTTCCCTTTATTCCTAATCACAATCCCACCTTCAGCCTACCTCATCTCTAACCATATCCCTATCTGAACCTTTTCTTTTCAGGCTTATGTTTGGCTCAAAACTCTAAATAATTTAGGATTGGCTTCTTTAGAAACAGAGCAGCCTGGAGGCATATTCGGCTTCACCAAACTCTGCTGACAACCTCTATGAAGGAATGCTGCAGATTCTGCAAATCTCCCCTCAGCATGTACTGTCCCAGGCAAAGGAGGAAAGAGTACAGAAGTGATGTGTTAGGGGTACAGCTGCATTCTGGTATCTCATTATTTGACAAAGATTTTGTGGCACTGGTCGTCTCCATCCATCAGCATACACACTGCTGCTTCTCTGAATTCATTCCGGAGTGCAATTGCAAAAAAAAAAAAAAAAAAAAGCTCCTGAAAATAATTGGAGGAAGATGTAACCTTCTCACTGAATGCAACTGAATGAGGAAGAAAATCCCTTAAAATTTTAGCTCTTTTTCTCAACCCTAGACAGTTGGAGTTTTCGGTTACAAGTTTGTTTTGTAATACTACAAAGTGGGTTTATTGAGAAAGTGGGAGAAAATCTCTGTGTTAGCCCCCTGCTAATTAAAATGCATAATTAAAATGAATAATTAAGCTTACTACAGAATGTTCTTGTGTTTGAGAGCCCAACTGCCCTTGAACAATAATTCATCTGCTGAACTGTCTCTGGGAACTAAAGTAACCATTGGATATTTCGGTTACATCATTCTTCTATGTTATATTGGCAGCAAAATAAAAGTGCCTGATCTCTTTTCTGCCATTTTAATTCTTCCATTCTTCCTGCCGTGTCAAAACAAACAAGATGATGTCATAGGGCTGTCTTTGAGCGTGGAAATATAAACACAGAAATATTATTATTATTATTTTTCCCAGAGCAAATTGCTTCTAGAAATTGCCACAATAACTTCCTGCATTAGCACTGTACCATGACTACTTCTGGTCCTAGGACAGCTGAAACAGCTTGTCCCCACGTCAGTACTCATTTGCTTAGAAAACAGACTCTAACCACAACCAGCTTCTTGGAAGGTGAACAAATGCTGACAGACAATGACACATTTTTGCCCCACCTATTACACCAGTCTCTGATGCTCTTAGACAAAAGTATCTTTTCACTTCTACCTCCTTATGATTTGCTCCTTCATCAATTCACCTTTTAAAAATTACAAACACAATTGAATGCTTCGTTAGTAAAAGGCACCAGAGAGACAGACATCACCAAGCCCAGACAGCATCCCAGACGAGGAGATGCTTTTCTGGAACCCAAATAGTGCTTGCAGAGATGCAGGGGGACTAGAACAATGCTGCCTTATTCAATGGGCTCTGGTTTACTCACTTCAAAAAACGCCACAATCCAAATTCTCAAACTTTAAAGTTCCATTTTCCTCTTCACTGTATGCAGCATTTACGGGAACAATGTGATGTTGTTAATATACAGCGATGACTGAGTGTTGTATTTATGCTTCAATGATTTTCTGTCATGAGAATATAATGCCTGCAAAGACTGATTCTCTGAAATACCAGTTTGTTTGGGTTCATTAATCTTAATTCCTATCTTGCCTGAATAGGGACTGGATAACAGTCAAGTCAGGGAATAGTTCTCAGAATTAAAACTTCAATGGCCTTCGGGCTGCTCAAGACTTCATATTTCTTTTAAAAAATAATTGATTAATTAATCTGAACAATCTGAACCAAGTATTAGAGAGTGACCCTGTGGAATTGAGTAAAACACTTCTTTTGGTTTTAGAAAACAAACAAACAAAAACATTGGCTTTTGGCAGGACCTTTCCCTGGTAGTTCTTGTGATTTAGTAGTTACAGCAGGGGCTATGGAAACACTACTCCTGGGCTCTTTGATTCATTGATTTAACTGGCTTGTGTCTCTCTGGGTGATCTAGTGCAAGTCTTTTACCTGGTTATGCTCTAGTTTATATGTCTATAAAGTAAGTGTAAAACCTGTCTAAGTCATGAGGCTTACTTCAGTGAGGGTTCTAATGTAGTTAGAGATCCCAAATGAAGAGGTATTTTATTTTATAGCACGGCTCAAAAAATGGTAGCAACAATATGTTTTTCCCTTAATGAAGACAAGTAAAAAGGGACATTGACAAGTAAAAAGGGAAGACAAGTAAAAAGGGAGGCTTGGTGCAAACTGCCATTGCACTGCTCCCTAAGCAGATGCTCTTTTCCAAAGCTTTTTCCCCTCTCCATCATCTAAACCCTACTCCTCCTTCTCCTGAGCACCTGAGCAACCTGTCTGGGAATTAGCTCTCTGTTCACCACATACTCAGCAATGTAAGACATCCATAGCATCTGAAGCCAAACAGGACCATTAGATCATGAACGTGACCTGCTCAACAGTGCAGGGGATTGCATTTCACACAGCTGTCCTTGCCCTGAGCCAAAAACCTTGTGTAGGACTAAAGTAACTTTCCAGAAAGGCATCTGGCCTTGATACAAAGACCTTTATATACTATTAAAAAGCGCCTTACTTTTTCTTTAAAGCTGCTAGTATTCAGCTGCTATTCTACTCTCTCCAACTGGAGTAGCAGCTTATTTGCCTTTTCCAGGTCTTTTGCCCAGGGACCTTTGATGGATCCAGATGCACTGTCTCTGGCCTGACGGGGAGACCAGGCTGTGGTGTAGAGATGAGAGAGTACTGCTCTCTTGGGAACTGCAAGGAAGGTTTGAAAATATAAAATATTTTTATCATTATTATTCTGCCTGTGGTCTAAGTCATGCTCTCAGTAATTATAGAGATTCATAAGGGAAATGCTTAGATAGGATGGAATGGATGGTAAATAGTCTGCATGTGGAAGTGTCAGAGAGGCAAAAATGGCAGAAAAAGCTCTAAGAGGCTGGTAGGTGCTTGTAAGACCTAAACCATCAATATCACAGCACACTTATGTGCAGTTCTTTAGGGCACCCAATTCAAAAACACAAAGGACAGGCTACAGTAAGGGCTGCTGCCACCCAGACTGAAAAAAAAAAAGAATTCCAGCCTCTGAAAGGTGATGGTGGGACAATTCAGAACTGGGCTGAAGTCTGACACCCTGGTCAGGAGACAGAGGACACAGAATAAAATCCCAGTGATTCAAAGAACTGGTAGAGCATGGAGAGGTAAAAGATTCTTTTCACTGTCAGCTCCCAAATGTACAAAAGATTCATTAGCACTCATTTGCCAGCCTGGAAAGATCCCAGGAAACAGAATGTAGACTCAGTAGAGCCTTGCTTGGTCCTCCACACAAATGCAAGAGAACCTGGGCAACCTATCTGGATACGTGCAGATGGTATACAGATGTGATGAATGGACTGGGTGCATACATCTTCATATTTGTGTGTATGTGATTATGACAGTGCAAATCCCCTATTTTAACATAAACTTACCTTGTCCTCCTCTAATATCTTGTATTGAGTTCTGGTACACAAGAATCACTTTATACAAGCAGAAAAGATTGTTGAAACTAACTCTAAAATTGAATTACTATCTGATCACCTTCAAATTCACACTTCAAAAGGTCTTGTCAAAAACATACGTTCTCACAATGGTATTGCAACTTCCCATCACTGAAGTCATAGCCCACTTTTGAGTTCCAACTTCAGTTTCTAAGACACCTTTTGCTAAGAAAGAATATCATTTCAACATTAGGTGTATTGACATTTCAAAATCACTCAAAAAATATGGTTTCATTTTTATTTATTTATTTTCAGTGTCCATTTTGCTGACAACAGTGACCATACAGTGACCATACCCAGAGAACCTCACAGAAAACTTTGTATGGCCACTGATATTTACTTTTTTTTCTACACTGTATTTCATGTAGAACATGCATAAAAATCTTACAGGCCTCATTTGCCTAATACTGAAAATATGCAGTGCTTATCAATAGTTTAACATAGAAAGAAATCTAAAAGGTGTAAGCATCACTTATGCAAAATTACCAACAAATTCAGGAGTTTATCTTAACTCCTTATTTCAAGAGATTTAACTTGCTTATTGAAAAACTGCTTTTGTTAAAAGATTGTGCATTTTTACTTTACCTTTAGGAAAAGATGTAATCTAATTGCATTTTTTTTTTCTTGCAGACCTTTATCTCAGCCAGTGGATGAACAGAAAGAAAATGTTTATATATCAACTCCTTGTGACTTGCTATTAGTGAGTAGGAAAAATTGTTTGTTCAGAGTGAGTGAGGAAATCTATTTTCATCGTCTGGAGAATTCTGATTTTCCTGTCTTTGTTTCCATCCTAACTCACAGGGAAAATACTTTAAAAGTTACTGTGAAACAAAAGATTCTGAAAGCCTTTCAGTGTGAAATGACAGTATGTTTAATTTTGTACTGCTTTAATAAACATGTTTCCAAAGAGGAAATATTTTATTCTTTTATAAAATTAATGCATTTTATTCAGTTCATACCTTTTCTCCTCATGGTGACTGAGACTCTACCCTGAAGACATACACTCTATACTGTGCCATCTGGTGCAGAATGAAGACCACATGCTTTAGAGAAAATGTACTCTGCTTTACAGGATACTATTATAGAATGGCACGTTCAAGCTGTGAATCCTATGAAACAGCATATCATGCTGAGCAGATCCAGTTCAACTATTGGTATGGACTTTGACACTTTTCAAGTAATCACAATGTTCTGAACTATGCCTGCAACAAAAGACTTTTTTTTTTTTTTTTTAATTTTCTATAGAACCAAATTAATAAAAAAATCCCTTGAAATTTCCTCATAGATGAAGTCTATTCTGAAGTATTTTTTTTTCACTTGAAAAATCATAGTCTCTGTATTCACTGAAAGTTATTAGCAAATGGGAGATCTGATAGAAGCAAAAGATATTCATGTAGTATTAGTGCATATTCATATAAGGCTGTCGAATTAAAAGGATAATAAGGATAATAGCAATTAATATCAGTGCTTCGAAGTCTCAAGCTTTTTTTTTTTTTTTTCTGTTTTAATTGGGCCTTGAGTATGCCAGTACTGCAATGAAAAGTGTTTCTAAATAATTATGCACTCATTTAGGTGGCTAACAACCTGAATTGCTGTAATTAGAACACTTAATAGATGCAATTAATTATGTCAGCAATGCTGAAGGCCATACAGAAATATGTTCAAACAAAAAAAGAAGGAGGGTTGCACTTTATTTCATTTGACACATTTCCACTGACTGCTCTCTGACAATGATCTGAGAAGTCCTTTTGGAAGTTCTGTGTGAGAATGAGATAAAAACTGGGAATGATGCTTTTAAGACTCCCACTGAAGTAGAATTTCTTTTTTTTTTTTTTTTTTTTTTTTTTAATCCAATGAACAAACATATAGATGTCACCTCAAACCAGCTTCATCTTGTCCTTGAGCAATCGTATTTATACTGAGTCTGGAGGAACTGGCTGTAGAAATGAGGTGGCAGCTCAATTGTTAACATATTCAAACTCAAAATTTCAGTGCTCAGAAATATGAAATATGTCATTACCCTGTATCCATTTTTAAGCTGAAACAAGAACACATTTTTTTCCAATGTATTTTGTTATACAGAAGTTTCCCAGGACGCTCCCACCCTCCAACAAGTGCTTACACTATTGAACTGGTTTGATAATGAATTACAGTTTTAGTTTTCTAAAAGTTCATAAACCTATAAGCTGCTTCAACACCATTCCAAAGAAGACTGAGACAATTTTTCTTTTTGCTTGGAAATTATGTAAAAAGAAATTATGCAAAATCTGAGGTTTGGCAAGAATTGCAAGGAAAGCCACTTGAAACACTGTAATTTAAAGTGAGTTTACTTTGACAATTTCAGTTTGCCCAAACCTGAAACTCAAAGCAAACCTCAGGGCAGAAGTATAAACCAGAAAAGAGAAATCAACAAATGTTTACACAAGACTCCATGAATCAAAGGTACTTAACTTCAAATGACATGAAGCAGAGGCTGACAAACCAAGAATCAGACAAGATTTTTTTTTTTTTTACCACAATCTGCATCATCTGGATTTTACACAAAAACAGATTTTCTCTCCTGTTACCAGCCTACTTAATCATGAAGACCCACTACTCTCAAGTTTTAATGCCTTCATCCCCATCTTAAAATTCCTGTTACTGTCATTTCAATCTTTCTATTGCCCACAGAACATAATTCGATTTTCAAGACTTATGCTGTGAGAACTATAGGGGAAAATGAAGACATTTTCTATTACCCCAAAACATCTTTAAACTTGCACATGCAGTTAATAACTATGTCTGAGTGATAGCTGATAGTTTTCCTTAATTATATAGTGTCACAAATGATTATCAGCTTAACCTGCTGCTATCAGTTATCTGAAGCAAAATACCTTTCTTCAAGAGAAGAGAGCCAGGCAACAATTCATAAATGCCTTTTTATTTTCATTTTATTTTATTATTTTATTTTATTTATTTTATTTTATTTCTTTCTTTATGTGGCATCTTTTGGCCAAAGGGATAAACAAAGTTTTAAGCATACAGCCTTTAAAGTAGGTCTTTTTCTTACAAACAGTAAAGGTGCTCGTCTCTCTAGCATGCTGGAGGAAATGCTCGATTTATTCCACAGCACAAAATAGTGTGTTCTGCTCCTGGCTACCAAAACTGATTATGCTTCTACAGCACAACATGCTCCAATTCTTTCAAATGAAAGAACTAAATCTAAACATCTCACAGTCTGGATGCATCATGACATTAAATAATACAAGGAGATCTCCTTTCCTAGGAGCTTCTAGGAGACTTCTAGGAGAGTAAGGTTTTGTTCTGAGTCAAACAAAGCATTTAATCCATTAGGAAACACAGGTTTTTTAGTTTTGTGGAAAAAAAAAAAAAGAGTTCATTTTCATTCAAACTGGACAGAATACTCTTTTAATATTTGGATCAAGCTACAATTGAAAAAAATATAATTTTTCAGCTGAGCTCTGGTGTACATGGGTCAATGGGTATCACAAAAACCAGTTTCTACTAAGTACATACAAACTAACCATTACAGTATTATAAATTCTATGATAAGCTGTGTGGGACAAAGTCTTTACATCAAGACTGCAGCATCCTGACTGTATATCAGGCTGATCAGAGTGTTGCTGCTTGTGATAAAGTCCATCTGATGTGAAAGAACTTTTCAGAAAGTTGTAGTGGAAATGCTTTTTCTGTCCAAAGGAACTCCTATCAAGTTTTGTTTCTAGATGAGACATCCTGGGAACACGGCTTTCACAGACTGAGCTCGTTGAAACTTTTTGCATTACCAATATGCTGAAAATGCACAGGTAGTTTTTAAAAATGCAGTATCTCTGAATATATATATATATATTTCAAATTACTCAGGTCACATTGTAGAACTACAGTTTTCTGTTTCTGGCTGCTGTAACATTAAGTCACAAAATTCTTTATTCATCTACACTCCTTTCCTATACTTTCAAAAATAGCTTTTTAGTGGAATTGCCTAGACAAAGAGAAACTAACTTATTTTCCAAATGACTGACAAGAAATACCTGCATAAGTTAAGATCTGATCAGAATTAACAAAGGATTTGATTCAGCAAAATCCACATCTAAGTAACTTTCTCTACATTAGTTATTTTACTCAACTACACAGGCTGCAGATATATCAAATTATGTTCAAAATTAAGGTTTGCAAACTGTACCCTCATTATGCAATTAAAAGTGGAGTTGAGGGAATGTTCTTCAATTATTTATCCTCACTATTTTTTCATGCCTGCCAAGTTGAACAAATACTGTCAGCAATGAATGTTGTCAGCAATGCATACTGCTTTGTTATGCCTCAGCTGCCAAACACAGATAGAGGTGATCCTGTACCTAAATATTGCAAAATCTTTCATATAGTAATTGGCAGCTGGCATCATCCTATAAGATTCTTACTGCTTCGCTTTATCGGCCTAACTTGTGGACCTGTATCACACATGTTCATTTTATTCACAAGAAAATTGGATATTTTGGGCATACACATACATGTGTATAAATAACAATACTTAATACACATAAATGAAATAAGCTGAAGTGTTTCATAACTTTCAGAAAATAATAAAATATGTATTAAAATAAATGTAAATTTCTAGATTGTGAGCATAAATATGGAAAAATACAAACCTGATTTATAAACTCAAAATAATCTCAACAGTGATTTAGCCATAGTTTTAATAGCATGAAAATAACTATTTTAAGGCCAAGAGTAATTTAGTTTTGACTGTCTTGGCAATCCTTTGTTCTCCAGGTCATGTAAGTGTTGGGCAAATTATAAACCTGTAATTCTATCCTGAGGTCAAGGGACTTCAAAATTGATTTGATATATTGGTCTCCTGGAACGTTCTTCCAAGGCCAGTACTCTCTAAAGTGTGTTTATGAGTTGCCTGCGTTAAGAACTAATAGAGTCATATAATATTAGCAGTAGAGCAATTAACCCTCAAATGTAGGATTTTTTAATGAAAGACAGAAAAAATTAGACTTATTTATGAGCAGTCAATTTCTATAGAGAAATTTTAAAAATAACATGAATATAAAGTGTGGATATTTGACTTCAGATACTAAGTCGGACTGTATCATGAACATTTTTTGGTATAATCCTTATTTTGGGAAGGGAAGCCTATTAACTCAATACTTTATATGGAAAAACAACAACAGCAGCTACTCCAGCATAATACTTAAGGAACATAAATACATACAGAAGTCACCAACTGTTTTCATCAGGACCCTGAGGCTATAGCATCAGAATTGCATCTGAGGTGCTATTAACATTGAGATACCTTCCAATGAGAATGACCAAAAGCACCACTGACATCTCGGAGGGTGGCAGGAGAACAGATCCTGTCTAATAGACCTGGGAAATGCGTTGCTGTTTGCAGAGAGAAACTAGTATGAGTGAGCTGATGCAGCAAGAAGAAAAAAAAAAAAAAAAAAAAAAAAAAGTTCATTAAGTAAAGAGAAAAATTATCAGTTTCTCCTTTTTGTGACCTGATTAACCCTTGCAAAAAATCAGAGAGTGTTGAAGCTGCTCATTTAACGCAGGCTTTGCTCCGTCCTGTAATGTTTGCCATTGATGGCAAGTAAACTGAGAGGTTTTCCATACAACATTGAAGTTTGCATTACAGCAGCACTTCCTAATTTTGAACTTCTTAATGTTTCCAAAGGAAAGTCCACTACTAGGAAAATACACTGTAAAGCCCAGACACACATCCTGAACTATTCTCTCATCACTAGGCAAACATTGGAGTTAATGGTCCTTGAAGTGTTTAGGGTCAGAGTCTTGAACTCATTAGTAAGACATATATTCAGATTAGCCTGTTCACTTCTGATTTAAAAGAAATCCAAGAGTAATCATAATCTGAAATCTTAGAATCATTAGGAATCACCTAGTGTGATTCCTAAGGAGTCCTGTGGAAAATTAGAATGTTCCCCCCACCTTGTAGGCTATAGATTTCATGTGAGTATGAGTAACTCCTCATTTCCATAGAGTACCAGGAGAAGTTCGTCCTGGACAGTCCGTGGCTCTCTCATTCCACTGCCTTCAAATTCATAGCAAAAGCACTAACTTTGCATATGCTTTTACATTTACATTTACAGTAACTCTTCTATAGTTTAAAAATCCAGCAGCTGGATAAATTAATTATCAATAAACACACCAAGGTTAAAAAAATGTCAGCATCAGAATTAGAACAGCAACAGCTCTTACTGCAATGGATGACAATATTTGACCTGGTCACACAGTAGGAACCAGTTTGCAAAAAAGGAATCATAGTAGGTAAATAACACAACACAAAGCAAGATCATATCTAAAGACCATTGAATGTATTCAAATGCATTAAAATAGCCTTTCTCTTGCAACTCCAAAGGGCCTTTGAACAGACTTTTAATGGGTGTTAACAATACAAGCCAAAATTCAGATGGGTGTTTCACGATCAGCTTAGGTCAAGCTGCTCCTGAGAGGAGGCCTTTAGATCCCCTGCATGGTCAGCAATTCACCCTACCTGCTTGTACCCTCATAGCTGCACACCAAGTCAGGTCAGGCTGTTGTTTGTCTGAAAGCTAATACTGAAGGGAAGAAATAGGCATTTTCTTTTGGATCAGTTCCGGGAGCAAAATAACCATGCAGGGCAGGTGACAGCAGCAGGTGGTGGGGGACAGAGAATGGGCAAGGAGGAAGAGGTGGTTTGCAGTAGCTCAGATGTAGACCAGTTTAAGTTGTCATGAAACCATCAAGATATGTATACATTGTCCTAGCAAACTAGCTCTCTCCTACCAAGTCTGGTGACACAGGTTTTTTGTATCCAAATGTGCATTTCTAGACATAGTTATTAAACAAAAAGTATTTGAGCACACAGAAAAACCCTCTAAAGTGAGTTGCCCTAACCAGCATCACTTTAAAAAGGCCATCCATAGGTCAGAGCCCTGAGAACACTAAAAGGCCTTTATGGCCCTGACCTGCCTTACCTGGGCCTCCTCCCACCCCTGCCCACAGGTCCATTTTAGCCCAGGCCTGGGCAACCAAACCCTGCCAGAGCTATGCTGTAATTCATGGTGTCTGGGGCTCAGAAGAACTTCCTGTAGTCAGAAGCAGAAACAGCAACATTAAAGTTGAATAGCAGTCAAAAACAATTGCTTTGATGGCAAGTTTAATTTATATATATGTATATATCAGCTGAATCAAACTGACATTTAATTGCTAGTATAGAAAGGAACAATACTATTTCATTTTGTTTCCCTTTCCTACTATCTCTTGGTCCTCTATGGACAGTTGAAGCTCACTTCCTCAGGCTCAATAAGATAATTCAATACACTGACCTGGAAGGGTTTTGTCAGACTGCTCTTGGGCTGATACAGCTGTCTCAGCTGGCTCTGAACAGTATTATACCATGATGGGTAGAAAAGAGAGGAACGTGGTGTGCAGCTGTCCCCATCAGTAGCCGTCAGCCATGAGTTGTTAGCTCAGCCTCAGTCTGATCTCATTATTTCAACTGGGTAACTCCATGTACTAGCACAGGCCCTCATGGGGAAAAACAAACAAACAAACAAACAAAAAACAGGTGAACCAAGTGCTGTCTTGTAACTGCATTTGGCAGGGAAGGAGGAAAAAATAGCATTGAAACCAGCCTGTACTGATTTGAGAATGAGGGCACTTGAATGGGCTGTCTGTAAGCTCACTCATTGAAGTGTATATTTATTACATGTCAACATAAAGTAGGACCCTTCTCCTCGTGCTGAGCACAGGACTGCAGGCAAGTTTCTGGTTGAGGCTCAGAGGTGTTTAAACTCAGGATCAGGTTTTAAACCTGTGAACAGGAGATGGGCCAGGGCTTGAATCAACGATTCAGCGTTGGGATGAACTTGCATTGCAAACCTCCCCTCAAATATATATCAAATACATAATGAGTAGCAGCCTATGCCTATTTTCTGTGAAAAGCAATAGGGAGGAATGGATTATGTAGGGGACAGAAGATTTAGTGAGTAAAGGCAAAGTCTATGTTCTGTAAAACACAGAGTTCCTGCACTTGCAGCCGCTGTGATACTATCTCATCTCCATCAACAGCACCTCCTTAGTTATATATATATACAGGTTTCTTGGTTTATTAGAACAGAATTTCTACTTTGCTAATATGTAGCAGTGACATTTGAAGTGAAAGATATTTTACTGAAGATACTGAAATAAACTCCTCACTTCTCCCATTTTAGATACTATATACTGTAAGGTGAGTATACACTGTATTGTGTATTTTCTATAAAAACATTACATTTTTAACTTCCCCGAGTCCATGTATATAAATATTTGTACACGAAATTATACGATGGGCTTTGAAATTTATGCCATACATTTCTGTTAATGTTCTAAAAATATTTGTTCAGGCAAATGAAATTGCAGTAAAATATTTTACTACAGATCAGTCAAAGGTTCTCACAACTTTATCTTCCTAAAAAACAGTATTTCAGGCTATAAAACAGAGTTCCATTTCAGATACCTAAAAGGCAAATTTAGCCAGCTTGATTTGATTAATACCAAGTGGTTTAACATTTTTTAAACACTGAAGTCTAAGGTGAAATAAAGTCGAGATGTAGGCCTTTTACTTTCTTACTTACGTGATTTAATTTTGCTTTCTAGTAACTTGTACTGTTAAAATTGCCTAGGCAGTACATGGTGGGGTTATGTGCATATTTTCTATTGCCATTAAGAATAACGAGAGCAGGGTGTGTTGCCCAGCACACAGAGCTTCAAGTATAGAATTTTTTAATAAATTGGACTCCTCACAAAACAGAAAATTAATGCTGTACTCAGAACCTTAATGCCATACTCAGAATGATGTGTGGTCCAAAATGTGTTTTCAAATGTACTCCTTCGGGTGTCCCAAAACCTTAATCACAAGCTCGGCAGCCATCTGGCGACTCCTGATGGCTTACCACCCACCATGGAAGTCTCCTGGGTAGCTGAGTAAAAGCCTTGTTCTTCACCACTAGTTCTGCTCACACAAAAGTTCCTTTAATGTCAGAAAGGTTCCAAACAGCCCCTAAATCATATGCACAACATCAACAGTTTTCCTAGGTGGTTGCATGGGGTGAGTGCTTGTGTGCCCTTCATTGAAAGCCATTCTTCCCCCTCTTCCATCTCTAAATCCCTGCCAAAACACCTACCATCAGGTGAACATGAATCACTACCAGCTCACACCCAATTTTACCACATACTTAGCATACTTGCAGACAGCTCTTTAGCAAACCTCACACCTAACTTGCAGCATGCTCTTCTGCTTGGCTGGATCTCAGCTCCCACAAGAGCATGCTCTTCACCATACATCTGCAGCTCCTGCTCCCTACCCTCCTGCTCCCTACCTCTCATTTGCAGGCCTCTACCACCTCCAAATGCAAATTGCCAAAGCTCAGTCCCTAGTCTCCTCTGCAGAAATCTCTCACATCTTGCTGCTTCTTCCCTTCAGAAGCATCAGTGGTTCAGATGGTAAGTAGCCAGCCAGCAGTGAATGGATGTTCCAGATAATGGGTGCCAGGGGAACAGCACAGAGAAATTAATGGTCTGTGGGAATAGATTGAAGTTTGGGAATTTACATCAGAAATTTACTAATCCTCATGAAATCTTTGCATGTAGTCTAATACTTTTCCCCTTTGCCATGTTAGCATGTTGCTCAACAGATTGAAATACTTTTTCTTCCTCCCATTCACATGTCAACAACAATCGACAACTCAATGTATATTGGGCTCATGTAATTTCTACTTTTTTGTTTGTTTTTTAGGGGTTTTATTTTTGTACTTCTTTTCAGAGTTATAAACTGTTTTCTTGTGGTTCATGTATCACCTCTAAACACAGTAATCTAAGGGTCACCTCAGTAGTTCCTCAAAAAGATTTCAGTCACACCAGCAATCACACTTATATTGCCCAGTTTTGTGGCAGATATCTAAATAAGCAGATCTCTACATAAAGTCCTTTGTTACACATTACAGCTAAGAAAGAGAGAAGACCATGATATATTCAGCAATAAGTGTTTAACCACTTCTGATCTGAGCAATATGAAGGCTAGCCAATTCTTGTACATACAAACACCAAATAGATGTTAGGGAATTTTGTTCATTGTTTTGTTTGTTTTGTTATATTTATGCCCCCAGGAAATACAGTGTGGGAAAGTGTTTCTGACAGGAGACTGGAGACCTTGAAAATGGATTTGAACAAAAAAATTTGCAACAAAATTCAGATGATCACTGGTTTTACTGCTTTTAGATAAAGAAAATATAGTATAGTAAAATATCACACTTACTAGCTATTTTCTTCACTTAAAATCTGTGTCACTGCACAGCCATTACAACAATCCTAAACAAAACAGACTGGCTATTCTTACAACTGAAGAAAGGTAGCAGGAAAATTAACTGCCTGGATTAACTGAAAAAGGTGGGAGACTGAAATACCTGTAGATGGACTAGACACATTTTTCAACTACTAATTGGCTTTGACTCTGAAGGAAAACATGAAACAAGCAAAATGTGCCTTTGTATACATGTTAGTACACTGCAGAGTCAGCTTCAAGAAAACTGGAAACTCTTTTTTAGAAGTCTGAATGAATACACATATGGGAAATTCAGTGTACAAGCAAACTTTGTACCAAATTGACAGTTAGGCTAGCAATTCAGATACATGTCTGTACAACTTTTCAGTGATCTTGGCTACTTCACGTTTCCTTTGCCCCCAAAGGCGTTACTTTTGTCCAAGAAGCTGAACACAAACTAACAGCAAAAGGAGTTGCAAGGAACTACAGACGATATACTTTCCCACTATATAAAAAGCCAAAGGCAATGAAAATAAAATGTAGTACAAAAGCTTTCTATTCATGCACCATGATTATAGATGTTTTTTAGACCTGCAGAAGTCAGATAGATAAACTAAGTTTCCAGAGAAACTGAAGTTCAGCTTTTTTTTTTTTTTTTTTTTTTTTTTTTTTTTTTTTTTATATATGCACATGTTCATAGTTTGACCATGGTGCTAAACAAAGATGAATTTTTGTCAGATATTTAGAATCCAAACTTCTGACTTTCTCAGACATTAAGGGTTAGATCCACAGTAGCAATTCAGGATAGAAGATAGACACAAAAGCTAAAAGTGTCATGAAAAATACAAGAAGACATCCAAGTTTAGAGTTGCTGTGGAAACCCTACTGCTGAAACTTCTGACTTTTGTGCCTTTGACTTCTTGATCATAAGGTTTCACTAAAGGAGTGTTTGCATTGAATATATTTTCTTTTCTCTCTTTTGGAGATGCATTTGCATGAAAATGGTATCTTTGTTTCCTGGGATTCCAGCTGCTCCCACTGCTTGTTGCCCACCTGAAGCCATAATCCTCTGCATGAGACTGAACAAACAGCTATTGTGGACATGATTAAGGCCTTCAGGTGGGGAATGGTTACTAGAGTAAGATGAACTCTTCAGATAAAAAAGGTTTCATTTTCATGCAAACTTTCAGGGTAATAAATAATGAGAGATGAAAAAACAGAAAACAATGACACATGGCGGTGACTGAAGTGTTTCTAAAGATCTTCTGAACTTTTCATTGGAAAACTTCCTGAGTACATGGGAAGCTGCTATGCCAGCACCATCTAATAAGCAGGGTACTAGAGAAGACCACAATTAGTAGACAGCATGACCTGTTCCTTCTACGTAAGGCTTATTGTAAGGTTTATCTCTTACATAGGTATGAGACTTATGCAATGGTAAGAGAAAAACACAAGATGATTTCAAGTCCACAAAAACACAAGCTGAAGCACATTAGTTAGCCTACCAGAACTTAGAAATGTGAGCAATCTCAGTCCTTTCTCTAAAGTGCTAAAGAATAAAGAGTAGTTGGTCTACTCTGCAAGTGAAGCTCAAGGACATGCATTGAGTTTGCATCTCTCAGGTATTCTTTATAGATAAAAAGGGCAAAGTGAAAATGTGGGATAAACTGCTTGCAATCTCTGTGTTAAATGAGTTATTAAGATAAAACTACCTCAGAATTAGACAATGTTCTGCCACAGCTATAAAAGATGTTTGAGAATGAAGTGGTTAGGTCACCACTAAAATGAGAACTGTACACTCATCCAGAATGGAAGCATAGTTCAATCCCTTATTAGTGTAGGGCTAATGTCAAAGTTAGGTCAGGTTTCTAAATTTTGAAAATCTTTGGTACAAAATCTGTTAACTGGTAACAGTAATACCAAAGGCAAACTGTATTCCTATGTCACATAAATGATCCAACAAACACAGTTAAATAGACATATTCAAAATTACACTCCATGCAGTACTATACTGACACACTACATGATCTCAGTCGTACTTAATTCTTGACTAGAATTCTTCTAGAGAGCCAACAAACTAGCTAAAAAGCTGTACCCATAAAGAAATAATATTATTGGAGATGCTAAGGAATATTGAAGATGGTTCAAAATCAGGTAATACAAGTGACTTTAGTTAACACTCCAAGTTATGTACATTCAGGCCTGTCACAGTCCATCTCATCCTAAAACAGTCAGCTCTTTTTCCTAACCAAAAAGCACTACTGGCCATCCTGTATGCAGTGAGCTTACAACAAGGATAGAAGGAAGAAGAGCTCATTTAGCAGCACTGTCTGAAAACTGTTCAACAACAGTGGCAAAACTTTCGCATTTGCAAAATTATGTTTCTCATAATATCTTACAAAAACCAGCTTCCCTCTTGATTACATTCTATTTTTATGCTCAAACTACTGTCACTTTTAAAGGTTTTAACATTAACATAAAAGAGCAGGGACCAGCTTTGTGGCAAGCAAATCTCCAACATATAAATCTAAATACGTGCAACATCACAACTGTAAATGATAGAAAATTTCAGTCACCACCTGAGATGTGTTGGTAAGAGATGCTGGAAGGGCAGCAGAAAGACCAGCTTCTTTACCCCAACCTAGTAATGAACTGTTGTGTGACCTCAGGCAAAATCACTTTAGTGCTTCATTCTTCTGCTTCCTTTCCTACTGTGTCTATTTAGACTAGGAGTACTTGAGGGATAGGGACTGTCTCATATTCTCTATTTATAAAGTATCTAGCACAGCAAGCCCCTGATCTTGCATGAGATCTGTACATGTTATTGCATTACAAAAAATAACCATAGCAACAAAGAAGATATAACCAAATTAGGCAAATATGACAGGGATTAGATTTACTTGTGAGAAGTTTTACTGAATCTTTCATTTAAAATGCAATCAATTTTAATGAATAATTATTACAGCAGACCAAAACAACTGTGAAAATGTATGCTGGTGAACTACTACACAAACAGAAGGCTGAAGATCAGCTCTGGGTATGTTAAAGGGGCCTAAAGTTAGCCTGTTATAGAAGATTTTTGTTACACATTTTGTGTTTTGTTCTGTGTTCAAAAACAAAAGATATTTACCAGATTTGAAAGGTAGAAAACACTTTTCAGTGATGCTGTCTATCTATGGAATTTCACCCAGTTGCTTATCATATTGACACCAATAACTTATTATTATTATTATTATTATTATTATTATTATTATTATTATTATTATTATTAAAGCTTGTCTTCAATGGTATCCTCTTTATTTGTCAAGACTTAGTGAAATACCGTAATGACTTTTCCCCATTATCTGTATGTCTTTTCAAAACAGGTTCTTGTTTCAACCCTGCATGAACTCATCTGCTGAAGTCCATGAGAATTTTATTGTTCATTCATTCCATCAGAATTTTTAGCTCCTTCACTGGGATGCTTCTAAGAAGAAGGAAGAATCTACTGATGAATAGAGAAATGTTTATTTATTTTTTCATGCCAAGGAAAAAAGCAGACTCAGAAGGAGGTAGCAGATAGTAAGCAAATAGATCAAGTAGCCTTGATGGAAATATTTATACTTCCTAAAATATATTGTGGGATGATATTATTTAACATACAAATTAATATCACTTGAAATGAGAGGCAAAGGATGATGTCTTTGGTATTAATGGGTATGTTTTTGAATACTATACCTGGGGCATTCTACTCCATTTCAAAGGCATGTATTTGCTCTTTAGAAGTAACCTCTTCTAATGGATGCAAACATAGCAAGGCAGCAAAATCACTTTGATCTTGCTTCCAAAATGTTTTATTTATTTATTTATTATTTATCTATTTATCCAGGGAATGAGTTTCTTCTAGAAAGCTCTGAACCCTTCTATTGATTATACCACACTGATCAACAAAGCTAAATCTTAAGATTTTAGACTTAAAGTATGTTTGTTTTGTTGATACAATCCTCAAATACACCTTTAACTCCTGAATATTTTAAAGATTTCTAGGTTCTTTTCTATCCTATTTTAATTCAGAGAGTTATAGACAGAAGTGCTTTTGCCAATGACATTATTCACTTCTATCTCAACGTAAGTGTTATAAAGAAGAAACTGTGTAGAAACTACAGTATTAACAGGGCTTTAAATATTCCAAAAACACTGTGAATCAGGTAAAAGCTACAGAAATGTGTCCTTTTCTATAATGGAGTGAATGAACATCTGAAATGCTGAATATCTGTAGCTCTTAATACTGTTAGATGATATACCTATAGACTAAGTTCTGCATAATTTCAGATGAAAATAACTGGAATACAGAGAAATACTTTTGACTTAATACAGTTTGATGAAGAATTTTGTATTTTTTTGCTATATGGAATTCTAAAATCTTATGGAAACAAACTGAAAAACACCTCACTAGTTGGATTTTGTTTGCTTTGTATTTTTTTTCATTAGAGCCAATTATTTTTCTTGTACCACAGTTTTGTCTGTATTTACATAAGACAGAATTCCATGAGCTTTTTATCTTAGCAAGATCTCTTGGTATAAATATTTTTCCCACAGATTTAATCTAGTATGCAAAATTTCTAAGGTCTTAATAAAAGAACAAAAGCAATAGGGAACAATGCAAACTTCAAAGGCAGCTGACAGCACATTAAGTTACTGTATCTTGCACTAAAACAATTGTTTGGTATCCACTAAAAAAATTACAGCACACAAGGCTGTTAGAATATGAACACTTGAGTGTGATCTCCTGCCTTTATATAGTTTACACAGGTCAAACTCAGCCCAAAAGGTAAGTTCACAAAACCCAGCGTTATACAAGCAGTTTAAAAGGTGAGAATTCTGTTGTTTTATCTTTGTTTGTTTATCTACTCGTAAAGCTATTGTTATTAGCTTGTAACCCATGTATAATAACAAATACTCATCCAAGAGAAATATTATTAATAACAAATTACACAATAATTTGATTAATCCAATAAATAAACAAACCACAACTACCCAACACACTATAATATAAAGACTTAAAAAGAAAGGAAAGTAATTAAGTTACATATTTAAAACATTAATGGATATATGACCAACTCATAAAATATGCATAAATGTTAAGATCTGACTTTCCCTATTATTACTCAGATTCTGACAACAGCATTATTCAAACACAAGGTTTGACCTCAAATGTGAATTTTGCTGAAAAGATAGTTATTGAGTTTTTCAAGCCCATTTTGATTTATCACGAAGTTTGAGCTTTCTGTCCTTGATAAATTATTTGGATGATATTTAAAATACATTTTATTCTTTGTTCTAGACAGATTAAGTCATACCCATCAATGAGGACCAAATGTAACTAGTTGCTCTTCTCCAATATGTAATGTCACCCATGCACTGCCCAGAAGACTGGCTGGTAGAAGCTAATCAGCCAATGGCTTAATTGGCTGAACAGTGATGTTTACACCTTTGAGTTAATCTTATATACCAAGTTTGCTGAACAGGAGTGCAAACCCAAAAAAATACCCACATAAATATTTAGGCACCATTGAATATGAACATTTAATGATTTTGCATTAAAAAAAAAAGAGATAGAGAGAGAGATCATGAATAAAACACAGCTGGAAATAATACTTTATTTCTAACTGCTTAGGAAAAAAAAAAAAAGAGGAAGTAGAAAAAAGCCTTTAGGTGCAATATTTATATTTTTAAAGTGAATAAAACAGATATTTTTCAGAGAGTAGCTGAGTAGCTCCTTCAAAATAATCAACATCAGGGAAAGAAAGAAAGCAACCTCACAGCTTCTGCTTGCTAATCTTGCACAAAAGGCACTGTTTCCCAAAACCTTTCCTTCAAAACCTTCCCCCCATCTAGTGGGCAGGAAGTGGGACTACTACTGGATTTGCCATTGCCCGCTGTGCACGCCACCAATTCCCAACGTGTGCAAGGGAAAGCTTGTTTGTTTTAATCGAAGACAGGAGCACCAGTGCTCCAGTGCTGTGCATAGCCTCCTAGCACTGACACATGTTGACTTCAGCTACAGAATGCCCTCCTATGACACTGTGGAGACACTTGACTTCCTACTAGGGAAGTGCAGCTTTCTTTCCCAACAATGGGCCAACTGGTTTTCATAACAGAGATAAATGCTCCCTGCTGTGAATTGTGATAGAAAAACATGTCATACAACCAACAATAAAGACTGGCTTTTCCTGTTTTTATGTGCAGCACAGAGGAAACCAAGCACATGAACTGCACTTGGCTCTTTACAAGTCAAAATATCACTTCTTTTAAATGAGAAGAGGAAAAATGCAACTCATTTCTGACTGATTTTCTCACTCGGAAACCCATTAGCACTTATTTGCTGATTTGTTATTATGAAATCTTTGAATGTAAAAGTCATCTGCTTTATTAAAAATAGTATTGGTTATTCAGTTAGGATTTCTCCAACCTTTTAAAAGCTGTTATAATTGTTAACAATATCCAGATGCCATTCCGATGATCCCATGCTGTTCACTACTTTTTACATTCTCTGCTTTTGCTGACAAAAGATTACTTGCTTAAAACCCCATCCTGCTTCATCCCACCATCTTGTTCACTTTCACAAGACCAGCATGAGTCCTGCCTCCCTTTTACAACCTGTCAGTTTTATTTTGATGCTTCTGATTAATTAGTTCTGTGAAATTGCATTGTAAGTTTTCAATGCAAATCAATATTCCTACACCCCTACTCTGTTCATGTGGCATGTTTGCAATGTATGTTTTCTCTTCTTGCTGTCTTCACATCTGCTTAAACTGGAAGAGGGTAATGATGAAGACTTTTCATTGTGCTTATGGATGATCCTGCCAATTATTATTAGCCAATAATTTTATTGGCTAATATTTAGATCTTGCTGTGGGTTAGAATTTACAGAAAGTGATTAAGATGATTGTCATCATAATCAGAAATTTTGATCTCTCTGACCTCCTCTACCCCAGGTGCACACATTTCCACAGGTCAAGACAGTCTAAGTTTATGGTATGCCTCTGGTAATAGCTGATAATCAGATATCTAAAGTGACATCTATGGATTGAATAGCTGCCTATAGTACCAAAAATCACTTGCAAAGGAGTGAACTTTTGACAGTCTTGCCATGACAGGATTGAACACAGCTGTTCTTTAGCACCTTTGTTCTTTCTTGAGCAGAGATTTTCTATTCTCTTTTTCTATTTCTCTTAGTTATCTTCATCTAGATTCCTAGAAAGAAATATCAGTGCATGTGCTACACTGTCTAGGCACACTAAGTTTCCTGTACAGCAAACCTGCAGGATTTAATTTGTAAGCATTGCAAGGAAC
This sequence comes from Heteronetta atricapilla, assembly GCA_011075105.1. NCBI lineage: Eukaryota > Metazoa > Chordata > Aves > Anseriformes > Anatidae > Heteronetta > Heteronetta atricapilla. Next base: position 70,287,164 of record CM021731.1, on the reverse strand, counting down.
ACCAGTACACATAAAGGAAATCTGATACCTCCAGTGCTCAAAAGAGTCATTAGACATGCCAAGACTAACTGCACAGCATGTGTGTTTGGATGCATAAGACTCTGCACCTGTAGAGTGAATATTTGCTTGGGATCTGTGGAACTTCTAAGCCACAGGTGCTGAGAAGCTGAGCAAGTGGCAGTATTACTGTGTGCTTGTTCTCTTATTTTTCTTAAACTACCCACATCACTGCAAGAGGCAGGTGATTAGGCTAAGTGGAATTCTGATCCAGTATGTCTTTAGGACTGCTGAAACCCAGTATGTGGGTTGTGAATCAAGATGGTGATTGAACGACTAAATCCTTTGAGGTCCTTAGCATTTTAGGCAGTCACTGTGGTACTTTTTTTAAGCTGTGTTTCTACTACAATAAACCTTTAGGTGTTTGATTTTGAACCAAGTACTTCAAATGAGCAAAAATAACAATGACTTCATCCAATGTTTGTGTACTGTTTCATGTTTACTGTTCTCTTGCTCCAGATATAAAGCCAGTACCTCACACCTGGATATTATTGTTATTTTAGTCATGAGCTCTAAATCTCCTAGAGCATAGGAGGATTCCTCATTCATCCATATGGTGGAAGCCTGTGCTTTGGGAACAGGAGGTGCTGGACTTTGTCTGTGTTTATAAATATGGCATTTTGGCAAGTGCAAATTGTGAGATTAGAAGCAACAGATTAAGGATATTTGTTCCTGCAAGAAAGGATGACTACACTGTGACTGCGTAGTGAGTAGAGTGGGAGAGGTCATAGAAGAAGGGAGGGTGAAGAGTCAGAATGAGAGGCCTTGAATGTGTGGTTATCAGAAAGTCTGCTTCCACCCTGCTCTGGTTTCTGTTAATAAGACCACAGCTTGGAACCCATATGAAGACTCCACAATATAAATACATTAAGGCACATTAGCTACTATGGCTATAAAGAATCTTAGAGTCATGACATTATCAGATATACAATACAAAGAACAGATTCTCAGAGCAGCCAGCAAAAACAATTAATTAATTACAAGAATAGCCTGCCTGCAGTCTGCATGCCTGCTCCCAGACCTGAGCCTGATACCAAAAATCAAAGGCACAAATTAGATTTTAAGATGCTAAAACTCCCTTCAGCTTGATACAGAACAAAGTATTATAGAAAGGAAAGTCATGTCCTGTATATGTGCGGAGTGTGGAAGGAATAGAACCAATACACGTGGACGCATAATGATAACTAGGATCTCTGTGGCACTGCAGAAGATCCAGGAAAACTAACAAATGCTGACTTATGCTCTCTTGTGCTAATAAACTTGGGATGGGGTTGAAATAGGGGAGAAAAAGGGAAAAGAATAAAGCACAATATATAAATGGTTGAAATTCTCTATCCCCACAACACAAACAGCTTACAAATTTTCCATATGGAATCTAAGAATGTTGATATTTAGCATAAAAGTTTTGCGTCATTGGATCAAACATTAAAGATTATTAATATCCTGAGCAGTCCCGCCAGTTCTTGTAGTTATATTGATCAATATTAAATACCTTTTTTTGCACAACAGTTCTGAACTTTGGAATGAAAAAGAAACAGATACTATCATTCCAAGGGTTTATATCATATCAGAGGTGCAGTGAGTGATATGTTGGACCATTTCTATCCATTTCTATTTGTCATTAATGAAAAGAGTGAAAAATTGTGTTACAGGTGGAAATGAAGGAAATGAATATTTTTATTTTTATTTTTTTTTCCCTAGTGATTTTCAGTCCTTATTACCATATTTTACTGAACAGGGTCCATACATGTGAGCTGTAAGAAGTTAGAAGGACGTCATCATCTATACCATGATTCTTTATTTTTATTTTTTAGTTCAGTGAATAGGTGTAAAGAAATATTATTCTGCAAAGATATGGAAGTGGAAGTAAGCAGCTGTATGTGTTACACTTACTAATAGAAAGGAAAATTCAGGGAGAATAAAGAAAAGGAGAATTGATTAATTTGATTTGTCATTTTTTGAATGCCAGCAAAGAGGAAAACTGATTTGAAGTACTTGAGACTTTTTAAATATATCAAGCCCTTCACAGTCAAATTTAAGAACCTGCTTAAGACTTTATTTTTATTAAGAAATTTTAAAGATGAAGGAGGTAGGGATGTTTACTTATACAGGTTGCTCAAGACCCCTTTTCTACAATTCTGCCAGAACTTGTTAGCAATGTACATGTCAGAGTTGAAATTAAGCACAATATTGGTATGCCCTTTACAGATGGGTATCTTGCATATACACCATGAAGGTCAGAAGTAAGAAGAGCCATTAACTCACTCTGTCCCCAGGCTCATGCTCTGCAGGGCTGGTCCATTCAAGTCACGATAAACTCTGAAATATAGCCCTGATGCTTACAATTTTGACATTGTTAATCACTTATGCATCTCCTAGTAGTGATTAAATTTTATTTGTGTTTTCAGAGATTTTTCTTTCCTATTCCATGTTTGAACTGCTTTACTGAACTTTTACATAGTATAAAAATATGCCTACAAAGCAAAAAGGGAAACAGTGTCTAGAGAGAAATATTTCATGTAGAGTCACTTATTCAGGCCCAGACCGGCTCACTCCCAATTTCATGTGCATGAATAACATAATTGCCTTCAAGAGAAGTTCTTGCAGACCTGGATTAATGTTTGATGGATAAAGAACTAAACCCCATAACTAGATTCCTTACTCATATGAATAAAAACCTGCTGAGATAAAATAAATGAATAAATAAAGACATAAATAAAGTCAATGATCCTGTATATTCATAAATATTTTATATTTTTTAAAGACATACCTTTTTGATGTGAATGTTTTAACTGTGGAATGGTTCTGATGATCAACAGTGTACTGAGATGCATAATTCCAATGGTGTTAAGTAGTTTTATTACAGAACTTGCTTGTTAAATATAGGAAAGGATATAAAATGTTTATGAAATGTTACCAGTTCCAATAAAGGTTTGAGAAAAACTACCATGTCCTCATTTTACTGCCTATCACCTTTTTTGTTTGTTTGTTTGTTTTTTAAAAAATCTCAGCCTGAAAGAGTTGTGGCTCTATAACAATCTGACAGCTGTGCAGTAACACTGTCCGTAGTTGTTTTTTTTTTTTTTTTCCTCTTCACAGTGGAACCACAGGAAAAATATTTATGATTGACCATGCAGTCACACACAGTTGTCTTTGCTTTAGTTTGCATGAGTTATCTATATTCTGTACTATTTCCTGTTATATTTATGTTTGCATTCTACTGTTTTCATTTCAGATCTGCTAAAAAAGTGCAGAATCTGTTGATATCTGTGCTGTGGGGACCAGCTATAGCCCTGAGATATAGCATGTAGTTCAGCAAAGCACTTAAGGATACAAATAACCTCTTTGTTAATCAGCAAAACAATTTAAGTATGCAGTTGAGCATTATGATGAAAATAGGTGGAGTTGCTGGTGCTAAAACTGTGTTTAATAGTATTCTTTGCCTGGGTATCAGGGAATTAAAGAATGACCCTGTAGCTTTAACTATAGTTAAAATCGATGCTGAAAAATTGCAAAGAAATCTGACTAGTTTTCTCAGCTGTTTTCTTCTGAACAGGGAACACAATAAACTACGCTGTAAGGGCAAACATAAAAAATTGAAGAAAAATGTGTTTGTAACCTAGTATACTATTTTCTGCGTTCAAACAGAGAGACTTAATGTTTCGGTTGTGTTTACCAATTGGCATTTTATAGCATTTGTAGAGAACCTGGTGATTACAAATCTGTCCTGGTTTCAGTTAGGACAGAGTTATTTTTCCTCCTAGTAGCTGGTAGAGTGCTATGTTTTGGATTAGGATGAGAAGAGTGCTGATAACATGCTGGTGTTTTAATTGCTGCAGAGCAGTGCTTACACTAAGCCAAGGACTTTTCAGCTCCTCGCTCTGTCCTGCCAGCGGGCAGGCTGGGGGGGCAGCAAGAGCTGGGAGGGGACAGACCCAGGACAGCTGACCCAAACTGGCCAAAGGAGTATTCCATACCATCTGACGTCATGCTGAACAATATATAGGGGTGGCTAGCCAGGGTGGGGGGCCGGCTGCTCGGGGTTGGGCTGGGCATCGGTCAGCGGGTGGTGAGCAATTGCATTGTGCATCACTTGTTTGTACATATTATTATTATTATTATTATTATTATTATTATTATTATTATTTTCTCTCTTAAATAAACTGTCTTTATCTCAACCCACAGGCTTCACTTTCCCGTTTCTCTCCCCCATCCCAGAGAGGGAGGGGGGAGGGTGAGCGAACGGCTGTGTGGTGTTTAGCTGCCGGCCGGGTTAAACCACAACAAAATCATAGAATCATAAAATTGCTTGGGTTGGAAGGAATCTTAAAGACCGTCTGGTTCCTCTCATGGGCAGGGATGACACTGACTAGATCAGGTTGTCCAGGTCCTCATCCAACATGGTCTTGAACACCTCCAGGGATGGGGTATCCACACCTTCTCTGGGCAACCTCTTGTCTGTGCCTCAGCACTCTCTGAGTGAAGGATTTCCTCCTAACCTCTAATCTAAATTTCCCCTTTTTTAGTTTAAAACCATTCCCCCTTTTCCTTTCATTATCTGACTGAGCAAAAAGTTGCTCTCCATCTTTTTTGTAAGCCATCTTTAAATATTGAAAAGCTGCAATCAGGTCACCCTGGAGCCTTTTTTTCTCCAGCCTGAACATCCCCAGCTCCCTCAGCCTTTCTTCATAGGAGAGGTGCTCCAGCCCTCTGATTAACTTAGTGTCCCTCCTCTGGACCTGTTAATAGATCCAGATCCAAATGTATATTTGTCCTAGTTTCAGTTAGGACAGAGTTATTTTTCCTTCTAGTAGCTGGTAGAGTGCTATGTTTTGGATTAGGATGAGAAGAGTGTTGAAAACATGCTGATGTTTTAATTGCTGCAGAGCAGTGCTTATACTAAGCTAAGGACTTTTCAGCTCCTCGCTCTGTCCTGCCAGCGGGCAGGCTAGGGGGGCAGCAAGAGCTGGGAGGGGACTGCCCCAGGACAGCTGACCCAAACTGGCCAAAGGGGTATTCCATACCATCTGATGTCATGCTGAACAATATATAGGGGCAGCAAGCCAGGGTGGGGGGCCGGCTCTCGGGGTTGGGCTGGGCATCGGTCAGCGGGTGGTGAGCAATTGCATTGTGCATCACTTGTTTGTACATATTACTATTATTATTATTATTATTTTCTATCTTAATAAACTGTCTTTATCTCAACCCACAGGCTTCACTTTCCCGTTTCTCTCCCCCATCCCAGAGAGGGAGGGGGAAGGGTGAGCGAACGGCTGTGTGGTGTTTAGCTGCTGGCCGGGTTAACCCACAACTATATTTAATTTATTTAATCTAGTTCCTTATTAACAACATTTTTTTTAAATACTTCTATATAATTGCACATTCTAGAACAAATGTGAACTCATGAGATCTAATATGCCCTGAGAAGAATATGCCAATGTTCCGCTTTCAATATTGTCAATATTACTTTCCTTTGGGATTGTCTCCTTTTTGCTCTTACACACTTCCAAATTCAGGCCTTCCTTTTAGAGAAAGGTGAGGAGTCTAGGGAACTGCCAGTTTCAGTGCTACAGCTCATTTTGTCCCCCTCTGTGTCAACCTCTGCAGATCAGTCTTCTGGATGTGGAAGTTTCCATTACTACCATTCATTGACATTTGCACTCTCGTGAGAGATTCTGTACTGGTTATTGCAACCCAATCTCACCTGCCACATAGTCTGAAGTCATGTATGTTTGTATGGCCTTCAAGCTATGCTTCAGCATTCCTATTGTAAGTATAGGATTGGCACTGGCAAAAGAGAAAGACTCCCATATTCTGTGTAACTACAGAGCTCAGATACCAAACAGACTACAGAATAAAGCTGTATGGTTCGTACCAATTTAGATTAGATACAGTAAGGGGTAAAAGGTATGTGATGTTTTTATTGCTGTGAGTTATCACCAGAGGGATTCTGAGAAGCAGAGATGTGGATGAATGTATGTGCACAGAGGACTGGAGCTTGCTGATATAGAGCAGAGGTTCCCAGTCTGGAAAGAAGCACAGGAGTCCTCCGTGCAAAAAGAGTTGTTTATGTAAATAGAAATAAACAAAGATGGAGAAGGCAGAAAAAGCCAGAAGAGAAGTTATTTATGTTGTTCACTTGAATGTGAACGAATTTCCACTGAAGTGTGCAGGAAAGCAGAAGCAAGAACATCAGAAGTTTATCACATGGTTCAAGCAATGAGCATGAGGAGGCTGTAAGCATTTCAATGAGCAAGGAGTTACAGCAAAGTGGACTACAAAGAATATGTATTAAACAGCTGCAATGGGAGTACTTCTAAAACAAGTGGTCTACTTTTGACATATGACTATGCCTTAAAAATAATCCTACTCCTGGAGCACCTTGCCCCTTACATTTCTAGATAGAAAGGATCATTTAAGGTCCATCAAGGAATACCTGCAAGATGACCTTATTTCTTTGGTTGTTACCTCAATTAAATATTTTTACAGGGCCTTGTATATTGCAATATTGACTTACAGCACCTGGAGCCCTCTTATGCATCCTCTCACAGCTCTGATGATGTTATTATTATATTAATATTTATGCTTTTATTCTTACAGCAGATTCCTCACAAGACATTTAATGTGACTATTGCTCATGAAACTTGGATTACAGCAATTTAAGTATGACAATACAACGGCATGCTCTCTACTCCTGAATGGAAAAGTAAATACCTATTAATTGCTTAATGCCTGGTAAAATAACTTGGTTTTGGTGGACATGCACCTAACTGTGAAATTGCAGTTCTTTTTTATTCCTTATTAATCATATGAAATGAAATGTGTCATGAGGTAAACATGTTTCCTACTGTACATAGAAGGGATCAAGCTAAACACAGTCTAGGAGAGTTTACTACAAAATCTGAGTATTTCCCAAATTGTTTTTTCTCTGGGGAAGGGGGGAAAATGAGAAAAGAGGAAAGAAACAATTTAACCAGCTCTAGACCTAGTCATACTGTTCCTAACTCAATTTCTTTTTAATTACACTCCCCTGAATCAACCTTCCCATTTTATTTTGATGAGCAGCTCAGACAAATCTTCACAAACTCCTGCTGGAGTTTGCTGGAAAAATCTTTCTACAAGAAGAAGTAAACTTTATTCTTTCTTTAACATGTTTATTGGAAAGTGCAGTGACCTCATTTAAGTACACGTGGGTAACCTCATAAATACTGCAAACGCATTATTGTAAGAGTTAGCAGATTACAGTCTGATACCCAAGACCTCAGTCTGCTTATGAGCTATTTCTCTGAGCCCAGAGGGATTCTACGCAGTGACTTCTTCTGCTGTTCTCTGCAGACTTTGTGGAGTCTCTTTAGCCTGTGAGTGTGGTAAACGTAAACCTCCCAAGATCCTTTGAAAACTCAGTTTTGCTTTGCTTTTCCAATCAGTAATTATTTAACAATACAAAAATATGATCACTGTTGTAGTCTGTGATATCACCTCCCTCCCATACGTAGAATGACATTTTGAGACTACAGAGGAATAGGCTTTAGAAAAGAAATGTTTTCTGTGTTTAGGGGTAAATACAGCACTTGTTAGAGTAGGAGTAGCAGCATTTCAGCTAAAGCAAGGCAGGCTCTTCTGCACAACTTTCTCCCATGCATCCCTGCCAATGCCAATGACCTACTTCACCTCCTGTTATTGTGGTCTTGGGCCTCTGTGCAATGCTGCCAAAACACCTCAGCCCTGTCCTTTGATGCCCTTTGTTATTCCAGTTCTGGGGCTCCCAAAAGGCTCTGCTAAGACCACCTTTCTGACCTGTGCTGAGCTCCCTCCTCTTCCTCTCCCCAAGCTGCCATGCAGCTCTGTGCAAATACCACCCTAGTGCCCTGGAGTACCTTCTGCTATCTTTGCAGTCCTGGAGTCTTTTACAGAGCTCCATAGCTCTGTAAATAAGCCTCCATCCTGACCTGCAGCAACCCTTGCTGTTAGGATCCTGGGGTCTCTTCTGTGGAGAGTCTGCCAATCACTCCCAACTACTGCCTAGGGGAACTAGGTGGATTTTTCTTCCTTTGCTTAGGGGTGGGAAGAGAAAAGGGGCTGTTTTTAAAGCTTAATAGAATCAATGAAGAATTTAAAGAATACAGTTTAACATGTTATGGAAACAAAGGCTTTGCTCTGGTTCACTGCAGCAAAAGCACATGAAATGACACTTTTCTACTTGTGGGAACACAACATGGACTGAACTGGAAAGAACACATAGGAGAGGATTAGTAAGAAGCAATCAAAGATTCTAATAAACAAAAGAAAAACATACATTTCTTTGTGTGTAATTTGAGGTACAGCCCTGCACAGCTCAGCTCAGCTTCCTCATAGCATTCGCTATAGATTTCCCATACTCAGCATTTTTGCTCTCCCCCCCATTTTTTTTCATATCCTTGCTCATGTGGACTGTAACCCAACAAAAGCTGATGTGTGCTTAGTCTCACTGAGTTCAAGGTGTTTGGTTCATATATATAACATTACTTGTGAGTGAATGGACTGGCAAATATTGAGGATTTAAATTGTGAAATCTTTGAGAGAGAGATTTGTTAGTTTTGCCCACAAAACTTTATAAAAAAAAAACAACCAAACAAACAACAAAAAATCATCAGTAGTACTACCTTCAATCATATCCAAATAGAATATATCACAATTCAAATGCATAAAATCTACTTTTAGTATTGAGATAACTCTTGTTCCTCCATAGTTTAGGATGCAGATGTGGCTTTTTTTTTTTTTTTTTTCCTAAGTCTTTTGCAGATACCTGCCCTACTATCTTAAAATCTTAGTACTCCTCATTTGGATATTTTTTGCTACTGATCAGTGTAGAAAACTTGTAGATGAGAACGATGTAGAAAACTTATTCTGTGGTCACTTCTTACAGTTTTAGCACCTTCTTTGCTTGTATCACAAATAGCGTTTTTTTTTTTTTTTTTTTTCCCCACATACGTGTTCAATCCTTTTCCTAACATCACCAGGAAAATTCATTTGCTATGATAGTGGGTTTTTTGGTCTGTTTTTTTTTTTATTTTTTATTTTTTATTTTTCTTAATCTTTAAATGTTTACACTTGGTAAGCGAAATGAAAGTTTTAATTTGTTTTGAGTTAATTTAGAATTCATGAAATATTTCTGTTTCCCAGACTTCCGTCAAGACTGTAGGTCAAGATTACTATGGTACATTTTCTGACTAGTCTGTCTGATTAATTGCTGGAAGAATCATCTTTTAGTATATATAATAGCTACAAATCACTAAAGACAAAAATGATTATTCCAAAATTTAAGATTTCAGGATAACACTATAGTCTGCAACATAATGTATCAAAGCAAAGTAATTTTAGACATAACAGAATATTGCTGTGCTGGGAAAAAAAAAAAAATAAGAGATGTTTCATAGAAATCTGTTCAAAATTGAAGTCAAAATGTTTATGTTAGAACTGATAAAAACAATTAAAATAAACTTAAAAAAAAATCACCTTAGTTTAAATTTGGCTAAAAGAAATAAATTCAACCTGCTTTCAGGAACAACTTAAGTCCAAGAAAAAGACATATAATCCAAAATATTTAATCAGACATAGCTACAGGTGATTTTCCCAGTACTCAGACAGTAACTCTAACTTTGACTTAGGTTCACTTTGAGTTCACAGGTCATCCATACTGGAACTCAGGATCCCACATCAATCATCACTGCCTCTGCCAGTCATTACCAAGCACTGGTTTGTTCCACCCTCAAATCCTGCTCTGCAATGGTTGCTTGGGAGGAGTAGGTATTCATTTTCTCCATCAGCTTCACACCTCAAATTGTCTTTCCTAATGTGATTGGATCCACAATGATTCTGTGGCATCTGACAAGTCTGTCATAAGAAATATTTAGAAGAGAACTGTCAGTCAGCCAACTATATAAAGAGGTTATAAAGAGGTATGCTTAGATGTATTCAGAAGAAGACATTTATTAACTTAATTGTATTGCAACTCTTCTGGACCCCGGCCATTGGTGGGAATGACACCACCATAAAAAACTGAAACACAATAGAAAGAGACTGTTTTCTAGATGCTAAAATTTGGAGACTTTCTGGCAGTAGCTTCATAGACTCTAACCTCCCTGTTTCATTTCTGACTATGTATGACAATGTATATATGACAAACAATATACATATATGTTGAGCAATATATATCCCTGAGCAGTTTGTACTGGATTTTATAAGTAAAGAAGTGACAAGAGAATATTTTTAAAATGTATTGCAGGTAGGGGAAAATATAGTCTTGAAAAGAAATGGAATTTTTTATTTCATAAAGACCTAAGAAAATTCAGGACCATGCTCTGCCTGTGCTGAGAAATGTGCAGAGCCAGGCACAACACAAATGTGGTCATGCATTATAAATGAATTTCATTAAAAAGGCATAGTTAAAAAAAAAACACTTACCATATCTTAGACAGCATTTAGAGATGGCAAGATGGCAAGAAATCAAAACAGATCTCAGACTAGATATATTTATGGCATATATTTTGTAATACAATCCTTTGAACTCCCAGGTTTAAATTTTCATTTTACTACCAGAGGCACAACCAGGACAGGATAAAGATCTAAGCTACATCAGGAGAGCTCAGAAGAAACTCTAGCAAAAACAGCTAACATATGTCCACGAGGAAATGACAATCTCTAGCCCTAATGACCTGCCCGCTGATGTCTTGCATACTGTCCTTTGCCACAACATGTCCAGCAAATCTGAACATATTTAATCAACTTTCTGAGACAGTTTAAGGGATTTGGTCCTTGTGTCATATCAAATCATTGCAGTGAGAGGCAAAAAAGTTTGGTTTCTTATGTTCTCTTCTCACTTCCAGCTATTGCCATACTTTGCAAACCACTGAAAACAAATCAAATATAACCCTGCTCTTAATGAGCTGGTCTTCATGAGGGTTTTACTTATTAGAAAACTCCTCTGTTTCCCATTTCTGTTTCAGAAACACAATGATCCTCTCATGATGGTCACATAAACTTGACACTGACATTGATTTGCACAACATGGTTTGAAACAGCTCTATCTCATTTCTGCTAGCACTTATAAATCCACACATCAAAGCTGGGATTAGAGAGAGGTGTTGCCCGCTGGGACCTGCAGTTTCCAAGCTGTGTTGCCACATTACAAGAATAAGACCCAAAGTAAATTTCTAGGATTTAGGCAATTTTGATGTCCCAGAAATCTGGTGAACATAGGGCTTCAATGATTAAAAACATCAGCATCTCATGAGACTCACATTTCAAAATACAAATAAGGGAAAAACAATAAAGATGTATTGCTAACACATTTCTGAAAAAGAAATATGACTTAACAGTTGTTCATCATAACAGTAACTTAACAAGGTCTTAAATCTGTGTTGCATTACCTTCCAAAAGGGCACAGTAAGAGCGTAGGTACAGAAGCATGCAGGGTGTTTTTAAAACAGTCTAACGCTGCCTTTACTTTCTGCACCATGAGTTGTAGTGGTTGTAACATAAACCTTATTGAACACAATCAATATTGGAAGAGAGGCTGGGGGAAAGGAGGGAGAAAATCAGTTGTGCTGTGGATTGTGTGACTAAAATAAAGTATTGAATTTCTGGTTTTCACAATGAAACACTCCAGGACAAATAAGGTGCTGAAGCAGGATTTAAAATTGATTGAGTAATAGGATTTTGTACTGTTCAGCAAGATTAGGCATGTTGGAGAAAGACTTATTTATTTCAGTCTGACAATGGATGAGAAAAGTGTCTAGTGTTCTTAGTTGTTATTTTAAGCAATTTACAGGATTACTTAGTAGTGGAGAGCCTGTCTCCCCTTATCTGTAATGTGTCACAGTAATGGTGATATTTGTATAATTGCAGTTTTCTTCATACAATTTCTGAATCACAGCAGTTGAGGGATCAAATGTTTGAATGCTGCTGAAGGGGAGGAGGGAGAGAGAGGAGGGATGTTAGGGGAAAAAAATAGAAACCAACTAAAACACTCTCTTACTAGGATCCTGACCTCAGTGACGTAAAGCTCTCCAAGTTTTTGGGACAGCATACTCTGTGACAGTGTTTTGTTTCAGGGGTATTATGCTGAAGTGCTGACTGTGCTTTCTCCAATTATGTCTGCCATTGACATGGCAAGGGACTGAAACTTCTCTTGCAAAGTGGTTGGAGGGAGGAAGAAGTTAAGAAGTTATTTTTCACTAACACTTAGGATGGGATTTCCTGTTACAGGCATTATTATTTTGTTCCTTCCTGTCCCTCTCTTTAAATAATAATAATAATAATAATAATAATAATAATAATAATAGTAATAAGGTAATAAGGTAAAAAAAGAAGAGCTGTAAAGCTTTTTTTTTTTTTTTTTTTTTTTTTTTTAATATTACATTGTTTTCAGACATCTGTGGGCAAATGTAGAAAGAAAACTATTAGCACATACAAGATAAGATTTCTGAAGAAAAATCATGTACAGAGAAAGTGGGATCTTTCACAGCAGTATGCCTATTCTAAGACCCAGGCATGAAATGGTAGCTTGTATTAGGAAAGAGCTCAAGGCAGGAAAGAGAAGCTGAAAACTCTGATTATTCTTAGGAATCTGAAATGCAGAATAATAAATCACTATCAGAGTCTTATTCACAACTGAATTATGGATTTTGGCCATTTTGGAAATTACAGCCATTTTCTTTCTGAATCTAAGACAGTTTAAAAGTTGGTCAAACTATACCAAGACTTAGCTTAAAGAATTCCTCTGGAAATCTACAGAAGCTGTATAATGAAAAGCTCTAGGTAATTTTAGCCCCCCAAATAAGCCACAGTGCCAGAGTCACTTTGCTCAGGACCATGGAGTTTAGCTCTGATTGACATATTGACCACTTTCCTTCTGGTAAATCCATTACTGCTGAAGAAACTGGAAAGTTAAGTTGCAAAATCAAGGTGACTTTCTTCTGAACATTGATTCAAAAATATAACGCAAAAAAATGAAAATCTGCTTTTTATTCTTCCTGGTAGACCAAATATGAGTCTATTTACAGGAGAAAATGAGTAATGAAAAATAACAATGCTCTACTCTTCACACTTTCCTGTAGTTAGGTTTCTGTGCTGCTGAGAAGCAAATAACATGAGAAGGAAAAACTAGTAGTACATACTGGTGAAAAAATTAAGCTAAATCTTTATGTCATGACATCACCTATTGGATTGAAGTATTCTGAACGTTTGACTATTGATACACACACTGCTTGCAGAACAGTGTGCCAACTGCAATGGATACCTACCTCATTTGCCGTTCTACCTAAATTACCAGGAAAATATTAAAAAATCCCCTAAAGATAAATTTTATGCATACAGCAATTTTAATAGGCACCTGCAGAAAGTGATTACATTCTCATGTTTTCCACAGAAAGAACCAAATTACCTTCAGGTTGAGAACTCACTGTACTTATGGCAGCAATAACAAAAATCTGCAAGTTTAGTTCTCACAGTTTCAAAGCTGATATTAAATATTTGGCAATGCACCATGTGGCAGAATTAATTAGACAACAGTCTCTTGAAAATTGGTGATTAGTATGGGCAGAGACAAAACAGGGGGGGGTCAATACTCTAACAAAATGCTCATTAGCAGCACTTTAATACTTGGATTGACTGGATTCTTGCTAGGCTCCAAAACAATAGGTTACCCAGCAACGAATAATAAAAATAAGACTATAAAAATATATGCATGCTATCTGGCAACAAACACACTCAAAATATGGGACAAATTATTTTGAACTACAGCAGCGATGGTCAGAATGATTTTATTTATTTTATTTTATTTTATTTTATTTTATTTTATTTTATTTTATTTTATTTTATTTTATTTTTTCTCAGAGAGTCTTTCACTGAGAAGTGAAACTTTTTTCAAACAGTAATTATGCCTCAGATAATCCCTGGGAGGTGAATGCACCAATTTTTTAAAAGTAGGTTGGATGCTATCCATGTCAGAGAGAAGCATATGAAGTATTGTGGATAAAAAGCTAATTTTTTCATTCACCCTGAACCCACTTGTTTACAGGTATGAGATTAGACCTCTAAAGTGCTTAATGAATATTTACTCTTGTGACTTCACGGAGAGTCTCATGATAGTTAATTTTGCTGTTGTTTGTTTTGTTTTTGCTTTCTTTTTAGAATACCATACCACTCACAGCAAGGGATTACGTAAGAATTAATACATTCATTAAGGGAAACATGCAGCTCCCAGGGCTCTAGAAAAACTTATGGGCACAATGTCTGAGATTCAAAACTTGGAATGAGATGTGGAAGAATGTAAAATTAATCATAATAATGCAATGTTTTGTGATTTTTGAGGTTTCTGGCTTGCAGTTTTGGAATGTCTTGGAATGTCAATATTGGCTGAACTTCTGGCTGCGCTGCTCATTAGATACGATGAGAGGTCTATAAGGAAATTATGAGAGGCAGAAGAGCTGCAATTATTTTCTTAGATACTGTTTTTGTGCATCAACATTCTGTTTAGAATCCAAACTGAAGAACAACCCCAGCGTATCACAGTTCACTAAAGCATATAGTTAAGAATGTAAGTTTAGAGGTTATACTATGTGATTAAGTTATTAGGCGTATTAGGATTATATATATATATATATATTTAATCTATGTAAACATGTAAAGCTATGACTACTCTGTGCTTGATGTTTTGAGAAACATCCACACGACATATTGTTTTATATTGAAACATTCTGACCTGTTAGAAGTGGTTAATAAGCAGACAACTAAATCCACTAAAATACTGTTAAAAACAACAAACAAACAAACAAAAAACTAAGATGATATTGACATTAGCCCCATTTGTGCTGTCAGTGTTTTGTGCTGAAAAACAGATGGAGAGGCCACATTTGAAATATATTTCAATCTTGTTATTAAGAATAGCAATTTTCAAAGACTCAGAAATGTCCTACAAAATAATATATGAATACTGTGAAATGTGTTTACACAGAGAACTTTATCAGAAATGGACTGATGTATGTGTGCTAGACAACTTCACTGGAAATCTATTTAGTCGTGGTCTTTCCATTGTATTCTACCTTATAATAGCTAGAACTAGGCTTTGCTGCACTTATTCTTTAACTTGTGTCATAATTACAATACTTTGGATAGCTATTTTGTTTAAATGATAGTTTGGTGTGGAGCTATGTTTAAGTGAGAAGGGGCATGATTTAATTATAATGAGCAACTCAGACTTTGAAGGACCGTGAAGATAATGTAGGCCCAGGGCTGATAACCTTGAGTGATGTTATGACTAGAATATACGGAACTATGTGCAGGTGGAGAGACAACATTACTCCGCGTGAACAATACCATTGTACCAATTATATTAGTGCTAGAGACACGTATACAGAGTATTTACACCAATCATAAGTTGTCGGTGCGTGCTGTTGTTAGTAGCCTATATATTTTTTGTTAGAACTTGCAATAAATGGAGAACAATTATACTCTCATCGTGGTTGCATTGTTACTCTGGGACCGTCTCCCACTCTGACAGTTTGGGATACCAGTTCTTGAAGCTTTGTTCCTCCTATTGACACACACATTTGCAATGGAAAGCATTGCAAACCAATCTTTCTGGAATACAGATAATACCGTTAAAGGTTTTTAAATTAACTAGTTTAGAATTCTCTTTTGTGCATCCTGCTTTTGGGGGCTGGTGAAGTTGATGTCACATTTGTCAGAATTGTTTTCCCTACAGACATGTTACCTAAAATATACTTGAAAAGACAACCAAAGCTCGAAGCTACCATCTAGCATATTTATCTCCAGCATTCCCTGTTTCTGCCTATGTATTACCTTGGTAGAATATCAAATATGGCCGTCACAAAATTACAAAACAATCACACATCACAGTGCAACAGAGCTTAACATATGGAGCTAATAGCTAAAACAGCTAATTTTCAACTTGTGAAATGCAAATAATTCACTGTCCCTAGACTACCTCTAAAGGACCTGTAAAGGAAAGAAAACCTATTATCAGCAAATTGAAATTCATTATGCAAACCTCTCCCTCACCACTAAAACAACAACAATAACAAAAAAGCAAACAATCCCATACTCTCTACTGTCTACAAAACCTCTGGGAATAAACCACTGGGTCAGATTAAATTTGGATCTGAAATGAAAACCAGTGCATGGATTTACACTCTTCACCTTCCTCTAGAGATTACTGTAAATCTAACCCATTAAGTCAAATATCTTTAAAACAAATTACTTGGAGGTTTTATAAGTAGAATTCCTATTTTAGATGAATGGTATCCTATGTTTCCCTAAGTCATCAGAGCAGATTCCATTATCTTTCTCAGAATACAGTATGTAAGTAATGTTGTCAGGATCTGGCCAGTCCTCCACAAGAAAAGATGCTGTTATTCATCATTCAAAGAACCCTTTGCATGATTTTTCAGTATATCTTGGAGTAAATAAATCATAAACTGTAGTTGGGCTCAGAGAAGCTCATTATCAAATACTATTTTTTAATGAGATAATAATAATGTAGAGTGCAAACAACTGCAGAATGTTTGCAAATGTTTCAATTAGTTCTGCTTAGATAACATTCATACACATCTCAGCCACCAGTCCCAAGGATTAGTTTGGATAAATACAAGTTGCACTGCTTGTTCAAAATATTGGTGTAAAAAACAAACAAACAAACAAACAAACAAACAAACAAAAAAAAAACACAGTGTTTCAGTTCTGCAAACTCAAAACACCTGTCTATATAGCCAAGGCAAATTCCTTACAAACTGAAATCTGCTGAAAGGAGACAGAAGTTTAAAATGCTGATTTGGATAAATGTCTTTGATTCTAAGAAGTAAAACAGGTGAGGTTTTTGAGAAGAACATTGAACATATCTTAGGACAAAAGCAAAGTATATTTTAAACATAGATATTAAGAAAATATTTATTACTAAATAGTTGCTATATTCTTTGAAAAGATGTAAAATATTAACTTTTCCCTTCTGTTACAACTAACTTAAAGCCTGACAATCATCCAAAGGACGTACAAATTCTCTAACGCACTAGCAAGGAATGGGAATTAAAATAATGACACCGCCATGGGAAAAGAGCAGAATCCCATGTCTACAGGTTGCCATGACAACATGGTTACTTGTGTCCTGCATGCTCTACAGAGGAGCTGAGTTCTGTGACAGAGGAGGAGTTATTTTATCTTGTTCAAATACTGCAATGTCAACAAGCTCTTAACAGGAAAAGGCTCAGTTGTGTGAGGCCCTGAACACCTTCATACTATCAGAGTCTGCATTGTCATAAGTTTGATAGGCAATTAATGTCATAAGCGTGGGCAGCTCTGGGATTGCAGTAACATACTCATGAATTAATTCCTGCACTGTGAGACAGAGTTAATATTTACTTTCTTATATCATTTATCAGAATTAAACTCTTTGGTTTTCCATTATGGAACCTTGATATTCAGTAACCCAAATAATGAATAATCTAACATCTTATCTAACTAAAGGGCATGCATTTACTATATTCATTTTTTCACTGATTACACAGTAGAGTTTGTTTAGAATTGAACGTGTGAGTACCTACACACAGCTGAAAGAGCACTTCTCCTAAAACCCAGTGACACATTTTTGTTCTTTCCATCTCTTGGGAACCTAAATTAGGATATTTTTTTTCTAGTGGCGAATGACCCACAGTGTCCAGACATAAGGTTTCTTTAAGATGTCAGGTTAGGTACCCAACATCATTAAGTATTTTTAAAAATGTTAGCCCTTTTCATTATGGCAGTAGATCTGGATGAGTCCATCCAGGAAGAAATCTGATTCCCTCTTGAAACTAAACTAAATTAAATACTCTACGTTTCTGCAATGACATTGAATACAGGACTGAGTTTCCTAAGTTTGCTTCTGCAACATATGCTTTTTCCTTTAGTAAAATGTAATGTTTTGTCACTCCACTCTTTCCCCTCAGGAATCATAATTTCTTATTAGCTGACCAAGACACATTTCTGTCATGTAGCATTTAAAGAAAAAGATTTGAAGAAAAGTGCTCCAGTTCTGATATTATTGTACATTACAGCCTCTAGAAAGCAGAGAATGCTTTCAGGGATGCTGAAAATCACCCTGTCCCCACATTACAGAGTTTATAGAGGTAACAAGATGAACTGTGTTGTATGACAACATTACTTACAACACTAGAAAAACAGATTTCATGATCCGAGTCAAGTTTCTTGGCTTTGCCAAGGATAACAGTTGTATATTTTAAGGATTGCACTGATTTCAAATGAAGTAATCATCTTTCCTGATTCAAATGCTGAAATCACTGAAACTGCTTTCTCAATCATTGATATTTAATGTATTTTTGTGGTCAAGTGGCAACTGAATTTCAAGTAATACTTGAGGGAAAAATAACATACCATTGCACTATGGCAGATGTAAGCTACCTTTAAAATATTTTAATATATACGCTTATACCAAAATAAATGCATTTAAAAAAAGGAAAAAAAAAAAAAAAAGAAAAAATCTTTATAAAATCATAAAATATCATTTTCCGTTTATTGCTTCTGATTTATTTCTAACTCTGTATTATTTTATTCAAAATGCAAAAAGACTCATGGAATTCTGACCTTTATTTCTATTTGAAGATGGGTATCTAGAAGGGCTCATTTTAAAAGCTTTCAGCAAAATAGCTTATTTGGCTAAAGATTTAATATTTTTACTGAAATATCTGCATATAAACCTTCACAAAGACACAGTTGTGGAAGTGCCTCATACTATTAAAGTAGGAATTCCTTTATATGTCTATGAATGTGCACATCTATGAAAATCTAGATGAGAACTGCTTGTACTAAATATCCATATCAGTGAAATTAAACTACTCAATTTTATGCATTGGGACAACTGTTTCCTCCAATTTTGTGGTATCAAACTATTGTCATGACACTGACAGAATGAATTCATATGTAAGTTCTTCGTGACTGTTCTTAGAATTCTCTCTCCACCCCTCAGGATTGTTTTTATAAGTTATAAGACTGAATACACCTACCTGATACTGGGCTGCTTTTCAATTTGGACTTTAAGCACTAGCCTTATTGTACTAAACTCAATTTAGAGAGCTGTGAGTATAGATGTTGCCAGGGCTAATATGACAATCTAATGAACAACATGCAACAACAAGATTAATTGAATAGTGCAGATCTGTCAGTGAATGCGGTAAGAGAAATTGTACAAAACAGAAAATGAAATTTTACATTTGGCAACTGTAGAAAGTCCAGCTGAGGAAAGAGTTTTTTTTTTTTTTTTTTTTTTTTCTTTTTTCCTTTTTCTTTTTTCTTTCTAACACCTCTAGACCTTTTCCTTAGCTAACTGTCCAAGAATCATTTTTAGTACTATATTTATCAGAAATGAGAATTAGTGTGTTGTATTCTTATAATGATGTACGCACACAATAGTAGCAAACTACTATTTTAAATGTAGCAAAAAGTTTGGTATTTCTTTTTGTGAGTGATGATTTTCTGTTTTTAAATAAAGCATTTCTGTATGTGCAGATTGAATCTTTGAATCTTCTGCCAGCTCTATTTTACATTTGTGCATGTACAAAATGCAGCTGAAACTCATGCTGTGTCTCTGAGCCGAAAAACACCAAGAGATCTTTGAGGGGATTTTTGCAGAAGCTTGCAGGAAGCATTTAATCTCCCCATGTAGTAGTAAGTGTTGTTCCACAGCATTGTCTACCTGGGCTCCTTTTGATGTAAAGGCTGGGATGGATGAAAGAGTGATGTGAGGCATACAATTAGAACATAATTCTGCTATCCCAAACTACCTGTAGTATCTATCCATCTTTGTTCTTTATTTTAAAGGATTTATTTATTTATTTATTTATTTTTTCCAGCTTGATGAAGAACAAACTCAAAATCAAGTCCAAAGCTGGATGTACCTGCCAAGGTTATTCTTTCGTGTATCCTGAGTGGTGGTATCTGAGTACCAGCTTCTCTTAACGTGGTTCAGCAAAACTAGAAACCTATTGGCAGTCTGCTTTGCACTTTAAATAGTACGGTCTCTTTGTCTCCATAATCTCTTTCACAGTCTGGAAGTTATGTGCTGACAGACTTAACAAGATATAGTTTGCCCTGTCTGCTGATGCAGCAGGGAGCTGGTTTCATGCACTTAGCTGTGCTATTCTGGAGATATGACCACACTTAATGTTTCTCAGAATGAATGCAGGAAGGTACTTCCTCCCCTTATGCCATTTAATGCTTAGTGGATACAAATCTCCTTGCACTCCTGAAGTTATCCAAAATAATTTCTTTACTGTTGCTTAGGTCTCCAAAACAAAGCCAAATGACATATTCTCCAAACATGTCTTGATACATGTGAGAACATTTTTCTGATAAGGTAAATAACAGAACAAAGGGAAATATGCTGCTTCAACCCTCCCTTCCCCCTTTAATTATCAGTGGCTGGAGACACAATTAATTTTGGAATTAAGACTGTCTGCATTCATAAAAAATATCCTTCCTTGTCTGGCTATGCTTTATTATTTATTTATTTATTTATTTATTTATTTTCTCTGAGCAATGTTAGCAATTATCTTCAGGGTTGTCTCTCAGTTGTCAATGGTCTGTCTGTGTGCAAGGCTGTTTCTTAAGTGTTTATAACAAGCTGTTTGTGACACAATGTGGCGCAGCCAGGAAGCTGACTGAGCAATGGGAAAAAAAAATCAAAATACTTTAGCAGGGCTGCTGAGACTGATATTATGGCATAACTGCAGATGTCTTACAACCTGATAACATCGCTGAAACATAGGGCTTCCTAAGGAGAATGATAAAACTTAAGTTTCAAATATTGAATGTGGCATAATTATAAAAAGCAATCCCCTGCTTCTGAGCTAACCAAATCCCTAACTAAAGGACATGGATTCCACAAGCCTCAGACAAGCCTTAGAAAAATGCCATCACTACCCACTCTGCACAATCCTAATATGTTAGGCATACATTAGGCAATTTATGGTGACACAGACATGGAAAAAACTGTGTCAGAAAAGGCTGGGATTTCCTGTTGCTGAAAAGCATGGTGTTGTTAACTTTGGAGATTGAACTCCTCCACATAAAATCAGACTTGAAGGAACAATACTTAAATCTCCCTTTCAAAGTGACCCCAAGGCTGGGGGTTCAAGTATTCTGGCCCTGAGGATAAGATCTGAAAACAAAGACTTGGAACTAATCTGTTCAAGTAAACTGGAGGTGTGTTGTAAATTGATAACAAGAGACAGACCAGAAGGCTATAAATGTATAGTAGTATATATAAATGTATATATAGTAGTAATACGCTGCAAGTGGTTAACCAGTCTTTTCTGTTTAGTTTTAATATCAGTAATGCCACACCTATATCCTAATTTTGCCTTTCTGAATTGTATCTTCAGCGTCAGTCCTTTACATTCAAACCAAGACAGAGAGAGGAACATTCTCAGAAGACAGATAACAAGCCCAAACCACTACTGCTGGTCAATCAAGTAATAAATATGTGTCACAAAATGAAAATTCTCTTGTAGAAAATGAACATTTGGTTGATGTAGGAGTCCCATAAGATGTCTGAATCAGGGTTCCTGTTAGTCAGAATATGTTATCACACCAGACTACAACATGAGAATATCACTCTTCAGTTTCAGTTTATGGTACAGTGATTTCAGGTAGTTCACTTGACTATAATACAAAATTTCTAGAAATACTATCTCACCCAATGCCGCTCATTTTATGCTCATCTTGCACCTTCTGTGCTTCTTTGTATTTGAGTTTCTAGCAGGTCATATCATATACTCCAAGTAACAGGCACTATCACTGCTCAAAGAGTAGCATGGGTCATCAGACTGTGACACCTGGCACTTTGCAACCTTGAGACAGCCAGCCCAGTGGCATTGCCAGAGTATCACTGGAATATTACATACAAGCAAGAAAGCAAATAAGTAATTGGCACTTCAGCTCCCTATATCATCCCTTTAATTGTGGAGTTTCAGTCAGTTTTTTTGTTGTCAGTGATTCATATTAGCTATAGTCTGGCTATTGCTAAAGAGGAGTAGCATTAAGCACACTGAGAACTTAGAGTAAGTTCAACAACAGAGCAAGAAGGTGAGCTTGTATAGCTGAGAACAAGGTTATGGTTACCACAGGGTGGACTGGGATGAGCAGAGAGCATCCGCATCAACATAACCAAGTCTGTCTTGGATGCTATCAGTCCTGTTAACTCTAAGGCATTATACAACTCAGCATGATTATGTTTAAGTAAGAATTGCAAATAAAGTTACTGTGCTTCATATGTGGTTCTATATATTACTTCTTGACCTCTTATATTGTGGTATCTTTCAGGATAATTTTGTTTTTATTTATCCTATCAGTTACAGTTCTATTCTAATTTGCCAAAATATAGTCACCCTCTTTGCATTTCAATTAAAAAGTACACAGCATTCTGTTCTAGATCTACATAACAATAACACTGTTTATCTGCAGATATTAATAATTTTACAAAACTGGTAAGTTCTATTATATCAATTTTGTAGGTGAAAAAAAAAAAAAAGAGAGAGAGAGAGATTACAAAATTTTACCCAGAACAGGGATAGAACAAGGTCCAAGGTAACGCTGTTTTCTAAAGATATAGGGATATGTATGCTGTCACAAATGTGTAAAAACTCAGAACAGTAAACTCACATGTCTCTGAAAAAACTCTTCACAGGAAGAGTCATGACTTCATGATCTATGAGATGTATTTTCTTTTTAAACTTTCCCACCAAGGAATGCATATGCTGGCAACGTTGACTGATGATGCCATTAGTATCTCTTCTTACAGATCTGCCCTGTGACAAGTCAGATTATGAAGTGTTTAAAATACTGAAAACCAAAGATATTTTACCGGAACTATTTTCTGAGAACCTCACCAAATTAGAAATATTTTAATTTTCCTCAAATGACATATAATAAAAAAACTGCTGAAAACAATGAATACATTTTTAATATATATATTTAATAAAGTGATGGAACTAATTGTAAAAAAAAAAAAAAAAAAAAAACAAAAAAAAACAATAAAAAAACCAGTATCAGGAGGAAGGATTAAATATTTTATATTTAGAAGGCCTAAAAAATACACATGATCAGAAGGATATTCACCACACATAAATTCTTGAATACAGAACACTTGTCAAAAACTTTAAGAATTATAAAAAACAAAACTCATGGAATCTGGTAAGTCTGATGAACACTTGAAATAACTTGTGCTGGAAGAAATATTACTATAAATGTGAGATGGAAAGAGAAAGAATTCTTCAGTGTAGATGTCTATGCAGTTTCACTGAAGGAACAGATAAACCAAAGGAGGAAGTATGTCTAGCATCTGGTAGTGTGTGTCCAAGGGAAGGCAGGCAGATGGTCAGAAATATTTTATCAGACACCGGCAAGAACAGACAAGTTTCAGTAGAATATGAGGTAGATGTCTATAAGAATAAGAATTGAAGTTAATCCACTGGCACCTAGTGGGGAACTGTGCTCTCCATTTCAATTTGGTTTTAGAGCCCCTTGGGCAGTGAAAACCAGGTACAGAATATGTTTTGTCCTAAAAGGCCCACACTGTAGCTGCAGTGTGACACTAATAAACAAGCATAGGAAAAACTGAAGATGAATTTGATGTGAGAAGTGGAGTCTTGGGGGGATTTTATCAATATGCATAAATACCAGATGGCAGAGTGTAAAGAAAATGGTGCCAGGCTTTTTTTCAGTGGTCAGAGGTGAAGGGATGAGAGGCAATGGGCACAAAGTAATACATAGGACAGTCCATTTCAACACAAGAGAAAGCTTGTGACGGTGGTTCAACACTGAACCAAGTAGTCCAGAAAGTCTCCATCCTTGGAGATATTCTCAACCCAACTGGAGAAGGTCCTCGTCAGACTGCCTTAGATGACTCTGCTTTGAGGGGGGGTTGCACTAGATTATCTCCAGAGGTCTTTCCCAGCTACAGTGATTTTGTGATAGCTGACTGAAGTGTAGATCTGAGGTATCTATTCAAATAGGAATCTGATGAGATATCTGCATTAGATATTTCCATTGGGAATATCAAGGAATTCTTAGATACCCTACCAAGTCAAGGACTCTATTCACAAGCTATCCAACTGGAGGATATGAAACAAGTTTTTTCATCTGGCACCATACTGAATGGGGGCTTCCTGACCAAAAGAAAGCATTCCACATCATAAACCCCTGTTTTCCATAGCTCTGCTCTTCTCTCTGAAGCCTAAGTATCCAGGACCGAACCCTGTGAACATTATGAGATGAGTAATGCATGATTTCAGAGGGGTCTATTATCATTTAGCACTCATGAACCATGTAAATCAAAACAACAAGGAATAACTTTTCAATAAAGTACCATGCATAAGTAATATAGAAAACAATAGCACAATAATAAACTAAATAATTCAGACTTCCTGCCCCTCTAAAACTGAACACTATCATGAAAAATCTCACTAAGTTACTTTATAGAAGTTATTATTTTCTAATATATTCACTCTTCTAAGATGAGCTTATATCTTGAGGCCCCTGAAGTTCATGTTGACTTTGTGTTGCTATTCACAAGTCCTACTCTAACCATTTCCCTGAAGCCAACTGAACTTGGACCACTTTTGCAATGAACTTTGAAATATTGCCTCCACTTGAGAAATAAAGGTTCCACTTTTATTTCACTGGGCAAGCCCAGTGAAAGATTCCTCCTCTTGCTTTACCTCCTCTGGTATAGGAAAGTATGGAAGAACAGTCACTATGTCACACCTACAGGTCCAAGCTGGAGTATTGCTTGGAGCATAGCTGTACTCCTTGAACATATGGAGCACAACAAATCAAAGCAAAGCAAAGCAAAACAAAGCAGGAAAACTCAGCAACACTACACAATTATTAGTGTTGGGAATCAATTTTAGAGCCAAATGCAACTGCAACAGAGGTAAAGGAAAATCTACAATCATTCAAGCAGCAGTTTGGCCAGGCCACCAGGATTAACACCTTCAGCTTCTGCAAGTACATCATGGGAACTTTAAGAACCACACGTGCTTAGAGCTTTGTTTTCATCTCTCAGGAAACATCCTATTTTGTGGGTCAACAGCAGAATTTTGGATAAATCAAGTTTATCTATAATTTCTTCTAGAATACCAATAAACAAGTGTTATAATAGTTAAGCCTAGATGTTATCAAAGAAATTTCAGTTCAATTCAATTATTTTAATTTGCAACCTTTGGAATTCAGCCAAATAGTTGTGACTTAATAGGATCTGCAAGTTAAAATTAAAATCTTGCATGCTTGTGTTTCAGTTCTTATCCCACATTTCCTCTTTCGGTAAAATATTACTGCTGCATCCAGAGTCTGTATTTTGTCTCTGGTCTCTTAACTTGTGGCAACCCCTACTTAACAAAGACCCAAACGTACTATAGTATAATTATTAGGGAATAGTCATATATCCTTTTAAATCTCCAAAGAACTTTGGTTTTAAAAGAAAAATAAGAGACAATGTACAAGCTCAGCAGACAGAGAGACAGAGCCGTGGAGATGCATCGAAGACATATATTATATGCCTGAATACAATAAAAAGCACTACAAAGAAAGCAGAGGCTGAAGGGTCTAATTTTGAAAAAATTGGGGGGTATAAGATGTTTTATTCTCTTACTTCAAATAATGAATGTAAGGGATTCTGATACCTGTTCAACTGAGGGATTAGAAATGATGAAAAAATGCTGTGTTTGTATGTTGTTTTATTACATGTAAGTGGAACAATTTATGTAGCAAACATGAGCACTTAGAAAAAAAAACAAAAAAACAAACTTATATGCACTCTAACTACTGGTGATAAATCTAAAAGACATTAGAGCATTAGAGGTAATAATTTCTATCACAGGAACAATTGCGAGTGCTTCTTGATTTTTTTTTTTATTATTATTATTATTTTTAAATTAGATTTCATCTCTTACTTCAGGTGTTTTCTTTCCTTCATCACTAGCAAATATTTTAAAAAACAAAATGTGTAGCAAATTCAGTATCTGTCAGTTCCTTGTCACTTTGCACACTGAATATACACTGTTTTCTATGGCAACCTCAAGGCTTTACAAACTGGGGAATTACTTTGCATTTTGAAACCACTAAAACTCAATTAACATGTATTTAATATACATTTTAAAAAGTATCCAGTTGCTCTCAGAAGAGCTTATAACCAAAATACTTTCCTCCTTTGTACTCTAGTAAACTAAACAAAGATCAAATTTATAAGCTGAGAAACTACGAGACTGATGTTTCCAAAAAATTGCTACTGAATTAGGTATATATCTAACATCCATTTTTCACTTTGAATGCTGTTATAAAGAAAAGTTCAGCAAACCTGACAGAAATTCTTCTTTTAAGACACACACTTCATACGCCCCTGTTGATAACAAATAGGTATAAGATAATAAGTTTTTATCTTTGATTACTTTTCTGCTTTAGTGGAGTGTTCCCACTGTGCTGTATGCAAGACATTTCACAAGACATTTATTTACAAGAGAAAGGAACAGAATAAATTCAGGCAGAGTGATTAAGCCTGATGTCTCCTTTCTACAGACACGTGCACAAGCTTAATCAATTTGACGCCAGCGATCTCCACTTTCACATTGCCTGCTGGCTTCATGCCTGACAGATTCCACCTACTGTACATCTTTGTAGGCAGAATAACGATGTGAGATAAAGAAAGCAGTGAGCCAGCAGAGCAGACTGCATAAATTGCATGTCACTAGCTAAGCTGCATGAGGCTCTGATCCCTGTGACTCTTGATGTCTCAGCTACCCTGCAGTGCAAATAAAGTGTTTATGAAGAGTAGATGTTTGCTCTTGAAAGCCAAAGCTTGCAAAAAGTTAGTCTTACTCTGTTTTTGCTCCAAACTGTGAATGGTAATGCTTTCAACATTAAAGAGTCTGCCTCCTTTAAGTGTTGAGTTGTCCATCTACACATACTACATTAGTCAAATAGGAAACATGCCACAGTAATGGAGGTTCTTACAAAAATTCACCAATTCATCTCAGACACACTGACCTAAGATTTTTTTAAGCAACACCTATTAGACATGCTATATGAAAACAATGTCTGTTTCCATTAAGAATTTTCCTAAGGGGGGAAAAAAACCAAACAAACAAATAAACCCTGTAACTAAATCTCTAGCCTTCCCTCTCCCCAATGGAAAAAAAAAAAAAAAAAAAAAGCCAACTATGTTGCAATTTGAAATCCTGTAAGAAAAACATCTTGCATAATAAATTTCTCTGGGCTTTATGTGTTCTTGCTGAGGGTAATGTCAGGTTTTCCCTTAAATAAAAATATCCCTTGAGGATGAAATACTAGGACAGTTTTTTGTTTGTTTATTTGTTTTTGTTTTGGTTTGGTTTTGAGTAGAAGAAGCAGAAGAAGCTGTTATACTGAAATCCAAGAAAAAAGTCCCATTTCTTTCTTCTCTTTAATATTTCAAAGGCCAAATAAGAGGCCATATTCCTGAACAAGATGCAAAAGAAGACATTGAAGAAAATGAATGACTGTGGGAAACATTAAATACCTCATGTAATATATTCCTGGATCAAAAAGCAAAGAGCTCCTAGTTTCAGATTTATAACCAAAAAAGCTTTCAATAATAAGAAAATTCCATCAGTGAGAATAAGAAGTAAGAAAATACTGCAGTAAGAGGAATATCAAATGTTTATCTGAAATTACAAATTATTCCTTTATAATAAGGAATCAATTAGGAATGATCCTAATTAAAAAAAAAAAAAAAAAGAGAGAGAGAGAGAGAGAAAGAAAGAGAATTCACTCAAATGTAGAAGAAAGAAAATAACAACAGGGTGTTTTGACCTCAGCATTTTAATAGTGGTCACATGGAAAGAGCCAGATGGACAATCCTGTCCTAAAAAAAAAGGCTCATTTGAATTTTCTCTGTTCAGATTTCACAAACATTTAAAAGCACAATGTCAAAGCAGGCACGGTCGACCTGAAAATTAGATATAATTCATCCATACCCCTGTGTTCTGCTGTCCTGTCCTGAGTAGGAAATCAAGAGAATTCTTGTAAATACAAGTGTTCTTCCTGCACTCATAATGGAGAGAGACAGACACCCCAGGAAGAATCTACATGTCATCTACACTGACATGTAGATGTCAGTGATTGGGATGCTTAATCCCCTGCCCCTCAGACAACTAAATAATCTTGAGACAAAATTATCCAAAATTATCAGTATTCTTCAATGTACCTTTATGAAGTGCTGATGCTTTTTTTTTTTTTTTTTTTTTTTTTTCCTAAGGTTTATTTGTGCAGAAACATGCACTTCACAGGCCTATTGCCTGCTGTACCTGAGATACACTTTTACCTACTATACTTTACCTACTATTCTTTTTGGTGGTCAGGTCTTTTTGTAGCAGACTCAAAAGACAGGATGGAAATGGCAGTGCCTCTGCTCTGGATAGCTTACAGAACCCAGCTCTGTGGACTTAAGGCAGTTTTACTCAAACTTGCCTCTCCCCACAGCAGGCAGGATTTACATCTGGCAAGTCTGAAAGCATTCTTGGGTATGAAAATCCTTCCATAAAAAGAACGAACAAAAGGGAGGGAGGGAGAAAGAAAGCTCTCTGAGCAGTAGAAACAAACTACGTAAGTAAAACAGGCTCAAAGCTGAAGCATGTGATTTAATTGGGGATGCATTTAGGCTAACAGGAAATGCCACTGATAAGAACTTAAGGACTATATGGACAATGTCTTCTAAGGGATTTCAGATTCTTTGATGGGCCTCTAAGGCAAAAGTCCTCTAACAGTCTGTGCTGCAAGTAGCGTTAATTATGGATTTATATATGTGGAGAAGAGGCTTGATAGTTATCTGTAATAAGCCTAAATTAGAGAGAGATGACCTGAGGTCAAAGAAGTTATTAGTCTGCTACAGAGAACTTGTAGTGAATCCAGGAAAATGAGAAAAAAACAAAACAAAAGAAAACAAACAACAGCAACAAAAACAACAAGCCCACTCACTCTCAAACTGAAGTAACACTGCCTTCCTCATCCTCAATTATTAGCTGATGTAAATAATCAAGGCTTTCCCCTTTTGTAGTATCTGCTAAATTTACTTTACTTTTCCCACATACCAAACATTTAGAATCATACAATGATTTGGGTTGGAAGGGACCTTAAAGATCATCCAGTTCTTTCTCTGCTTCTCTGAAGGTGTCATAGGCAAGGACACCTTCCACCAGACCAGGTTGCCCAAAGCCCCATCCAACTTGGCCTTAACCACTTCCAGGGATGGGGCATCCACAGCTTTTCTGGGCAGCCTGTTCCAGTGCCTCACCACCTTCATGGTGAAGAATTTCTTCCTAGTATCTAATCTAAATCTCCCATCTTTTAGTTTAAAACCATTTACACCTTATCCTGTCACTAAACTTCCCAAAGAAGAATCCCTCCCCAACTTTCCCATAGGCCCCCTTTAAAAATTGGAAGGCTGTTATAAAGTGTCCCCAAATCCTTCTCTTCTATAGGCTAAATAACCCCAACTTTCTCATCCTTTCTTCAAAGCAAAGGTGCTTCAGCCATCTGATCATTTTGTGGCTCCCCTCTGGATCTGCTCTAACAGGTCATTTTCCTTCTTACGTTGGGGCCCCAGAGCTGAACGCAGCACTCAGGTGGGGTCCCATGAGAGCAGAGCAGAGGGGGAGAATCACCTCCCTTGACCTGCTGGCCAATCTTCTTTTCATGCAGCCCCAGATATGGTTGGTTTTCTGGCACATTTCCTGCTCATGTCAAGATTTTTATCCACCATACCTCCAAGTCCTTCTCTGCAGTGTTGGTCTCTATCCACTCATCGCCCAGCCTGTATCTGTGCTTCAGATTGCTCTGACTCGGATGCAGGACCTTGGACTTGTCCTTGTTGAGCTGCATGTTTTTTGCATGGGCAAACATCCCTCTGGATGGCATCCCTTCCATGCAGTGCTTCAACTGCACCACACAGCTTCCTGTCATCTGCAAACCTGCTGAGGATGCCCTCAATCTCACTGTCCATGTCACCAGCAAAGGTGTTGTTAAATAGCACCTGTCCCAATACAGACCCCACTGTATTGTCACTGTCACTGTCACTGGTTTCCACCTGGGCATTGAACTGTAGACTACAATTCTTTGAGCGCGACTATCCATCTAATGATCATTCTGTTACCAAGCCATCGGGAAGTCACAAACTGAGTCAGCTGTAAACCTAGACAGTTACTGGAACATGGGAATTTTTCAGGTTATCAACTTCTTCTGAAGACTGAGATGGTCTTCCTCATACAAAAAAAAAAAAAAAAAAAAAAAAAAAAAAAAAAAAAAAAAAAAAAA
>CM021731.1:70147873-70256704 GCA_011075105.1 Heteronetta atricapilla | reverse complement strand
AAAAAAAAAAAAAAAAAAAAAAAAAAAAAAAAAAAAAAAAAAAAAAAGAATGCTGTTTTATGACCAAAAGCAGTTCCTTATTCATGCAAGCAGCCAGTTTGTTACCTGGCAGAGCTTCTACTGCCCTATTAGAAGTTGGAACCTCTTAAGAGAATTCTTTAAGAGAATTTTAGCTGTGACAGAAAAGTGCTAGAAAAACTCGGTAGTCTGAGGATTGAATACTAGTTTTCTATGTTATCATAAACATGAGCTATCTACAAATGAACAAATCATTTGCTTTGGGGTACTCCAACTTAATTTTTTATGAGCAGGTTAAATTTAATTTAAAATCTTGCCTTTCCAAAAATTTACTTTACTACATTTTTAAAGATGCAGTTTGATCAGCTGACACTGATTTCACCAGTGGCCAATATTACACACATCGTGCCTGCCAAATCTTTAGGAAAAAAAAAAAAAATGTTTTTAACTGACAACCCTATTCTAAAAGGAAAACAAACAAACAAAACAAACAAAAGAAAAAAAAAAAACAAAAACAAAAACAAAAACAAACACACACACACACAAAACATTCAATCTTCCTCACTTCAAATGTTTGATATTCTGCACTTTCTGAAATAGAATCATAGAATCATAGAATCATAGAATATCCTGAGTTGGAAGGGACCCTTAAGGATCATCAAGTCCAACTCTTGACACCGCACAGGTCTACCCAGAAGTTCAGACCATGTGACTAAGTGCACAGTCCAATCGCTTCTTAAACTCAGTCAGGCTCGGTGCAGTGAGCACCGAGGAGTCTCCCTGGGGAGTCTGTTCCAGTGTGCAACCACTCTCTCAGTGAAGAACCCCCTCCTGATGTCAAGCCTAAACTTCCCCTGCCTCAGCTTAACCCCGTTCCCGCGGGTCCTGTCGCTGGTGTTAATGGAGAAAATAGAATTCATTTGCACACTGAGAATTTTTAAATCCAAGCAGCACTCACAGATTTTACACAACGAGCTGAAAATACACAGCACACCTGATCCGGAATCACACAGATCTTGTTGCACACAAACCCAAGCCCATCCCACCACAGGAGCTGAAATGTGGGGCCTCAGGCTTGCATGAGGACTTCAAGAGGTACTGAGAGACACGTTAATATGCAAATCTTGTGCCACTGCACGGTTGCTTCTTAGAACAGGAACGTCACTTGGTGGAGCCCCTTCCTGGATAAAAGTTTTTGTCCATGGACTTTGAACAGAATAGTGATAGATACCCATCAAGGGAGGAAGTGAAACAGAAATAGTGTCAAAATTTCTGGGTTATTTGAGCTGTTCTGTGTTGCAGGTTTATACAACTGTTTTTAAAAGGTTGCCCAGCACAGAACACAGAATACCTTCAGTGGTACAGATGTAACAAAACAAATGGTATTAAATTATTTTTTGATGATCAGTATTATTTATCTTTTCAAATCTCACTGTTTTATTGCAGGTCTGGTTTCTTCTTGACACTCTAATTCTTGAAACCAAATAATTGCCTTTACGAAATAATAAAAAGGTTGAAGATCAAATAATATACCTGCCAGTAAAGTAAGGGCCACACAACAGGGATGCCCACAGATACTCATTAATTGTATCCAGCCTCTGAGCTGCGAGGGTGCAAGACACCTCTCATCCAATGTAATGCTGAACAGGACTTCATAATTCTGGCAGTACAGTAGGGCTCGCATGCAATCCAATGTATTGCATGTAGTAACTGTCCTACATTCTACTACCTTTTCCAGTGAGGATTGTTGAAATCACATTATAGCTTTGGTAGAGTTATGATCATGTAAAATTCTAAAGTGCCAATGCTTAGGTTATTTCTGAACACTCAAGCAATAGTACGATCAAATTTTCTTGCACTTTCCAAAAAATTCTAATAACAATACAAAAATCTAGAGCTAGAGTAATATTACTATCACAGAGAACTATATAAGCAACCCATATTATGTTTCCCATGATGCAGTACATCCATTTATTCAGACCATGGGGAATGTCTGCTTTGTAAGTGACCTTGCACTGAGGCTAAAATTGAACTGAAAGAATTGAGATTTTTTCTTTTGCAAGAAAATATAAAAAGAATTTGTTCTTCATAAAAAGAACAAATTGCATCTTCAAGATTGAAGGTTTTTTTTTATTATTTTTTTTGCTATGCTCAGCTTAGGACTGTCAATGTTGAAGATGTCAATGTTGAAGTTGTACTGCCAGCAGCAGCTTTTCCAGCTTTTCCACCACTGCAGGAAAGACAGCAGTGTTGTCCCTGTGACTGATTCAGTCCTTTTTATCTCTCCTGCATATGTCCATAAGGACCTTAATTACTGCCAACTTTCCAGTTTTCCTTTGCAGATCCCTATTGACTGCTCTTCAGTTTCCCTTTCCAAAGAGAGTTTCTTTGGTACTCCTCTCCTCCCCCTTTACTGAAATAATGGGATATTGAATTTATTGAATTTACTGGGATAAAATATATTTTCAAATAACCAGGTGAGTAGAAGTAACTGAAGAGGCTCTTTTTTTTGGATCAAATGTTTCAAAACAGGGAGACTGCAAGACTATGTGCTTGCATTAGAAGCATGTGCTCTGAATATTAGGCAAAATCCTTTTGTTTCTAATACCACTAGATACTTGAAATCAACAGTTATTATTAATGTAATTAAGCAAAATGAAGATGCTTACTAAAGACACCATTCCTAACATCAAAGAGTATTTTATGTAATCTATAAGCCAAACTTTTAGTTTTCCTATAACTATCTGTTTATATAATAAGGGAAAACTTCCTTTCATGCCAGGAAATGCCTAGGCCTATATAAAGTTTTCATCTGAGACTCATATTAAATGTTGCTTTCATCTGTCACTAAGAAATTAAACCAAGCTTTGTACAAATCTGTTTATCAACCTTGTAATTCTCTTGATTGATAGGATATAAAACACAGTTAATTTAAGAGCTTTCACATTTCTTGTGAAAGTTAGCCTAAAAATGAATAGCAGAAAGCAAATATCTACTTCACATCTTGATTTGAAGA
Organism: Heteronetta atricapilla; assembly: GCA_011075105.1. NCBI lineage: Eukaryota > Metazoa > Chordata > Aves > Anseriformes > Anatidae > Heteronetta > Heteronetta atricapilla. Next base: position 70,253,670 of record CM021731.1, on the reverse strand, counting down.
CCCAATATCAAACTGTGGATGCATGCTGCTGCATTTTAACATGTGACACATCTTCTTTTTTGGATGAAAGAAGTGTTATCTGGACTACAAAGACATATTTGCAAAGATGTCTAGATTTTTAGTACCAGGAACCAACATCAGATTTTTATTATGCTTAACACAAGTATATTAAAAGTTGTTCTGATTTTTTTACTGGATCTATGTTTCAAAATTCATCTGAGTATGTATACATCTAATGCCAGAATGCACTTTTAATACTGAACAGCAGTTGTAAAACTAACACAAGTCAAAAGAAGGATGCTTTTACCAAAAAAAATCTGCATTACTTCATGAAGGAATTAATATTTCCCTCGGTATAGTAATAATCAGGTATCAAGTAATGATACCTGCTAAGTGACAGCCAATGGAACAGCACGGACAGTATATAAGGAAATTCTCTTTCTCTCCACATACTTTTTTGGTGCAATGATTTCCCTTCATTTAATTTATCAATGGCTAAATAACACACAAACAAACAAACAAAACCAACAAGAAGTGTTTTACATCTGAGTGAGAATGAAAACTAAACCTCTAGCACACTATCCTGGAAAAGGTATGTACCACCAACAACTAGTTTTGTAATAAATGCACAACAGTAAGGCATAGTGACTACTGTTGTAGTAAAACAGTAATGCTAAAAAGTAGCACACAAAAGAAAGGAAAACAGAATAAAAATTACACACAAATTTACACAGTTTATATGCCTAATTGCTACTATACACAGTTCTCATTTAATTCAGGAAAAAGTCAGAGTACAACTGGTGAGATAAAACTCTGACCTCGTTTGTATCTTCTAACTAATCTTGTGATTATGGAATTTCCTGACATCAATTCTAATTTGTGAGTTACAATATTATGATTTTGCTATTTTAAGCTGTCCTTTCAAAATATGTATTTTGACTAATTATAATATACAATAATTTGCTCTAATTTAGGAAATATCTTTGCAATTATAACTATGAAGATTTTTTTATTTTTTTCTGGAGGAAATATATTTTAATTAAAATTGAATTATCTATAATTGAGCTCATCATGACAAAGTTAATGTTAGAAAGTTTTACACTTTTGTCAGAGCTATGATTTTTACTGTTCCCAAGAAATCTCCCAGATGTGACCAAACTCACAAGTTGCTGAAAGATCTGAGCTTACAATTGCTCAGAATATATTTCTTATAGCTTGATAGCTCAATGTTTCCATTTTTACCAGGCAGGCAGTATTCCTATAGAGCCTTTATGTCACATCTATACAGACTCAGGACATTCTCAGAGTCAGACTGCAAGTGGAAATGAGATTTGCTTTGCAGTTAAACCGTGCAGCTAGTTGCCAGGACTGCAGTATTGGGAATCAGCACTTACAGCACAAAATGATCTGTAGTGCTCCAGAAGATTTACCCTTCACTGATGGCTAATCACACAATAGCTACCGTGGAGGAACATGTATGCAATAAAACTGTTATAATTATGAGGAATTATGCAACATAAGAAGAAGGAGCTGGACTTGATCCTCATGGGTCCCTTCCAACTTGGGATATTCTGTGATTGCATGTACGTAACACGGAATAACAGACTTTCTGAGATATGAGTCAATTAATATTCCATAGTCAAAATGCTCTACTAGAAATCTTTGGGAATACTCCACTTCTGTTGTCTTATAAAACAACTGCATTCTTGCCTAGTGAATTTTTGCTAGGTTCTTATTTGTATCTGCCTCTATGTGCTTACTTTCAGGTAAATCAGCCATGCTCTCTTTTACAATAACATGGTAATTTTATATTCTAAATATCTCCATGTTGCTGTCAAAGTAAAGCTAAATCAGTAGAATATTCTACTGGATATTTTTAGTAATTACAAACCCATTTGTGGATTTCTAAATAATGTTCTAAGTAGTGGAATATTAAGGAAACTGTGGAGCTCTTACCTTATGATAGCTAAAGGAGAGTCATCCATGACTTTTGTTGCAAGATTTTTTCCTGGTCAAATATCATACCAGTTCACAGTGGTTACATAATTATTTTCTCAAGTATATACAACCTACTCCACAGCAGCTCAGTAAGTTTGAATGGCTCATATTAATATAATTGCTGATTTTATTTGTTGTATAAAAGATCACTCTGCTTTACAAATCCTCCAGATAATTAAATAATAATTACAATTGCAAGGAATTTACAAAGGCCATCTAGTCTAAACTCCTGTTCAAAGCAGATCCAAATTAGACCAGTTAACTCAGGGTTTTGTCTGATCAGCTTTGAATATCTCCAGGGATGGAGAATCCACACCTTCTACAATCAGTTTTCCTAGTGTCTGGCCATCTTCATGATTAATATATATATAAATATATATATATGTATATATAATATATAAAACAAGAATTTCTTGTCACTCATGTCACTCATCTTTGGTCTGTTGCTTCCTGTTCTGCCACTGTGTGACTCTGAGCAAAAGTCTTTTCTACACCCTCTTAACTAGGTGGTTGTTGCAGACAATAAGGTCTCCCCTGAACCTTCTCTTCTTAAGGTTGAACGAACCCTGTTCTACCAGTCTCTTCATATTCTCCATCAACACACAAACAAACAAAACAACAAACACATACACACAAACACTAGAGAAACTACCCCTATTCTATCCTAAAATATTAACACAGTCTTAAATTTAAAACAGATCGTATTGGTGAGTGGAAACAAAATGATACTCATCGGCAGTTTGACTACTTGTTTTGAACTTACCAGCATCTTTCCAGGACGTGAATGATTAAGTGTGGGACACTGAGAGAGGCTTAGATCATTTCCAATTGTTTCTGTACTTCCAGAAAAACAAGAGCATTTTAGATATCTAAAATCATTGTTACTATATTCCTCTTTTTTCATCCTATGTAGATGAGCTTAAGGTTCCAACACAATGCACACAGCTGTCTAATTAGTATCAGATTTTAGAAAAAGAGCTTCTTGTGCTTGATAATTAAGATTACCTTAAGAGAGGTTCCTAACAGAACCTTTTAAGATCACCTCTAACCTCACACAATTTGTCAGCTGCAGCATGACAAATATTGTTACAATCAGGTCAATGTAATAAAAGAGACTCAATGGTATCAATATTTGATTTTAAAATGCTCCTCTAAATATATATTTTAATGAAAATGTCAAAGCCATTCATTTATTCAGTACTAATGATTCAGTTTCAAAATGTTGAGGTCAAAAGACTATGCATTGTTCTTAGAAAAATTCAAATAGCTTTTTTCCCTAGCTACACATGACATGGACAAAAAATATTTCCAACAGCTACCTTCATGCATATTGTTCTGGCTATTACACTTCACTGACTTTATCTAGGCCATTAGGAGCCAGCTCATGTTACTCTTAATTTCTGAGCTATAATGTTATGTATATAAGAAGCTTAAATGCTTACTAGCTCAGACTTTCACAATTCAGTATTTTCTCAGTTATTGATTGGAACTTTAATGGGCTTCATGAAATATCATTTAAGCCAACTGAACTGTAAATTCAGATTTTCCTTCTGGGTTCCTTATTCAGTACCCTTTTACTTCTTCTCTTTATTGAAGACAGTTCAGTCACACAACTCCTAGTTCATTGAGTTTTCACAAACTGCAGATTTCCTTAGGAATGGAATGTGAAGTATTTTGGGGTTTCTTGCCCCTGGAACTATGATAAGAATTTATAGTTTCGCTGCTGGAAAGCAGTGAGTTTTCAAAAAAGAAAGTAAGATGTAAACACTGTGTCATTTCCAGGGGCCTGTTCTATTGTAATATTAAAGGACATACCTCCTGTTTGTAAAATTGTGGTTCCAGAATTGCAATAGGAGCAGATCCTCTAGATAAAGTGACCGATTTGCTCTTGTCACACTGCCAAAAGTGTGGGCATGCAGACACATTGATCTGGAATACACAGACCCACAAGGAATCACCATGTAGGCTCCAAGACACCTACATTTGGAGATGTCTGGATATTTCTGCTCCAGCCTCTCATTCAAGTTACATGAAGTTACCTGGCAGCTTGCTCACTTGACATACGAGTATCTCTAGGGATGGAAATTACACATCTTTGGACACTTGTTTCATTCACCCTCAAAGTGAACATATTCTTACATCTATGTATTTGGAAATCCCCTTTGCTGTAATTTGTGTCTACTTCTTCTTGTGTTTTGTTGTTGATGTTATGCATCTACATGAGGTATTTGGCTGTACACATGTAGTGATTTCTCCTAGTGTCCTGAACAGCTTCTGCTTGAAGAGAGGTAAAACCTGCTTTTTCATATCTAGTGCTGTTATTACCAAGACAGTACACATGTATGGTGTAACATGTAATATTCAATTACATTTGCACTAAGGTCATGAATGTACCAGATGCTTCAACCCATGAGGTGATATCTCTTCATACAAACACTACCTGGACTGAAAGCTCATTCCCTTTCAATCAGGTTTCTTAAAAGACTATTTTTTAATAAGACAATTATGTACATAGATCAGTAAAAAAGTAACTGGTTACTTCCTTTGGCGCAGGTATATGTGGAAATGATACATGCCTCTCTTTCTAAATTTGTATGTGCCTGAGGGGTATGAACAGTAAGGTACTGGATTTTCCATAGTAATTGAAAACCGACATAGCTATTTATTATGAACATCAGCTGGATAGACATGACAGTGTGTATTTTTCAGATTTCAGATAAAGGAATAGGCTTTGTATCTGTTTGAATACAAAATCTAAATTTCATTCAGAGTAAAGGATGTCAGACACTATCAGCTTCAATTTAGCTGACCTTCAGTCCCTTCAGTTAATGTTTGCTTATTTTTAGGAGGCACAAGCCATCAGAAAGTCCTTCAGCTTTTTCACTTAACTGATGTATTTCCATCATTGCATAAACGTCTTGCTCTGTATATGTAATAATGAGAGGTCATGAGTGCACTATAAAACAGAACCTTCAGTTCAGGAGGCCTTGAACAAAGGCAAATATTGCTAAAGGCAACATACCCTTAACTGCTAAGTGAGGGGAACTAGAAAAACACCACATTGTCCTAATCAGAATATTTTTGCCTCCAACAGCTGGAACTTTTCAACTGAACTATTACTGAAGTAGAGTGGTATAGTAATGTTTTTAGTAATTTACATGGATAACCACTCTTACAAGCCATGATTAGGTTGTTGCAGTGTAGGTGTGTTGGCAATAAGATTAGTGGAAGCAGCTGTTATTTGGAAGAGACACATGCCTGTGGACAGTTGTTTAGATCAGACATGTCAGTCTCTTTAGCTAGACTATGCCAGATTTGCTTCATTTCTTTTTTTAAATAAACAAGGATTGTTGTTAATGTTAAAAAAATCAAATCAAATCAAATCAAAATTATAATGAACTGTGGTAGTTAATTTGATTAAGCAAAAACTGGCTATGACGAATGTTTAAAGCACAGAGCTTTGTCTTCAGGAACGCTCAGTTACACTAGAAGAAAATAAGAAAAGAACATTGTATTCTTTCTGATTTTATCTAATTGAGTTTTCTAGGGAATTAAGTTATTTTGCTGTCTCCTTTAGCAGATGTAATTTTGTTAGGAATTTAGATTTATATTTAGCTTTGAAAACAAGGTATTTTCAAGAGAATTATATATCAGGCACTCAATCAGCAGTAACAAAAAATAAAGACACCATTTATTTATAGGAGTTGTCTTCTTTGACACTGTAGGGATAGCATATATAACTGCACACAAGGAAGGGAAGGTTGTAGTCTCCTGATCTGCAGTTCTAGCACGGATGATGAATATATCCTGTTGCTCATGTATAAACTTCCAAAAGCTGGGTTTGCACATTTCCCTTGTGGCTCAGAGTCATAATTCTAAGTCTCCATTCCTAAAGCCTGTTAAAAGCAATGCTGAAGGATCCGTTTTGATTACAACATCTCAAAGAACAATCCGTTCCTGCAAGTTTATTCTTCAGACAGGTGATTATTTGACATTCTCTGGGATGAACTTGGCAGTGGAAATCAATGGATTTAACTTCACTACTCTAGTAACAACTGAATGTCTTTCTAAAGTTGTCTACTCGTATGTCGAGATCATAGTGTTTAACTGTTGCTAAGGTGTTACACTAAATCACTACTTTGTGCCATAGTTGAAATCTGCTTTGACATTTAGAGAAAGAAAGATCACCATTACTCTTACATAGAAAACCACTTTGTAATCCACTTAAAAACTTAAGATGATAGTCATAGATCAAATATCAAAACCACAGTATGTAGGAAGGCTAGCAGTTTAATTAGCTTATGTTCTGAAATTGCCATTAGGATGAGTGTGAAAAGTGATTACAACATGACATTTTCCAAAGGCATTCATCACACTGAACTTACTAAGAATCTACACAGAGGCCAGAGCAAATGGAAAACAGTATGTCCACTTGCTGTATTAGGTAATGCAAAATTCACATTACTAGAAATGCTGGGAATTTTAGAGTGACAATACTGAGAGTCCTTGTGAAAGACACGTCTGAACTGTTGGCCCTTGAGGAATCTCAGCACAATAACAAGTTAGACAACCAGCCAAAATACCATGATATGGCAATAATAATTCAGGACCGAATCAGACAAACAAAACCAAGGAAAATGAACCAACCAAACAAAAACCAACACAACACTTTGACTACCTTCATATCACCTTCTGTAGGTGATTAATTCAGATATCATGGTAACCAAGATTTAGGCACTCAGCACCAGCATGGCATTTCAAAGAAATGCTCAAAACAATCTGGACACATTCCTTTGCCCTTGACAGGCGGTATCAAGACAGTCATTTACCCCAGGGTCTGAGTCTAGCAGCTCACTCAATACTGAACAGGATAATCTTGCACTGATTATTGTGCTTTTCTCTATGACAATTCAAACATCTACTTCAAACTCCTGCTGATTGTCATGAATTCTTAGAATGACATGAAAACTTTTGATTCTGATAGAAGAGTTGATGCCACATTTCCAGTAAGTTACGAAGATCATTTTTGGTACTTCCCCCAGCTAGTCCTACAAATCTGCCTAGGAATACCATATGAAAGATTTGGGTCTTCCCTTCCTCCTGCCGTGTAACAAGCAGAGGAGAATGGTGCATAGATACATATAAAATGGACCTCAATCTGTCCAACAGAGCCACTGCAATTCATTCATTGCAGAGATATCATCCAGTTGTGACTGAGTCCTGATGGGAAAGACACCTGTTTTTTTTTTTCTCAAGTGTTGTTCATCAGTCTTAGAAGGGAGGGTTTTATGATGGAAAGACAGAAAATCATGACCAGCACAGATGTAGGAGTAGAATTGTTATGGAGTTATCATTCCTTTAGTACTGAAATATTACCTAGGCACCAAGTGGACAGAAATTTCCTCCATTGTCTATTTCTTAATCAAGTAAGACCTGTGGAAGGTGATGCTGACGTAGTTAGCTAAAATGCAGGTGCAGTAGTCACTTAGCGGCAGTCACATCTATTGTCATTGCAGACATGCAGCTCGTCCCTTCTACTGTTTTACTTCTGGTGTACAAAGACTTGTTTATGCCAACTCATATTCAGAGAAAAATGAGACCCCTAGCATGAAAACCACAGATGAAAAAACAAACAAACAAAAAAAAAAACCTCTGCTGTTCAATTTTTTATTATTATTTACCTCTAACTACAAACAAAAACCAGCAAGTTTGGTATATTTCTGTGATTATCCTGAGATGCAAAATCTATGTTCCAGTATATTTTCCCAAGTATCTGTATTGTAAAGATGTTTCCTTCGAATACACACACATAGAGATCGGAGGGGCTGCTTCAGCATTCCCATGGGAAAGTTTAAACTTATGAAATAAATGTTTTCATTGGCTGTGCTAAATTGCAGTTTATTTTTTTTTTAAGCCAAGTGCAATTTACAACCCACATTATTACTGCTATTTTGTCAAAAATATGTGGATTTAACAGAGTAAAAATGGAATTGGTCCTAAGGGTTTGTAGTTAATGGCTGAGGGACATACAGCAGTATTGTTATTTGTTCACAGATGGATAGCTAGAACACTTACTCTAAATACTAGCAGTGGTTAAATGTTTAAACAAACAACATCTAGAATTAATTGACTGTTCAAGTATTTTTATTTCTGGATCACATCCACTCTCTAATTTCCAGTACTTCTGCCTGTCTTCACAGACCTTGCTGGTACTGGGTTTGTTCCTCTCCTAGAAGTCCTGAGGCATTTGTACTCAGTATCACCAGTCAGCCTATTTTTTTTTTTTTTATTATTATTATTTTTTTTAATGGAGTTGATAGTATTTTATAACATCATATTAGAGTATTACCTCCTTTAGGTGTACCATCATGTAAATGATGGTGCTCATTCATTTTTTACTTAGAAAGAAAACAATATGATGCTTGAAAAGTTAATCTAATTTTTAGTCTAGTCTCTTAAGGAAGTTAAAGCGATCATACATTCTGCAAAGTTTTACTTCTTTGTTGGCCGTCCATCTCAGTACTGGCTTACTGGCTTTCTTTAACCACTCTTAAAACCAGACAGACAGAGGAGCTGTGATCACAGTTAAGTTTAGTTTTAACAAACTTAATGAAAGAAAGAGGCAAAGAAGATTAAAAACAAAACAAACAAACAAACAAAAAAAACCCACAACCAAACCATTAGCAGTGCCCCATTAACAGGAAAGTCTTCAATATAAGCTCCCTTTTTGTTAGCCACTAGAGAAACCAGGCAAACAAGAGACTCTGTAAACATATAAACATACCAGCTGTGGGAAAAGCTTCAATTGGAGCTTAGATTTTACTGGACATCAGAGAGTCAAACCATAAGACACAAATCCATAGGAAACATGGATTTCATTAGTTTCACTCCTCACAGACAATACATTTAGAAACAAATTTACCAGAGAATTAATTCTATTTTGTTCCCATTCATGTACATGCAAATGTCAATAAATACAATCAGCACACACACAGCTTACCGTAGATAGTGTTTGCAAGAACAAAGTACTACAAATTAGGAAACCCTGGCACTCTTCCTGATTCTTTCACCAGGCTTCAATGTGTGATCTCAGGAAAAAATCAAACATTCCCATAGGTCAGGCTTCCTTTATCCATATATGTTTACATAGTATTTTTCTGATTCCCAGATAAAAGGTAATCTTTGAAAGTGAGGAAGTATGGAAGTGCTGCAAATCTGACAATGCTCATTTTCCTGCCAAAGATACCTAATTCTCAGATGTCTGTACGATAATATTTGTTACTTCTACAGCAATTTAACACTTCTGTTATAGAAGGACCCTTTCCAAAACAACGACTAATAAGCAAATAAAGATTTTTTACACACTCAAGTCCCCTTCTCTCACGTTTTCTCTTTGGCTTAACTCAGCTGTCCAAGCTGTTCAAGAAGCCAGTCCACCACACCAGAATAGCCACTATTACTAGACAAGGATGTGATGCAGTTTTTTCTGGGCTCCATTTTCATCCACAGCAGCCCTGACTCCTGTACCAAAGTGCACAGCAGCCTCACAGGAGCCTCTACCATCTGTTTTGCACCTACCTGTAACTTTTGCTTTAAAGAGTGTGCTCATAAAGCAAAGTCTCCTCAAAGAAGAGCAAGAACAGATTTATCTGGGGATGGAATTTTGGGTCTGGCAATCACCAGGGCATTTCTTCCTGCCTCCTGAAAAGCCAGATAAAAGATGCTGATGAGTTGTACATATGGACTTGGGGGGCAACCAGGGGGCTCCCTCTTGCAAGATGAATCAGCTTTTGAACTGGCATATTCTGAACAGGATATGACAAAATGTCTGTTTAAACAAGTTCAGATACTAGCATGTTTTTTAACTTGGATTGCTGTCTTTGCTGCCATGGCCAAAAGCACTGATTAGACATTTTTTAAAGAGATTTCTAGTGGACACAAAGCCACACTGAGCCTAAAACTTTTTTTTTTTTTTTTTTTTTTTTTTTTTTTTTTTTTCCCGGCACTCTTTTTTCCAGCAATAGCTGAAATAAATGGAAGGTGCCAAATCTTCCCATTCTGTAATTGTCTCCTATATGAAAATAAAGAAGAATGTACATTAAATTACTTCTCATATATCTCCATCATGTATACAGTCTCATATATCTCCAACAAATATATAGGACATATCTATAGTGGTGCACAAAAGAAGTTCCTGGTCTTTTTTTTTTTTTTTCTTTCTTTCTTTTTTTTTTTTTTTTTAATCTAAGTAAGAATTGATTGATCAAAGGCCTCACATTTTGGTTTCCAAACTGAGAAAGTGTTCATTTTATTTGATTTACATTCAGCAGACCATCCTATGCCTAGCTAGAAAGGTTATCTGAAGCAAATTCATTGTCTATGCTGAAAGGCAAATGTCAATGTGAATAAACTAGAGGAGTATTATTATTTGAAGAATACACCATGTGACCTATTACTTAGTCAGTCAAGCCATGTTTTAAATAGCACAGGAGTTAGGTTGCAAAAGAAAGCAAACAAAAAGTATTTTCAGTGTTTTGATTTAAACCATCTTCAACAACGCCCTCCAAACTACAGTAGCTAAACTAAATCATGGTTGGTGTCACTGTATATTTATAATGAAATAATTCTGTTGGAGTTCAACTTGGAAACAGATAATATTATGGGATGGAATGATTTTTTAAGGTTCTGCTTAGTTCTATCTGAGTCACATGGACCTTAAAAAATCCTTACTAAGAAAAGAAACAATACAAAGGTTGGTGCAGTGAACAAGATCAAAGGCAAATAATAAAGTAGAAAAAGTGGATAATTCTTTTTCTTAATTGAATCTCTTATGTGTGTCTTATGACTTCCTTACAAAGTATGTCTTAGATCTAAATCAAAATCTTACTGACAAATAAATAAATAAATAATAGAGATAATCTCTGGCCTCTTAACAGTATTGCTTTAATTCAAATCTTCCAGGCTTGAGGTACTCAGTGGGGATTTTAGTGATCGGATGAGTAAATGAAATGCAAACAAAATTTCATTCAAAAATTAAAGTAAATTCAAGTAACAAAAAGAACTTTCATACTCTCCTTGATGAGGCTAATTTAACAAAATTTCCTTCATCGTCATTCTTCTTTTATCACAGTCAATTGTTGGGAAGATCTGACTGTGAGGAAGAGGGTCTTCAGAGTTTGAAATGCCATATGGGGTCTTGATCTCAGTTACTCGGCCTTGGAACCATTATCTAGATATTATTATCTAGGGAGAAAAAGGGGGGGGGGGGGCATATTCGCATTCACTTTCTAATTAGTGACAAAATTAATTATTTTCAGATTCTCACAAAACACTATCTTGAGGAACTTGGAAAGAGCAGGCAAACCAGGGTATGTATACAAACATGGAGACACTCAGGTACCATGAATGTGGATTCACTCTATTGCACTTAGCTGTGCACAACACAGAAAATCTACTGCACAAATATATATATATATTGTAAATCCAAATTCAAACATTTTCAGTGAGTAACAAAACTAATGCGCTGAGTAATATTATTTATATGAGATTTCAAGTAACCAGGAACTGATGCTTGATAATGATCCTGCTACATAGATTTTGCTATTCAGCTATCAGATTAAGTAGAAATCATTTCAGCAAGGAAAAAAATGGTGCTATAATATATTGAAGAGAGCATGTATTTTTTAAGATAAAAAGCTAATATTGTACCTAGGCAGAAAAAGAAAAAAAGAGAAAAGCAAACAAACAAACAAAATTTTTTTCTTCTACTTTACTTGAAAGATGAACATTTAAAATTTTGTCTCTTGTTGTACTTTTTAATAAATGCAATGTTTCATAACTTTGATGTTATGAGGACTTGTATTATTAAAGGATATGATTTTAAGATGTCTGCATCTTGCAACTTGTATGACCAAAACAAGTGGTCAAAAAATAGAAGGAAAACAGAGTTCAATAAATAATTTTTTCAAACTACCAAAAAGTAATTATAAAGAACCACAAAACTAAAAATATAATGACAGTATCCTTTTTAACCAGACTAACAAAAGAATAAATTACAAGGTGAAGCTTTGTTTTTGTTACTTCTTTGTTGTTGTTGTTGTTTAAGCTATATATCAAAATTCTTCTCCGGAGTAACTCCACGTAAGGCAGTGGTATGACAGCAGGGGGTATATTTAGGTTTTTGGCAAAGGACCCTTTCAAAAGCCATCATGTAACAACAGAAGTTCTACAATGTTAAGTCATTTTATGTATGTAATGCCTTTCAACCAGTCTTTCTAATCTCACTGAGGAGACCTAAGCAATTAAAATGCAATATAATTTAACAGACTATAAAAATGTAATAATGCATTAAAAAACACATAGAGAAACATGTGCACACAATAAGGTCAGAAAATTATACAAGAGCCACATGAAAATAACTCTGTGAAAGATGTATTTTCAGAATTGTTTTCTTAAAGATCTGTAGAGGTAGCAGTCCAAGAGGAATAAATTCTACATCTCAAAAACCACTAAAGCGAGGGTTTTATCCTGCCAATCAAACCTGTGGGACACAAAGCCTTTTAAAATGAATGCCATCTTTATTTTTTTTTTTTTTTCTTAAAAAAAAGCCTTGGATATCTTAAAGCATGTCTTTGTGCTAAAGACTCTTTTCTTAAAGGCTAATTTAAAAACCAAACCACTTTTTTTTTTTTTTTTTTTTTTTTTTTTTTTTTTTAAGGATGCCAACATGAAGAAGATAACTTCATAAACCTCATTCCAGCTCAGTGAGGTAGGCAAGCATTCTTATCTTTCTCCAGAGCAGTGGTAGGGCCAAACTGCAAGCCCAGCTAATAAAAAATCACATTGTGGTCACCAGGGCATATGCACTGCCTTTGTAAGGTCATCCAAGGATACACATGGGTGAAGTCTGTGCAAACTGCACAGCTGAAAGAGGCATTTTTGCAGCACTGACACACAGTTTCCATAGAAAGGGTGTGGTCAAGGATAACACCATGTTTCTTAAGTTAGCTCACTGCTTCTCAACACAATCTTTTCGGAAAGTGGGAAGAGGCAGGAAGAGAAAAACAGCTGAGTCACTCCTATTTTCTCCCTTCCTCTGTTCTTTCAAACCACATTGGTCTCCTGCACGGTTCTTTACCATTCAGCTATCATCACAACACCAGTTTATTATCTATACCGAACAAGAAGCCAGGAAATAGGCTTAGTGGCATGTTCACTTTGTCTGCCTGTTCTACAGTCACCATAGATGGAACCTCATAATTAACAGGAAGTGTTTCAGTGTTATGACTATGACAGAAAAAGCAAGGATTTACCTAAAGTAACATTGGCAAAGCCACTATTAATGTAGTGCATAGTCATTTAATGAGGTAATCTCTACACTGTCATAGTGCTTTTCTATTTGCCCTGAGACTGACATCTGACCTCAGCACCCACCAGAGAGGAAAACAAAAAGTCCATGACAACATAGATAATAACATACAAAACCCAACTGTTTGTGTTGGTCTTTTATTGACAAAGGTTACATTGCAGCTAACTTCCACTGCAGACGTTATAACAACAAACCAAACATAACCTAGACACAGACTGAATGGATGTTATGACAGAGTAATAGAACTGAATAATGACTTTAACAGTTCATCAAAATTTTTCTTTCTGGCAGTGGTAACGTATCTGCCCAACTCCAGGCTAATGCTATGATTTTGTATTGTTGGCTGTTTGTGAATTGCCTATCATTACCATGTGAACAAAAGCCACAGCCTTTCAAATGTAATGGGTATGCACCCTGCCCACTGATAGCTCTTTGTATAAAACTGATAATTGATGTGTTTAAACATTCCCAAAACCCTTTATTATATTTTACTGCACAAGACCAATATCAGAGGAGAATTTTGGCAAAACCCAAGAATTCTGCTGGGGCAGCAAGTTCCCCTGGTAAGAACATGCAGTAAAAGGGGCATGCAAAGGTTTTTTTCACACAAAGCCTATGTTGCCCTAGAATAATTAGTAAAATAAAAGGTTCCAGAGATCTAGCTAATGAAAATCTGTACCCTACATTTGCTTTGGCAGTCAAACACCAATATTATGTTACTAAAGCAATTGAAATTTAATAGAAAATGAGTGAACAGAGGGAATCATACTAGAAGATGAGAGATGAGAGAAACAAGATGGTGTTAAATTTCTATGACATGATTAGAGAGAAATACTGTTTAGCCCTTTTTTTTTCAGGAAAGTCTCCAGATTTCCATATTAATATGAGACCATCTGTGTGGAAATAAGCAGAGATGTGCTTACAAACTAACTTTTTCATCTCCATTTTATCTAGCTATGTTTTTCTTTCTAAAACATTTTCTTTTGACTTGTTCACATGCAATTCATTTTTATCTGATATGTCTTAATGAGCTAATTCAGGTTACCTCCTCATCTGGATTCACTTAATGGGTTCTACCAGGCATTGTCATCTAAACATTGCAGGTCTGTGACAGTAGCATAACTGCTAAGCACATGTACAACACAAGAATAGGAACTGCATTGAATGAGTGTAAGAGTAAGCCTTGAATGGTGGATAGTTGGCTGAAAGAAAACCCTCAGCTTGCTCCTTTTATCACAGCTGTGCTAACCATGCTGTACTACAGTTTGAACACCCATTTTATTCAAACCTGCTTTATGCATTAAGAAGTTTTGACATTTCAAACCTGTATCAATACACCTTATGGAAATTGCTGCTTATGTCAGATAAAGCATATTTACTTCTTTCACCTCACACATTTAAGGTGATCTTAGATATCAAGAAAACCAAAAAAATAATAATGTTTTGCACTGAATGTTTCTAGAGGCCAAAGGCAGATTTACTAGAATTTCTATCACTAACAGTGTTTAAATATTTCAACAGTTCCTAAACAAAAACATCTCAATTTGTTGAGCTGACAAAAAAAAAAACACTTCAGATGAATTAATCTCAATATTAAAGACATACTTCCAATTGCCACAGAGGAGGTCCAGTCCAGATCTTTTTAATGTTAGACTCCCTACATCTCTCATAATAAATTCCGGTTGTGTAACCCCCTGATGCAGTACAAAGAAGACTGGTTAAAGGGGAAATTACATTATATTATGGCAGAAATAGTCCTCTGGTCAGCTCAGACTACAGGAGACAAAGGAAGCTTGAATTTCAGGCCTCAGAGAGAGATGTCCATGTAGGAAAATGCATATATAGTAAGTTGTTTTAAAATTAAGTGTTTGAAATCCATTCAACTAAATTCTGATCTGCACCAAACTGACCTGAAACAATATACTGCAATTTGGGTTTCCTGCTGTGTGAGTCCTGCCACCGCCAGGAGAAGATGGCAGCCCTCCCCTCAGCTGGCCTAGCTCCCCTATGGTCAAGGCCCAGCTTGAGGCCTGGGGCCATGTTGAGAAAATCCTGAGGGAAAAGCATGGATATGTGGGGAAAAAGGGTGTGTGGAGAGATTGCGGTTGGGTTTGTGCACAGCTGGTGCTTCTCTCCATAGGGTTTTTGTTCCCTTTATGTTTGTGTACATATGGACCCATGGGTTGGGTCACAGGTGGGTCCGTGGACATGTCCCTAGGAGAAACGACAACCACACCATACCCGTATTGATCAGCGTAAAGTATTGATAGTGCTGGCCTGCTGTTTTGGAAGAAAAGGGATGGAGTAAGTGTTTTTGTAGGGCTGGTGCTCTGGGAAGGAGCCCTCAGTCCTTTGCCCTCCGCTATTTAGGATTTGTTTCAGGTAGGATATGTCTGTCATTCACACTACAATTTGATGCTGCAAAACTAATGTAAACCTATTGGCTTTGGGGTATGAGACCTTATTGCTCTCTACAGCTACCTGAAATGAAAGTGTGAGGAGCTGGGGGTCGGCCTCTTCTTGCAGATAACAAACCATAGAACTAGAGGGAAGGGCCTCAAGTTGAGCTGTGGGAGTTCAGGTTGGAAATTAGGAGACATTTCTTCTCAGAAAGAATAGTCAGGCATTGGAACAGGTTGCCAAGGGAGGTGGTGGAGTCACCATCCCTGGGGGTGTCCAAGGAAAGGTTGGATGTAGTGCTTAGGGACATGGTTTAGTGGGTGGCATTGATGGTAGGGGGATGGTTGGACCAGATGATCATGGAGAACTTTTCCAGTCTTAATGATTCTATGTTTCAATGATTCCATGTTTTGGCAATATTTCGGACTGTCACACAGGAAAAGAAGACTGTATACAGCTCATTTTCCACCAGACAATGACTCTCCAATAGGTTCTGTCAGTAACTGAAATGTATTCTGTATTTCACTGTATACAATTTACTACCAGGAAGAAACAAAAGCAAAACAAACAAACAAAAAAACACAACAGAAAAATGGTAAGGGTAAGAGTGTGCAAATTACACCCGGTATCACGTGGCTCCCTTGGATTTCTCAGTTCCTACAATTACCTAACAGACACAATGACTAGTCCTAAACGATACCTCATTACAAAAAACTGTGGCTCCAAGGGAACTCACCAGGCACCCATACAGAATCTACTCTTCTGAAAATGTTTTCTTTTTTCTTCTGTGTACTTCTCTAAGGACAGCCTTATATCACCAGTTAGTCTGAAAGCTGGAAATACTTTTGGCCATGAAGAAACATTTCCAATGAGCTTATCAGTGGCAACTTTCTATCAACCTTTGCTTGCTGGGAGTTGAAGGAAACTGGCCTTGGCAAGCTCATAAAGTGATAACTAAACTGAGTCCAGCTCATTATGTATGTAATAACCCATAGAAAACATGAATATGACAGTACACATATGATTACATACTTCTAGATTATTAATAAATTTAACTTGGCATCAGAAGTTCAGTTTCCTAATCAGTAAGACAGCCTTCAAAATATGAAACAAATTAAAATGTCACTGCAAGGTTCAGTCCTTGCATCCACTGATTACATGATATCTGTGTATGTAAATATCCACCTCCTATTTACAGCATTGGCTGTAAAACCCAGTGCCAATTTGTAGCAGCACAATTAATCATTTTTATGCCCATGGAGAAGGGAGAAGAAAAGATGGAAAGAATCTAGCAGAAAAAAAGTTGACATGGAGAAAAAAGAAGTTGTATTTCTCTTTCCATGGGACTCATGACTTCTCTGTTTCTACACGAAAAGACATTTTTGCTCCAAAAAAGATCAGCAGGAGTGAAGATCTCCTCATTGACAGGACTAAAAATAATAGGAAAAAAAATAAGAAAATCAAAACAGCCTCACCTACTGTGTAAGCTGTCCAAAATACCAGCCAGCATCTCCAGTAAAATCCTCCAGTTTTACCCAGATGTCCATTACATGACAGTTGACTCTTTCCAACAGAATAATGTGGAAGAGGTTGGAAGACAAATTTTCAGCTTGGTGGACAGTAAACAAATAGAGTATAACAACAAACACCTAAGATGTATTATTATGCCAGTCTTCCAGGCAGCAATAAAACATAAAATCTTTTAAGCAATTTTTTTACTCCTCTAAAATGAGGTTCAAGCTTCATCTGAAATCATCTTTGAACACTGTCTTAAAATTCTTTTTCTTCAATAGCCTTACTCGAGTTTATATCCAGCTTGTCTAACCCAAGGGAGAAACGTCTTAAGCCAATACATTTACATGGAAATATTATGGTTGAGTAGCCCGGTTTTCCAGTAATAAAAATTAGCAGTAGTACTTGTGATTTTTGGAATTTTTAATAAAGTATAAGTTTTATTGTGCCAAATAGAGCTTATGCCTGGAATTACAAAACAGATTTACTTGTCTGAGGAAGAGCTGGTCATTTAAGTGGAAACAGCATAGTAGAGTCTGCAAACAAACCATTTACAGGATAATTTTCTGACTGAGATGTTTCAAATTGAAAAGGGAGGATGGAAAATTATCTTCTGTCCCAAGACACTACAGCACAAAGTAAACAGCTTAAAGTGGTTTCTAAGGCTTTCAGATACTCCTTTGAGTGGAACATGCCTGGCACTGTCCCACTCACACCAGTACATAGAAACAAGCAAATATGATATGGTACTGACCATGGGTAAAGAAAATCACAAAAATATGCACAAAGGTTATAAAATCATTACCAATCTGAGGTGCTTTAATGAGTGCCCATCTGTATACTCCCAATACATAGTATATAAAATCAGTAGATTTCTAGATGTCACAGAGATTCATGGGAAGAACACATTATAACAAAGATGTATGCTTCTGAAGTAACTTGCCTAAAAGCATAGATCAGCCTAGCAGTTAATACTCTGTAATGTGGAAGGAAGTAAAACCAGGGTGGCTGTGCCAAAAAAAAAAAAAGCAAAAAAAAAAGCACCCCAACACATAAACACATAAAGGATAGGCATATTGAGGAGGCTGGCAGAACATTGAGATGGTTCTGCTGACACTTTCCCCTAATAATGACTTCCCCACTGAAAGTCTGACAGGTTTTTAAATTTCTTTAAAAGGAAAAAATAAAACATTAATAACAATTAAAAAAAATGAAAGAGAGATAATGTCCATTAGAATGAAAACTGGATACCTGTGAAATAGAAACAGCAAAATGCTAAACCCAAGAGGGAGAAACAAAAAAGATTCTCTCCCATCTACTCTACTCTTGCTCCACTCCTGGGTTTAGTGAAAGTGGGGAATTATAGCGGCAGCAAACTCTGACTACTCTCCCCTCTAATTACTGGCAAGATGGGTCACTAGTGAGCACTCCTTGTCACAGACTGTCCCTGAGCAGAGAGAGACCCATCTCCCTACCTACAACGCCCTTTATAATATCCCATGAGCTCTCAAACTTGAATAACACAAAAACACTTTAACCATTTGTCACTGGGGAAGTAAAGCACAGTTTGCACATAGGAGTCACTACATTTTTGGAACACAAGAGAGGATTCAAATTACTCTGGACTTCAGATGTGTGAACCAGGAAGGAATCTCCCCCCTGGCAACAAACCACATGTCCTATTCAATTAGAGTGCTTCACAACAGGGAGGAAAGCACTTTACCCTCTATTTCCTTTCCCCTATCCTTCCTCTCCTCACTTAATGGAAGAAGAACTTCAACAATAGTTGAAAAATTGTATTGCTATGTCATGTAAATAAAAGAGCTTTTAAAGCCAACTTGAATGCAAAGTTATCAGAAATGCATATGTCACAAGCACCCTCCTTCAAGTATGCTTGCACTCACATATCTTCTTTGTATGGTTAGGAACCTCCCTAACCTCCCTGTGTGCCACCTGCACAACACCAACAGAAGGGAAGGTTATACTTTGCACCCCAAGGAATTCCGGTTAATTGTGTTATGAACAACTTCCCAGCTTTTTCGTAAAGCTGTTAACACTTGTTAGGAACAATGCTTGTTAGGAACTTAAACATGCAGCACTGAAATAAATAGGAATTTTATCATGGGCTTCAAAGAAGATTGATTGGGATAGTGGAATTATTGGCAATTACATCTTAAAAGATGCACATAAATAAAAGCACCCCTACCTGGAGAATACAGTAGTGCCAAGACTAAGTCTTTCAGAAATGGAAAAATAGCCCTTAAGAATGTGTGTTATAATACAGCTTGAGGCAAACATCATATTGAAAAATATTAAGTGGTTCTACAGCTAAAGACTGTTATACACATAAATGTATGTGAAACTCCAAATTCTGAATTACTATATTTGAAATACCAATGACCTTTTTAATGCCACTTTTGGTATGTAATTGTTATGAGTAATTGTTTGTGAAAACAATTACTCAAATGTAAATGTACTACAAATGTAAAACATACACAAATAACATTAGCTTGATGCAGCTGCCCAGTTTTACTGTACCAATAAAGCCTCAGATTCCACGCAGTAAAGAGATACTGGAAGAATTTCAAACTGAAAGGGCTTGGTCACTTTATACAAGGAACAGGTATCTGTAAAACCACATGTATGGAAAAAGGCTCTTTTAGAAGTATAGCATATATACATTATTTATATATATATATATGCAGTTCTAAATACAATGGGTACTGGACTACTGTGCACCAATGTTTGAGCAAATAGGAATTACAGAAACAATAGAACATTACAGAAACAAATCATATCTGACTTGAATATGTCTTCTGATACACAATGTACTCAAAAGATATAATGTTTTCCATTTAAATATAGCATTTCTGGAGAATATATTTTAAATGAAATTCACAGCATTTATAAAGTCATAAGTGCATTTTAAAAACTGGTATCAGATCTCACTGTGAGGAAAAGCTGAAAATCCTGGGAGGATACACTCTGCCACAAGGAAAAGAATCAACTGCAGGCAACTGACTTTCTCTCATTTGAGACTCTGCAGAACTTCTATAATAAAAAAGCTTATCTGAAAACAGAAACAAAAATGGATCCAGGAAATACTTCTTGTAAAAATAACTTCTATGAAAAAGAAAATATAATAAGGACAACTTCAAAAGTTCTTAGTGAGACTGAGAAAACAAGTACATGTAATATTGGAAGAATGACTTAGAGGTACTAAAGTGGAATTTATAGACATTTTTATGTTAGGAAATCTTCATTTGTTGTTGCCCATAGTCTGCAAGTGTAATTCTCAATGATTTGGACAAAATGAGTGACACAGGCTGCAGATGTCATGTCCTTGTGGAAGGACTGTATTGTTTCACTGAGCTTCAAAAGAAACAGCTGTTCAGTAAGAGCAGTTTTAGCCCTACCCTTACTAGTGCAGGGAATAGAACACCCTCTCTCCTTTATACAAAATGTGTGTAACAACAAAGGGTCTATCATGTTTTTAAAGGAACTATACTGACGTGTCAGATAACATTACATCTAGATGCCTGTAACCTAGACTATACAATATGAATTTGAGGACTAAAGCATGTGGCAGTGTAATAAGCAGTTTTGACTTAGGAGTGTTGTCAGGCTAAGAGACTGCGTTTACTACCAGCAAATAATAAAGTGCCTGAACATGGTACTGAATCATGGTACCATGATCATGGTACTGAAAATGTGTCACTGGGTTTCATGTATATCCTTATCAAGTCAAGAAAATAACATATTATACACAGGCAAATGTAATTCTGAATAAAGAAATCATTTTAATTGTTAGGAAACAAATAAACATACCACTATTTCTCAGTAATGAGAGGCTCTACTAGTGATTTAATGTATGACCTTTCCAAGGCCTCTACCTCTGTCTCTCCGTTTCATGTTTAAAAGGTCATGTTTAAAAGGTCATGTTTAAAAGGTCACAGTCATACAAAAGGGATACACACATCAATTACTGAATTCAAAGATAGAAGTTCATGTTATTACAGAAATACAAGCATTAAGCTTTGAAAAGGACCCACTGTTTTCATTTTAATATTTAGCCAAATAAAACAAGTTGTAAATGAAAGAAAACCTCTCCCATGATATTTCAACCCTTCCAATGCATTTGGCAAGATCAAGTCTGATGG
Organism: Heteronetta atricapilla; assembly: GCA_011075105.1. Taxonomy (NCBI): domain Eukaryota; kingdom Metazoa; phylum Chordata; class Aves; order Anseriformes; family Anatidae; genus Heteronetta; species Heteronetta atricapilla. The sequence continues at coordinate 70,232,232 of CM021731.1, read as the reverse complement.
CACCAGGTACCTGTGTGCCTTTCACAGTACACATGAAAGATGTTGTGGTGGGGGGTTGACCAACATGAGGAAGTGTATGAGGTTCTGCAAGTCTCCACTGCTTCACTTGCCCAGGAGAGTGACCAAAGGGACTACAGCAGGAGAAACCAGAGGCAACAATAGCTTCTTGCTGTCCGACCACTCCAGGTGCCCCAGCAGTGTAAGCAGCAGCTGCACAAGAAGCACTGTTTAAAAGGCTCTGTCCTGAAGGTGTTTTAGCCGATGGAGCTGCAATAAACATCACTCTGTAGTAACTGTGCTGTTGAAAAAACTTGACCACTCATTCCTTCCTAAACAGTAGAAAATCCTGCTATATTTTTGACTGAGATAAGTAGAAAGTATTCATCTCATCCCCTGCTGTTAGCTCAGATGCAATGAATCTGCAGGCTGGATCTAACCTGATCTAAGCCGGTTAAAATCTGCGTGCAGTATAAATGAAGAAATTTGCTTTTTATTGCAACAGAGTTGCAATACTTAGAGGTGGAGTGTAAGGCTACAAATGATACTCACACATCCTTACAGTTTTAAGGAGAAAATATTTTTTAAAACAGATTGCTGTATGTCCTGGAGACCCTCAACTTGCCATGCCATTTTGGTTTTGCTTTTAATTCTGCTCTCCCTGGTTTGAGCTGAATAAATGCATTGGCCGTTATGAGAGAATATGTGGATTAGGCAAATATAGGCAGAGAGTTTACCTCTTTAGTTGTGGAATCCATTTTGCATTGAAATATATATAATTTTATTTGGATTAAGAATTATATAAATGAAGCAATTTAGTCCTGTAGTTTTCCAAGTTGATTCTGATTGGCTGTGGCTATGGCACGGAAACATACTGGGTTCACATATAATGACTGAATTGAAGTAATCCTTTAGAAAACAGTAAGGTTGGACTTTTAAGTTCTATTACTTTTCTTATTAAATTTTGAGAGGAGGATGGTTGTTCTTTGAGAGTTATTATTTGAAACTCAAGTGTCGTCCAAGAAAAAACACCTTCTGCCTCTGAGGTATGACACTTAAATCAAGATCTGTAAGGGAAAGTGGTTACCTTTTTGTTATGTCATCAATTTATAAAAATGATATTAACAATTATTTAATAAGTACTAATACCAGGACATGAATTGGTAAAGCAGTGATGATAGATATATTCCTGGTGAAGTTCAGAATACTTCAGTGGACAGGGAATGAAGTAAATATTGAATCAATCCTGCGAAGGATACCAATCCATACAGCAGAGCAACACTTGAGAAGTTTCTCTCAAATGAAAACTTTTATATTAATACTTGTTAATTTGCAGGTCTGTTAGGCACAGAAGTCAATGTCAGTAAAAATACGTAGAGGCTGAAATTTTTATTCTTTTTCAGCTGATATGAATTAATTAATCATATATACCTGGTAAATACACACTGAAAATTAAATACCAAAATATGACAGTCAAAAGACAATGTCTTTTTAAATATATTTACCAATGACATTTCAAAGATGAGCCACAAAAGAAACAATTGACAAGCACATTGAGTCAATAAAAATAGTTAAGGGTGGGTTTTTGTTTGTTTGTTTGTTTCTGAACCACTGGTGAGAACATCAGAAACCCTCTTTGATTTTTTGTGAGATCATCATTCATAGCAGCACTCAAAAAGTAATAAATCATTCCCAGTGGGAAGCTTCCCTGCATATCATTCCAGATTGCATTTTGTTCTGTGTTTTCAAATAAGACAAAAAAAAAAAAAAAAAAAAAAACAGAGTAAAATGCATTAATAAATATGATGATAGAACTTTTTCTATGATGTATTGAAAACTACTATCCTTTCATTAAGTTTCAACCCTTTTGATAATATCAAACCACTGCTGATATGCTAACATAGATATCATTTTATATCAAAAAAAGGGTACCAAAAATACCTTTCCATTGAGGCACTGAATTTTCCATATCTTTTGACAGTAGTTGACAACACAGATACTGGATGAGAAAGACCCATATTAATAGTGGGCATTTAAATACTGAGTGTCAGAAATACATTTTTTAAGAGCTTGGAGTGAACCGTACTATTAAAAAAAAAAAAAAAAAAAAAAAAAAAAAAAAAAGTATGTAGCTGTTTTTCTATTTGTTTGATTGACTAAAGAGAAAAAAGTAATAAATTCCACAGTCCTCCTTCAATCTATAAGTAGGCAGTTTTCATAATTCATCACTTAAAAATAATAAAAGGAAGTGTAGGAGTTTAATGAGTTTCAAAGGAGATGTAAAGACAATTGATAAATACAACTAAACATCCAAACATACAGTAGCAGAGGTTAAAAACAGTGAGCCTGAATTTCAGAAACTATATTGATTTTTCTAGCTTCAGTCATGAGTCAGCTTGCATGCTGACAATGATTTCTTCTTGGGGTTTGATTATTACTCAGACTGGTTTCCTTATGGTTTCTGCGTTGGAAGTCACACAGTTACTGAAAGAAATGGGATAACGGCCCACTGAACTTGTGTCACAAAATATTTATATTCTTATTTGGCTGGGTGAAGGAGAGGAAGTATACATTTTTTAATAGTGTTAGAATGTATATTGACCAGAAAGCCCACAGTGGAGTTGCCAGGAGAGCAAAGCCAAAACCAGAATCCAACAGGGACAGGTGGCTAGACCAATGAAAGGAACATTTTCCCATTTCCTAAAATACGTAAAGCTGAGGAAGAGGAAATCAATATACATGCAGAAGTGTGATCAGATTAAAAGCACAAAATTGAGCATATGTGCTCAATTCTAATCTATGACTTTGTTCCCTGAACTGTACCACTGCTGTTGTCACAGAAAAGGCAGTGAATGATGTGAACAGAAGGAGAAACAACCAGCAGGCACTAATGGTAGGCCTCAACATTTTCCTGAAGAACCGCTTGATGGTGCACTAACTTTGAGAAATGGTAATTTAAACAGTAATCTGCTTTCTCAAAAAGGACACTGTTTCACCAGCCCAGACAAGAAATATTTATTTGCTCACCTGTCATTGTGTAGCTTTAAAAAATAAAAAATAAAAAGCCAACAAAGCAGAACTGCATATTGTGTAAACATGTCAGGAAGAGGTGGCATGATTACCAGATGTTAAGGTCCATCTTAGTAATCAGACACCATGCAGAATAGGTAAAGGACCCTTTCCCCCATAATGACATACACTTCCTTGAAAGTCGACAGATCGGTTCAGCTGTAGTGAAAGTGATTCATCACTTTATAATGATAAAGTAGAAACTTCATGAGGAACATGCTGCTCTCCCTGTTCTTTATTTTTCCATGGGTGAAGAACAAAGTGGCAACGATTAATTATTAATTACAAAGATCTTTTTACATGTAGGATGGTAAATTTTTGTGCTTTGCTAACAATAGTTAATTTGTTTCTGAGCAAGACTTCTGAAATATTTGAGTAATTTTCTTCATGTTATATACAAAGATCTGGGAGATTAATTGTCCAGATGTTTCCTTGGGTTTTGTTCTCTCTTTCTCACATAATAAAAATCTTTCAGCACATTTTTTTCCCAATAAACTTACAGTCCATCTGTTATACTTTGCTGGAGACATAAAACAGCACTGCATGTGTGTTACAATCATCCTAAAAAGTAAATCTTCACCATTTTCTTTTACAAATAAGGTGAAAGATTCAATTTTTATTTGTTAGGTAATGTCTTGATATGTTGCCCTTTGCCCTAACACACTAGCTCTGTTCACTAATACCTTCACCTTTGCTTCTAATGTCATGAGCTAAAATCTTCAAATCCCAGGTCAGACCATCAAATATTTCTGTCTCTTTTACAGCAGAAACTTTAGAAAAGTTTAGAAAGAGTTTGTTCTGCAAATTGAGCAAGTGAAAACACTGGTTAAAATGCAAGAAATTTCAAAACCTACTTCCTAGACTGCTGCTACAAAATGATGTCCCTGACATAGAACTGATAAGGAATATTTTAGCTATAACTATGGAAAAGTGGTATTAAAATTAAATATAAATTTGAAAACTGCTTTTGACTTCTACTTCAATTGATAATTATATATATACATTATGTATATACCAGCAATCTCTCTCATGTCTAGCCTTCCGAAGTCTCACACCAAAAAAAAGAGAAGAACATTTAATAAAATAGTGAAGTAAGACAATGTCAGGAAAAGCCATGTCAGTAGACCTGTTGTAGTCAGAACTCTTAAAGATTTGAAAGAAATATTTCTGTAACAACAACATTCTGAGTAGCCAGATTAAATTTGAAATGGGTTTTAATCATCTGAAGGATTATTTCAGAGCCTTGAAGGCTTGTTAAATCTCAAACAGTTTTCACACAGAGCAAAATAAAAATTGTTAAAAATTTTCATGAGCACTGATGAACCTTTTTTAGAGGACATTGAAGGATTTAGCATTCACATGGTAAATGAACTAACAGTGTGAAGAAGGCTGGTGTGATGCATCACCAGCATTCTGCACAAAAACAGTCTACACTGAAAGCAAGACAAAAGCTAACTACTTTGGATTCAGTTGCCTTTGGATCTCTCTGAAGGTTACCTGGGAAGAGGAGGAGGGAAACTGCATCATGAGACTAGTAGAAAGGGGTGATGAAAGACAGATTTGAAGTCAAAGGTATTAATGTATCCACCCAGTTTTTGGACTTCCAAAAGAAAGTTGATAAACTTGAGTGAGTTCAGTAGAGTGTCACTTAGATGGCTGCAGGGTGGAAGGTGCCTTTTCATTAGATTCTGAGGGAATAATCCTCCTGTTCCAGATCCTTAATTTACAAGAAATCAATGTTTAGAAAGTAGTTTTTTCAAGGAAAAACTGTCCAAAAAGTGTGGGACAGGGAACTGGAATAAAAAGGCAGAAGCTGGAATGAACTGGGACTACTAAGGGTCATCTCTTGATCCAGACGCTTTTTACTAAGAACTTAACTCAGAGGTGGGTATAGGCATACACACCCTGAAGGAACAGACAACAGAGAAGACATCTGTACATTTGTTTTTCCTCTTTTCTGCTTTGAAAGGCTTGCTCATCACAAGAGAAAAAACAGTCTTTCCCATACACAAGAAATATGGTATTCTTACTAAATATAAACAAATAAGCAAACAACAACAAACAAAAAACCCCACAACCCTATGATTATCTATGTAAAACAAGCCATTGGCAAAAATTAGTAAAAAATAACAGATCATTTGTTTAAATGTTTATATAAGCACTATTCTGTGTTTGCCAAAAAGACCATCAAAAATACAGTTACCATTAAAAAGTACTTCAAAGGGTAGGCAGTGAGTGAGCTATTTGAATTTTGTATCTTAATTGCAGGTCTTAGAATCTGCTTATCTTGGCTTGTACCTTGCCTTCCAGAAATGTATCCCATTCAGAAATGTTCATTCTAGCACCAACTGTACTCCCTTGAGAATGAAAGGGCTCTTCTCCACCAAGTTATAAAACTGGCATTTTTCACATTATAATCTACACAAATAGTGATACTATAGTTGTTAAGCAGTATCCTCATTTTCTTAAAATGCTTTCCTTGCTAAATGATTACCTCCAGTGTTCACCCCTAACACCAGCTGGTTTCAGTCTATATCCTCAAAATGATGACAGAAATCAAGAAAACCTTAAATAAGGAAAACCTGAAAGTGCTTAAGTGTAGCCAGAATTTAACTCATGATTACCAGCTATGGTATGATTTGAACAACTACTTATAAGAAGCCCTTAATTTCAGAGTAAGGTAATTTAATTCAGTCAAGCAGAATACTCAGATCCATAGCCATTCTAGTCACAGTTGAACACAGAAATACTATAAAGGCTCCTTGGTTTTCCAACTCTTACTTGCAGAAATCTAGGGTCTGTAGAGTATTGATAAGAGACTGAGAAATGTGATAAATAAAATCCAATTAAACTTTTTGTGTACATCTGTAAAATTTCTTAAGAGGTTTGCAGACACACTACAAAATGTTTGGGATCTGTAAACTGGAATTTGTTGAAAAAATACTACTCATCATTTTCTGGAAAATAGGTGGTAACCAGCTCTCAAAAAGTGAAAACACTGTTTCAGACAGACATTTGGAGGGAGGGAAGGAGGGAGAAAGGGAGGAAAAGTATTTTTCCATTTTTCCAATAAAAGAAATTTGAAATTACATGTGTCACATGTCACATGTCTCTACTCTGGCTGGAATGCCTGGGTGGGTACAAAAATCTTTGTTTATGTCTGCTCTCCCAAGCTACATTTGTTTTTGTTACCATTACATTACAATAACCATATAATCAATTATTTTAATGCTAATATTCACTCCAAGGTCATGTACTGGTCTTTATTTAAATCTTCTCACAGCAATGTATTTTGATATATACATATATAATATATATATATTCCATCATGGATTGACATAAAATACCATATATGACACATAAGAAAGAAGCGTGTCCCCCCTCACTGAATTCACCTGACAACTTCCTGCTTCACTCACAGAAATCTCATTTGAATTATCTCTGTTATAAAGCACAAATAATGATGGCAACAAGCACTATAATTTTTCAGTGAGAGAAGTTTTAACACTTACGGGAATATGACGCAGGAATGCACACCATGTCTCACTTTCAACTGATTGTGCATCACACAGAAACCTATGCTTTGTACATACAAAGAGAGAAGGATCATTAAAAGCTGTAGTGGAATCATAGTCATCTACCTGGATTTTTATTTCATAGAATCATAGAATCATTTAGGTTGGAAATGACCTCTAAGAACATCAAGTCCAACTGTTAATCTAGCACTCCCAAGTCCACCACTAAACTATGTCCCTTAACACCACATCTACACATCTTTTGAATAGCTCCAGGGATGGTGACTCAACTACTTCCACAGGCAGCCTATTCCAATGCCTCACAACCCTTTCAGTGAAGAAATTTTTCTTAATATCCAACATAACCTCCCCTGGCACGCTTTGTGGACATTTCCTCTTGTCCTATCATTTGTTGCTTGGGAGAAAAGATCAATCCCCACCATGCTGTAGCCGCCTTTGAAGTAGCTGGAGAGAACAATAAGGTCTCCCCTGAGCCTCCTTTTCTCCAGGCTAAATAACCCCAGCTCCCTCAGCTGGTGCTCATAAGACTTGTTCACCAGATCCTTTACCAGCTTTGTAGCCCTTCTCTGGACATGCTCCAGCACCTTCATGTCCTTCTTGTCCTTCAGGGGTACACAACTGAACACAGTATTTAGGTGTGCCCTCACCAGAGCCAAGTACACGGGGATAATCTCTTCCCTAGTCTTGCTGGCCATGCTGTTTCTGATAGAAGCCAGGATGCTGCTGGCCTCCTTGGAATTCTCCAGAGGGATGTGGGAAACAGCGACAAAAGCTTTACTACAGTCTAGGTAGACCACATCCACAGCCTTTCCCTCAACCACTAAGTGCATCACCTTGTCATAGAAGAGTAAGTTTGTCAAACAAAAACAACTCATAAAATCCTAAAATATCCCAAGTTATAAGGGATTCACAAGGATCATTTAGCCTACCTCCTGGCTTCACACAAGTCTACCCCCAGATTCAGACAATTTGACTGAGAACACAGTCCAAACACTTCCAACAAAGGATGGAAATTTTCCTTAGTTCTCCTTTTCTTATTTATGTATTTGCTTATTTATATATATATATATATATTTGAATATATATATATATTTATTTCTTTATGGCAGTAGTCAGATTGACCTGAAGTTGGACTTTGGCCCTTCTAATTTTCTCCCTGAATAATACAATAATAATAATACCATAATCATAATACTATAATCATAACAGTACTATATAAATTAATACTATATAAAAGTAATACTAAAGAAAACACTATATAAAAGTGTTTCTTTTTATTATTATTATTATTAAAAAAAGGCAGCTGGAGGCTGGATAGTACCCTCTCTGTAACCTTATCCTGGGTTTTGGTGTTTCTGAATGGATACTGTAACACTAGCATTTTAATAATGTGCAATAAACATGTAGCAACATCTATTATAAATGGTGGGTACCATTTTAGAACTGGGTGGGGCCATTCTTTACAGCAACCCACCATATGTTATCCCTATGAATGTGGCACTGATAAAAGTAATCTACTGAACCAGAATGACCTACTCTGCTGCTGTAATATTAAATTACATTCCTTCCTTTTCCCCCATTCACTTGTACTAGGTGTAAAGTTGATTCACCTATCTCATGCTGCAGCTATCATGTTCTCCATCTGCTTATATCACCAGGATTGACTGGTGAAATATAGACTCTGTTACATTATTCTACCTGCACTTGGATTGCAGCATGTGAAGAGAGAAAGGAACAAAATACATGGGTTAGTGTACAGAGAATCAAACTAAAAGTCTGAATCTTATGCCCTTCTGTCAGCTATCAACTACTATAAGGAGACCACAAAACTTTTACCTTGACTAAAGACTACTGTGTCAGAGGGAATGGTTAAAATTCAATCAGCACTGTATTTCTCCATTTCCTTTTATGTGTGTAGAGCACCTGATTTCACTGAAGAGGTACAATAGGGTGTTGCATCTGGCCTGAGGTCATTGAAGGTGAACAGAGAAACAAGCAAATCACCTCTCTGTATATGATCTGTTTGTAACTTACTCCGTTTCAATTGGAGCTTACATATAACTACATGAAAACCATCTGTCTTGTGAACGTCTAATGAAGCCTCTGTTCCTGTCTTCTGTCCCCTGTATTCTCCATTCCATTGTAACAATTTCTTAACTTTAGGAGCTTTCAATCAGCCAAGAGACACAACCTTGTGTCTGGGCTGAATCTATATATGTACCTTGGGGACTATATGCCTCAATTGCCTTGACTGTCTGGCTTCTGCCAAACAAACCGTTTAACAGCCTCATTTTACTTTTTTTTGTTGTTGTTCAATAGAGATCTTAATTTCAAGGTCCCTTTTCTGCCAGTGGCAGATCTGCACAAAACATGCAAGATCATACTTGTACATCTGTTGGTTTTATTTGAAATTTACACTGGGTTCAAAGTTGTGAGGTGAAAACACTAACAGACAAAAGACAGAGGACTCACTTAAAACTTACTGCTGTAGGAAGGAAACCTAAAAGATACTTATATTAATAGTGTCCAGGTTACATTAACGAGGTGTGTGTATTCTTTGCTCCCTATTTTTTTTTCAGCTAGTTTTCATGAAGTTACAGAAAATATGTAATTTTATTATATACACAATATAAATTCTTTGATAGTAGGTTCATTAAAAGTTTTATCCAAAAACTTTTAGAAGACAAAACAAAATAATCAGACTAAAGCCTCTTCTAAACAATGAGAAAATTTTAAACCATGAAGAGATAAAAATGTTCAGGTATCTCAATCCTTATGTTATTATTTATTAAATTTAACAAGCCATAACATTGCTAATAGCAGCCATATCATTGCTGTTACCCGTTTGTTTTTTTCTATTCGCGAAATCATGACATGTTCAGTCTTAGGTCCTGAACTTTTAAACGTTTAGGTAGTGTATAATTTTATCTAGCCAATAAGTTCCAATTAAATCAGTGAAACCATTCATATGAGCAAAGTTTGTAGTTTGGAGTCTACAAGATCTGAGGCTTAGATAATGAGCATTTTATGGCAGCAACTTTCTGCTATTTATTTGGACTTTTCAGCCACTGGTATGTTTTTGGGCACTGCAAGATGTTAATCTGAATATATATTAGAAGATACTGGCAACCAGTGTCTGGAGCACCAGGAAATTTTAGTTTACCAAGGTTTAAATATAAGACTTTTAGAACCACCACACCAGTCACATTGCTTATATGTTACAACCCTTCTCTGTTTTCTGCCTTGTTTGCATGGCTGCTCATTTCTGGGGTATAATAGCCGAACTTCTTTGTGCAATACATAAAATCAGCCACTAAACATAACCATGGCAAAAATTATTAGTATGTATTAGTGGGTAATTCTGCATATACAACTTTCTTGTTAATAAGGCCATGGAAGGAATTAGTGATATTCATATATATATGTTACTGACCTATCATCATTCTTGTGGGGTTTATGTTCAGTATAAAAGATACATTTTCATATTGGTGCAGGTTTAATACCATGTGCTCTTGCATAGTATAAGGACTTCCATATTTTTTATTATGCAATAAAAACAAATAGTAATGAGACCTTCCCTCTTACTGATCTTACTTAATTTTTAGAGGAAAACTTGCTAGAATATATAAAAGTTACAAGGAGTTATCAGATCTCATAGAAATGCTTCCTGTTTAAACCAATGATTTGAATCCCATTGACTTCCATGGGGCAAGGTATCACAAATTAGCAGAAGTAATGCAGCATGTTTGACTATTGTTTTGTATCTTGAAAAGGAAAAGAACAAGAAGATACATAATCATCAGGCAAAATGAACAAACTACAACAAAACATATGAAATGGTTCTTACTATGCAATATAACCATGTGACAGTATAGATGAGAGAACAAAATGTAGCATCCCAAAGCAGATGGTGAACATGAATTGAAGCTGTGATCTCTAAGTTGCTGTCCCAGTAAAAAAGAACTTTGAAGTGTTTACATTTGTGGTGGGCAAAGTGATAAGACACAAAGCAGCAGAAATGCTGGAAACTACCTGGCAATGATCCATTTTGCTGAACCAGCAGAAGCAACAGTGGGAATATTTGCCACTTAAGTTCCGTCATGAGAATACAGAAAGTCTCACACTAGAAATGAAAGCAGGGTGTGCATGGGAAACAGAGAGGCCGCTGATGAGGTAAAAAAGTGCTGAGCCACCACTGTATTAGTTGGAGCACTGACAGCAGAATTGTCCATGGGAAGTTTGGCTGCTGTTTTTGCTATCTTTATTTAGGACAAACAGGAACGGAGTATATTGTATATTCAGGGTAACAGCTACTTGTTCCATGTAGGACAAATGATGCACTGCAGACACTGCACTGATTCCTCATTTCATGTGAGAAAAAGTGACAATGAGAAAAGGACTATGCTCATTGACAGATATCAATTGCCTGCCCCATACTCTGCTGGCAGCACCCAGTGTGACTGCTCAGTTTAAGCCACTGCTGCTGCACTTTATGGCAGAATTCATACATAGAGTAAAATGATGATGAAAACTGCGATGCTGTGGATTTCATTCAGGACATATACTCTGGTTCCTTCAACATTCTGTGCTCCGTTAATAGAACTAGACAGTGGAAAAAATAATCAGCAAGAGAGTTTCACTCACAACAGAAATGAATGAACAGGTTATTGTCTTTATTATGGGCTTTTACCAAGCTACAAATGACAGTAATGTTCAGAGAATCTCCTCCACATTCCTTAAAGCGGGAGACATTTTGCAAGACAAAACTGAAAGGGACTTTCTACCTTGCTTTGACCAAGATTTTTTCTTTTCATTATATCCAGCTTTAATGTAGATGGTATGAATAGAAGAAAATACAAGAAGAAATGGGTATTGCTTAAAAAATTTACTAGAAAGCACAAGTAAATAGAACTCATGCATAATAATAGTACAGTTATTTGCATAATTAATGTATACATTGCTGACATAACATATTAGAGAAGAAAGAGAGGAATGCAACAAGTGATACTGGTTTGATGTACCATACACCATGAGCTAGTTTTCTCACTCTTTAAGCATATCTTAGCAAAAGAAAACTCCATGTAATTCAGCACCTGCTTCCTTCTTCTTTACCCTGTTTTGGCCAAAAATGAACACTCTTCTGTTCAGACTGTTTCTTTCCACTCCTAGAAATACAGCAAAATTGAGTCATGCTGATGAAACAAAAAGATTACTCACTGGCACACTGAACTTTAGAGATTCATAATTAAAGTTAAAATGGATCAAGAGAATCTCTGAGCTAGACTTTCAGGACATCTTTAGTGTCATCTTTGCCAGATTTAGGAAGCTTAACCAAAGTTGCAATTCAGTGCCAAATACTCGGAGATTTCTCACACTAGTAGGAACATCAGCTGCACTATTATTTGTACCCAGACTTCTGCTCTCCCCAGAGAAGATATGTTAAAATGGACAAGAAGGCATAATTATTTTTCACTAACCAGGACTTCAGGTCTGTGAAGTCTTGAGCACCAACTGTGAGTCTTGGTCAGTCCCACAGTTACTTTTCACCAGTCTTTCTTTGAAAGCACATTGCAATCACTGCTATAATATGCCAACCAGCCAACTCTGCCCCAGGGGATCACAAATATGGAGAGAAGCTGTGTCACTGCACTGTGGATAGAAAGTATGAGCCTGAAATACCCTAACAAGTACCAGGGTCCAGCAAGGAAAATCCTGTCCATCGTCTGTGATGTATCATCTGCTACATTTGCCCTCCACAACTTGTACACTAGGTTACAGCACTGCCCTGAGATCTGAGAGTTCAAACCCTAAAAGACATCTTACTTTTTAATTAAGGGTGAAACTGGTCCATGCAACTCTGTACCATAGTCCTAGCATGAGACAGGAGAAATAGAACGGGCCACATGTTGAATACTGAACTGCTTGCTGTGTTATTCAGATCTGACACAGCAGAATCCCTGATCAAAAGCATAATTACGATATTCCCTGGTACACTAATCAAGAATATTTTCAAGAGCAAAGAATTCATAAAATCCATCTGCCTCTGGAGTTCTGTCTTCCCCTGAAAGAAGTATTATTCTTCGTCTCTACTGTTCAGTATAGTTAATGTTTTATTACAGCCCACTGTGCCTGGTGCACACAAGAACAACTTGCTGCTGTCTGAGATGAATTGGTTTGCATATTTTCATTTCTGTACTTCACAGTCTCTTAGACATCCAGAACAGCAGCTAACTAAAGTTAATGAAAGAATTATCCAAAGACAATCAAGGCCCAAATGTGAGTATCAGAATCAAAAGGTATATGAAGATGAACAGCACAAGCATTTGGCAGCACCTTGAAACACCTGATAGAAAAATAACTATTTCTTATAAGTAGTATTTCTCCTACTTCTACCTGCTGCCCAGTATTCACTCCCTTCCAGATAGCTATGAACTAGAGAGAGAGAGAGAGAGAGATTAATTTGGTCTGGATTTTGGTAATACTGCCCTCAGCTTGATGCCTCTAACTGATTCCTACTTGCTGTTTTGAAAGTGGAGCTAAAGAGAATGCATGAGAGCATTTTTGGCTGAATAAGAAATCTAGATAACTGTACAAAAGAAAAAGAAAAAAAAAAAGCAAGCAGTTTTCAACTGTATCACAGAACAGATTCAGCTGAGCAGATCAGTCTTCATGTAAGGCTGAGGTAAGAGACAGGATACCGATTCAAAATGGGAAGATGAGTCTGCTCCTTAGAGCAACCATATGCTCTTAATCGCTTTGGATCTGGACTCAGTATGCTTTCTAAAGCTTTTTCACTGATATAAACACAATACTATGATCATTAAAAACAACCATCAATTGTTTTAAATGGAGAGATGAAAGCTTGTTACGCAGTTTGCACAGCAGCCCCCACTATGAAGGAATAAAATGAAAATGAAATAAACACCTGCTATAAAAGGCTTCTGACAATTCTTCTTCTGATTATGTCCTCTGCTCCATTTGAGGTATTTATTTTATTTTATTTTATGTGTTTGAATAATTGCTGACTATGATGAGAGTATAACACATATATCATGTTCTCATTATACTGGAGCCTTAAAAGCATTTTTCAAAATTCTTCTTGAATTTAAACAAATTCAAAAACTGTAATGAAACTCTAACCAAATATATGTAATATATATGTATATAACAATTAAAAAATCCAACTATTAAAACTTGAAAAAGGCCTTGGTAGATTTTCTTGAAATAGTTTGAGGAACCTAGTCAAGAAAGACACAGTATAAAAACAGTGGTTATTTGTAGGAATAAATGGATTTTTAGTATCCCACTTTGATAAGTGAATACCAATCTATCTGCTGTCCATTGCCTTCTTACAGGATTCAAAGTGGAAAAACTTGGTTTTGTCTTGAAAATTTCTACTGGGTGCATTCCAGAATAGGTATTTTTGTTTTTTCTCTTCTTCCTTCTCACACTTTCCAACACCACACTGAATAAAATAAATGGTACCCAGGCTAGGATCTTTCACACTTTCCCAGCTCCTAATCCCTCCCCCAGATAATCAAAACTTCAACTACTTTTCCTCCATAGTACTTCTGCTGCAGGCCTACTCCTCCACATGCCTAGGAAATACTGAACAAAGGAATGCAAACCATTTTTAAGGACCTGTTGGCATAATAAATAAAATACGGTCAAAATTTCCAGGGTCAAAAGTAGCAATTCAATTTTAAGAAAGAAACAGGAAGCAGCGTTTGCAACTCACAGGCTCATTTAGAAGCCAGATCTCCTTGATCACTTTATCTTTGTAATTATCTTTGTAATTATTGCTTAAACTGTATTTACAAAAATAAGCAAAAACCTTGCAACCAAACTCAGAAGAAATCAATAAGCAAAGACTAGTTTTCAGCCTGTCTCTCACTGCTCTTCCATTTCAGGGGAGAATATGGATTTCATAGTTAAATACAGAAGAAACAGCTATCTGTTTATGCTACTACCCTTTAGCTATAGAATTCCATAAAACTATTAGTTAAAATGCACATTAATTTTATACCAGCACAGATCTGTTCTGCTTTGAAAGCAAACTACTATGCTGGTAAGCATTGTATCAAAAAATAAACCATTTACATGTAATCACATATTTAAATTAAATATGCACATTTAAATGAATATTTAATTTCTATTTATTTAATATTCAAGCATAGGCTTTAAATAAATAGGAGTGATTTAGATATACAATAATTACTAGTGTTATGCAGGATGCTGTATTATTTCCCTATGTTTTAAACCAGGTTTATTTAAAACAATCTATTTTATAATGAATATTTTTCTTTGTAGAGGACTATTAGCCCTTTTATTTGTTGATGACCTTTTATTAATGTAACAGATACTGCTCACTTGAAGAAACCAGAGACAGATAAAAAATAGACAGATAAAAAACTGACTGTACACAGGATATTGTAAAGTCCAAAGAAACAATGCAGTGAGGGCTGGAAAACTTATCCTGTACACTTCTTGTCATGCTTAATACATGACTTCTCTCCATGGTATACACCTGAAGTTTTTCCTAGGCTAGTTTTAAATGGTCTTAAATGTACAAAGAATTCCATTCCTTTTGTGAGACTGTAAATATAAAAGGTTATATATCAAAAATTCCAATTCTATCTATCTTAATTCTAAAATGAGGTTCCCATTTTTGGTTCTCACACCTTTTAGATAAATAAGCTGTGGCCTTTTAATCCTTTATCTTAATGCATTGGACTCTTCATCACCTTTTTTGGGAGGGTGGGAGGAGAGGGGGACAGGGCTCTGGAACAGTTTACTTACATGTAGTCAACAAACCAGTCAATAAATTTACATGAAAACAGCTTACAAGAAGATTACTACATCACTGCTGTCTGCTAAGGTATCTGTGTAGCCTCACTGACTTCTTACACACTACCAAAATTCAGTTTAATATTTACAGCTTCAAAGTTTCTTTTGGAAATACTATATCTTATGTTGCTTCTTTTTACTGAATAACCATATTTAGGAGTATTTTACCTTAATCAGCTTGTTGAAGAAAGCACTTTAATTAAACCTATGTTTCTAGAACTTCATGAACAATTTATTTATTCTGTACACTAGAATAACATCCACTCTATAACACAAGAGCACTCATTGTATGGGTGATCCATCATTCAATTTCTTTAAACCAGTCACAGAAAATATATAGATTTGTTTCATCATGATACAAGGAGGGATTCTTTCTCTACCATGTACCAGGGAAGAGACACATACTAGGTTTTAGACTGCATGAGAGCAGCAAGGAGAAGAAATGACAAATGGTTTACATAGGTGTAACTGAAGGATCCAATCTGCATGGAAATGTAGAACAGAAATAAAAACATGACCTTTCCTATGCTACTGCAGGAGTGATATAATAGCCATCTGTGGCTACTAAAGCCTTGTCTACGTATGAGTATTTGCCAGTATAAAGGTGTGAATTTGCACTATTCACATAGCACTCCCTGGAGGTCCACAAGTATTCTGTGTAGAAGTACATAAGGTTTTTTTGCTTGTTTGTTTTTCCATTTTATCAGGAGCAGTTGTTGTTTGGAAAGGAATGGGACAAGATTGAAAAAAAAAATAAAAAGAAAAAAAAAGCTTTCACATATATGTGTGTCCACATAAGGGAAATATCTCCTAATGCTGTATCAGCATATTAAGGAAAAATGTTCCACACAGGTAACAGTCAGTAAACAAACTCAGGAAAACAACATCTATAGTCAGTGAAGTATACTAAATCAGCCACAAGATCAGTTGCAGTCAGGACCTAGGAATTAGAGAAAGCTACTGGGACTGATTTCAGGTTCAGCATTGACAGAGGACTCAGGTTTTCTCAGTGACCATAGCAACAATGCTTTTAAAATAAATTTCTTAGAAGGCATCAGAGAAGTCTACCATCAGTTACTGGCTTAGGTTATAGAAGCCGATCACTAAGAAGAAGCTCTAAGAGTTTGATTCATGAATGGATGGTTTAGACAAAAAAGACGTTTGTTCACTATTCTCATGTTTGACCTACTAAAGACTAGACCCAGACACCTGCAGTCAGTTTCTTTGGCTTGTAATTTGTTATGCTCTCCCAGATTTTTGGACTTGAAATTCTTCTCTGCTTTTCCACACCAAACACTTCACAAACTGTGGCAACATCAACAAGGTACAAAGAGAACAAAAGCTTAAAAACCACCAGAAAGCACTAATTCTTCCCTGGAGCAGTCTTCACATAACTACAGAAAAGGACTGTCAAGCTGATTGGTGATAGTGCATCATGTTACACAGTCATATTTCTTGATGCTATAAATTACTGCCTTCCACTTACCTAAGTAGGTAATCAAGAACATCTGCAAAAAAATCACAACTAAAAGCCTGAAATTGAACTTTCTTTTTGTCAGTAGCATGTTACAATCTACTTCATTCTAAATGACATTCAATGACTGAAATAAAATAAAAGACACTGTCATGATGTCACTTAAATATACCAAAAACTAAGAGGCACATATTTAGATTCAGATTAAACCTGTAATAGTTGATGCTAACATTACATATCCATTACAGTCTTAAATGTAAAATAATTTTCCAAAATGACTTCTTCTGAACAAATATTACAGTAGTTAACATGAAAATAGATACTTCCATACTGCTAAACACATAAAGAATGGAAGCTGTATTTCTGCCTTGTTTTGTCTAAAATGCCTACTATATACCACCATACCACCCTGCTCACACACAATACTCAAAATACTATGGTTTCATACTTATCATTTTGTGTCATGCTTTTGCATGACAAATGTTTTTGCAAGCTGCTTTGTGCTCAGATCTACGGATGGTAGATGCCTTTTTAGAAACTTCCAAAGACCCTGATGACACCATCATACAGTATTTTAAGCCTGACACTGCTTTTATTCCTCAGCAAATTTATTTTTATTTCTGAGGGGAAGGAAAACTACCATCTGGGTCAGACTCTAAGGAGTGCTTAGTGAACAGGCACTAAATTAGTAACCTCAGTCTTGAGCAGCTCCAGCAGTGAGAACTCAGAAAATAAAAATGCGTGTAACGAAATAGTGCCAGGTCAAGCTAGGTTTAAGCTGGCATGAAAAGATGAGAGAGAAGTTTTACAATGTCTAAAAGTGTTTTACTTAAGAATAGAAGTAAAAAATGACTAGTCAGACAAAAACAAATAAACAAACAAACAAAAAAACACCACCAACAAAACACTATAATATGTTCATTGACCACAGTGTGAAATTACTCTATATTAACAAGCAATGAAAAATATAGCATGTGTTTAAACAATAAGTCTTCCTCAGGACTGTAAGTGTTAAAGCAAAATTGTATTTCACAGTTTGTAAACAGTTAGGAACACCAACAACAGACTACTACAGAACCTGCTTTGGCAGGGGGATTGGACCCGATGATCTCTTGAGGTCCCTTCCAACCCTTACAATTCTGTTTCTGTGATCCTGGCACACATACTAAGTTACAGTATTATAAATTCCTAACCTACCTAATGTTTTCAATATACTTATGTCTTGGTTGTATCAGCAGGATAATCATCTTTGCCTTACTAATAGCACTGTTTAAGGAACCCTGGCACACAGTTCTTTTGCAATAAGCATTTCATTTTGTCAATGATTTCACTTTCAAAAAAAAAAATCTTAGCTTTCCAAGATCTGCTTATTTTAACAGAACATGAAAATTCAATTAACAACTCTACCTTATGTAAATTATTTTATCTACTTGGGAAAAGTTCTGATCCAAACTATTGCACCATTTATGTGTCCCAGGTTTGGCCTCAACTGTCTGTGGTTTGCATATTTGGACTTGCGATATTTTTACTGCACTTTTCTTTGTAAATGTCAACAGTAAGCTATATTTTTTTGTTTGTTTGTTTCTGGTCAGTTGGGTACTCTGACCAACAAATATCCCTACTCATAGTACGAGTGAGATAACTGTCAGTTTGGCATGCTTAGGACCCTTTTTCACTTCCCAAGATCACAGAAAAATAAAAGATGCAGAGACAGGCCCATAAATCATACGAAGAAAGAAAACATTTGTATTATACTAGGAGCCCAGTAACACTGAACTTAAGAATCTGGCAACCTTTCTCTTATAACAGAATTTTCAGAGGCTATAAACATTCACACTGGACTGCAACTTGGCATAAAGTGGTGCCTTTTGACTCATCCACATTTTAGCCTAAACTGTCTTTCTCATTCAAAGTCAGTGATGGTACACAGTGCTCTCTATTCATAACAGATCTGTGAGGTTTGTGCAACTGCTACAGCAAACTCTACTGGCTAGCTGAAAGCAGAGCTCTGGGAAAACGAGTTCTTGCATTCATATAAGGAAAATTACTGTGATTTTCTGCAGGCTTTCCATCCTGTTTTTTCTTCACAGAAAAAAACAAAACAAAACAAAACAAAACAAAACAAAAATCCTGACTCCTCCTCTAGATGGACTAGCATATAGCAGTATGCACTAAGTCAACTTTTGAACATGTCCAGTTAAGCTTTACAAAGTGCTGTTTTTATCAATCTGATTAGCTCTAAGCTACACTGTGAAGCCGGTAGTGAATTTCAAGACACAAGTGCTCTTCTAATGTGTAGTGTACCATATGCAGACTAGTGAACCTACATTACACCCTTTATAAAGCTGAGCAAGTATTTCTTCACAAGAAAAGATTTCTTTACAAGAAATTTCTTTACCGTGCTTCTACTACAAAAAAAAAAAAAAAAAAAAAAACCACCCCAACGTATTACTAAAATATGTCATGTAAATCATCTTACTTTATAAACAGACTTCTACATTAAAAGCTTATGAATCTAGTGTTTTCTCTACCAGACACGTGGGCTTAGCTTACAGCAGAGTGGGGAAGGTGAGCACCAGTGAAACAAAAATCTGAACCTTATCTACTGTAGTGAGTGGGGAAAAAGCAAGGGTAAAAAGGCAACAACACCATTCTCACTGAGAAGAGAATGAGACTGGATAGACAACATGTTTTGGCTTCCAAGAAAGGAAGAGAAAATTACTTCCTAAAGCAATGAAAAAAATATATATAATTGTGTAGGTAATGAAATGTGTATTCCCATGTACTTCAAGATACTCATTGTCTCTCGTTGAACTGTTCTGGTTTGCCCCTGCTTAGCCACAAGAGGCAGGAAATCTTCTGGCATTAATATTTTCTTTGTGGATATTTTTGTCCATATCTCAGGAATAAACAATACAATACAAACAGACAACTCATAATAGGAAAATGGTTGAAAGTTTTTCAGCCATTCTGTAGATGGCCAATGAGTTAGTATGCAGTATGCATTACTCTGACTGGTGTAAGGAAGCCTGAGAACACAACAAATCTAAAGACTTGCAGCTGGCTAAAGATTTAAATCAATACATATATATTGGTGGGAAAAAAAATAATAATAAAAAAATAGCTGCTGTTTACAAAAGCTTTTTCAAGTGCAGTGCAAGCCTGCTTTGGTGTTACTTATAAATGGCTTCCTTTGGCGTGGTTTTAGTCATTACAAAACCTACAAAATTGCAGGTACCATGTCTAATGATACACATCAAATACAACAGGTATCTCTCCCTAACCACCTTTTGTACAAACAGGCAGTGGATATCTTTTTACAACAGGATAGCTGTGTTTTTCTTTGATTTAGCCTGATAAGTCCTTGCAGCACAGCACAGCAACTTGATACACTGCAGTACCAGCCAAACTCTGACCCTTGAGCCACATAGGGTGTGTGAGCAGTTGGACTGTTCCTCCTATACTGGAGATGTGCTGGATCCTGAGTAACCTACAACCTTGGTGTATTCAGTGGTGAGCCACAACAGTGTGCTAAGACTGTTCTCACTACCTCCTCCTGGATGTACACCAAACCAGACCAGGTCTACAATAAAGCAGTGAGATCCTTGGGTAATGAATGTTATTTTTCACCCAAGAAACACTTCTCAGCCCTTCTCAGACATATGGACTGCATCTCACAGTTCTCAGCTATACAAAATCATATGACCGTAGTCCCAACAAGACTGTCTACCACTGGGAAAAAGTGGTAGGTCATACAGGAGACGATAATTAGTAATGGGTTTGCTTCTATTAAAGATGCACTTAACAACAGAGGAACTCTGGTAGAATGTTATCAAGTAGCAAATGTTTCAGAGTTTAGTAATATTTTCAGTATTTTCTGAAATCAACAAAATCTCCCCTGCCATTGCAGTTTTTTGTTGTGATGCAAAAATTTAGCTTTGAATCCTAACACACACAATTCCCAAGTTCTTCCTGACACTGAAGTATAGGAAGATTATTATCTTGTTTTCTCTCCCTGATATTTCCCTATATATATAGGGAATATCAGAACTGAATGAACTTCTTATAGTCCACCTCCCTATAGTGTAATGCTACAGGTTTCTGGAAAGCCGACTGCATCTATTGCTATGTCTTTGACTGAAAGTACCAGACAAGAATTTACCAGGTGTGCTAGGATGTAATGAGTAGTACCAAAACACAATTGAGAAACTAAGGAGTAAAAAGTTAGATGATGACTACACACTAGAAGGAGGAGCTGTTCAGCAATGGATTAAGGTCAAGAATGGCAAGTACTTGGCTAAACTTTTTCATTTAAAGAAGTCAAAAAGCTCCAACAAAACAGTTCAGACTGATTTATTTCAACCATTTCTACTGTACTAATTCTCATGTGGCTTCAGAACTGAGCCATTTAACTTTTTCTAGGTCATCACATCTAGATTTCTCCTAGATTTATATTTGGTAACAATATAAAAATGAGCACTGAAGGGAAAGAATCAGTCTAAGAGTGGCCCACCCAGAAACTCAGATATTACTGGAATGTCCGTATCTGCTCTCCTGTGTTAGGATAACACTGATGTACTCCTGTGGGCGGGTGGGTAGATACCACCACCGGATGCTCAGTTACTGGGATAAAACATATTCTACTTTAGCACTGGGAAGAATGCATTTATGAACTACTTTTTCACTAAATGAAACAACCATGTCTTCAAAGCTGTGAACATCTACAGCTACCTGTTGTTCTGCTCTCCCAGGTAAAGAATAAGATTTAGTAATGTTATTAGGAAAAATGAACCCTCTCAAAATTCTTTTTGTTCTTAGAGTAATGAAGAGGTTTTAAACACAACTGGAAAGAGTTTTTCAAGTGCCATGTTAACAGAATTCTCTATTAAAAAAAAGTGTAATATGCATAAATAGAAGTAAATTTCATGGCATTCATGGCCAGATGATTGGTAATCTCTAAGTAGAACATAAAGCATTCTGAGTGAGAGCAGAGAAAAAAAAAAACAAAAACTCTACATTTCAAAATTCTTTATAAAAGACTTCTATAACCTGCATTAATAGTTTGTTTGGTTGGTTGGTTTTTGTTTGTTTGTTTGGTTGGTTTTTGCATTAGTGCCACTTCTGTCCTTGAATTGGGCAGGATGTCAGAAAGGTAACTAACCAATCCCTTCTGAGGCAGAGACTTTATTTAAATGTCATCTCTGATACTTCACTTCTCTCAGCCAGCTCTTCAAAGACCCTTAAAATACAGTCTGTTATAGAGCATGTTTTATGATCAGAAAGTTTTTTATAAGATTTATCCATCTTGCTATAGTACACATCATATTTTAAATCCTGTCTGTTGAGAAAATGGACTGTGTATCAGTTCCTTCCTCCCTAAAGAAGTTTTGTGTATATTCTATAATCTTGTAATCATTGTCAAGCTTCCCTTTTTTACGTGGAAGAATATCTCTTAATCTCTTCCCACATGTCATATTGTCTAACTTGCTGATCCTTTTCATTGCACTACATTGGAGTCTCTCTTACTCGGTTCATTTTTTCTTGAAGCATGTTGCCTAAACCTGTACACGGTATCCCACAGAGGCTTTATGGGATTACTTTATGTGTCTTGAAAGTTATATTTGTGTCTACACATCCCAGTACAGGGTTTGCTTTCTTGCAATAGCATGACATTGCTGACTAATGCTCTGCTTGTGTACTGAAATAACATCTGTACCCTTACTATAAAGCTGTTCCTGGAGCCCATTCTTTACTCATGCACTTTACCATTCTCACATTAAAGCCTCAATGCAATGCTGTGAACTTGTCCCCAATAATTTTTATCATCTTGTTCTTTCAATATTTTTTCCCACGTCACAAGAAAATTTGATCTTAACTCATAATCTGCTTTATCCAGAACAACCTACTGTGAAAGTATGATTTTCCAAGCAGTTTTGCAGATCTGTTCTGATGGTACCCTCCTGTGGATAATATTTCCTGAGCATTTTTATGTTATGAGAGACAATTTCATGTGAAGGTATGGCTAAGATTATGAGGTACTATTTTTCCTTCTGTGAAAAGCAAACCACTGAGCCCTTTTCTGAAGAAGAGTACTCTTCACTTGATGTCCCTAGAATAATTTGAATCTCAGAGAGCTATTTGCCCTCACTGATGTCAAAGCCATAGAATCACAGAATCAGAGAATGCTTTGGGTTGGAAGGGACCTTAAAGATCATCTACTTCCAACCTCCTTGCCATGGGAAGAGATACCTTCCACTAGACAGGGTGAAATTAGGGCTACTCTATGTCCCATGCACCACTGCTCTCCTTTACATATTTGTATATTTGTAGAAATGACATTTTTTCAAAGTCTTAACTCACTTTGTTGGATGCTATTTGTCCCCTATAGATTTTGAAATATTGCAATTCAGTCTTAAATGAAAGTTTTTTTCCACTGTTATAACTATTAGCACTGGCAGTGTCAAACAATGGTTTTGTTATCACTGACACATTTTCCAACTGCATGCCCTTAATTAAACTCCTAATGTCATATACAGCACTAAATGAAAGTGGTCTGAATTTCAAAGAAACTATGTAAAGACCTTGTAGGCTTATTTCAGACTTGTTGGAAATATAACAAAAGAGTACATAATTGTTGGTAGAAAATTGGATGAGATTCACATCACACTGCTGAGGCCTAAGGCATACAGAAGAAAATTATGTATTTATTTTTCAGAAGGTAAAATAAATAGGTAATTTATTATTCCAGTACTAACACTAGGATTTTAAAGAGGTCACCCTCTTTACATACCTACTGGAAGCCTTTTCTAAAATATTCTCAACAACAACAACAACAAAAAGAATGACAAATCTTTGAGTAGTCACATACTGACACAGAATAAGTGCTCTGCATTCCTTTGTCCATTTTCAACAGTCAGAAGCTTTTAGAATTAAAACCTTGTGAAAGTAAAAGTCCATACTTTAAAAGCCAAATGTGCTAGTGTAGAGAAAATGCAACTCTGGGAATATATTTCTGCATTCTGTACTTAAATAAAACATTTCATATCCAGGAAACATTACCTCTTACCTAATTGAATAAAGAAGCATGGATATGAAAGGTAAACCCATCATTCACTATGGCCATGTAATCATGCTTGGAAAAAAAAACCTTCACTGTATCATGAAAACTGAAATAAAAATGGTCACCTTTGATGATAAAACCTGAGTTCTAGCAGCCAGTTTCATTTCTGAAGACAGAAATCCACATCTCCATAAGTAATATGAGCAATCTCTAAACTAGTATTTGATGATAAAGCTTCAGTTTCAAAACAATTTCCCCCTTTGCTACCTCTGCAGGTTTATTCCATGTTATTGATACAGTTGTCACTTGTGTGTAACAGGCCACAAAGACCTTTCATTTTGGTGAAAGTGAGAAAGAAACCATAGCTGATGATTTCTTTAGGAAAGACATACTTTTGTTTAGAGAAACCTGATATTTTTGCAAGGCAGCAAAGTATAGTGTACCACAACCAAACTGAAGAAGATTCATTACTAATGCATGTCCAGAAGCTAGACAAAAGATACAAGTAACAGAAAGAAACTAAGCTGAAGAAAAAGGTGGTTTAATGTTTCTCAGCATTCCTCACATTAAAAAAAAAAAAAGCATTAATCAACATTTTGTACATAAAAAATGCAAAGAAAAATAGGCATTAAGACTGAAAGTATCAGTATTGAAAATAAGTTAAATTTCAAATAACGATCACATGATTAAGAAAATTTATATTGCATATTATATTAAGAAAAATGAATTAAATGAAATTAAAGAAACAAAACTTAAATACAAATACAAAAGCCAAAATGGACTCAGTAAGTGGGGCACAAGTGTATTGGGGAGCAAGCTCTCTGGATTTATTACCTAGGTTTGATGGGGAGGGGAGTTAGAAGTGACACAGAAGGTCTGGGGGATGTTGTCACTGCTGACACTGATGAACACATTAGGGAAAAACCTCTGAGTTGTCCCATAGTATTGTCTGATGGCTCCTCAGAGAAGGTAATGATCCTGATACCCCATCTCGAATCTTCTTGCCTCCCTCTAGGGGTAACTGCATCTGCTGATTACCTACAATGGGTGGAAAGGCCTTGCAGAGAGATCTTGACATATTGGAGAGCTGGGCAATCACCAATCACATGAAGTTTAAAAAAAGCAAGTGCCGGGTCCTGCACCTGGGATGGGGCAACCCTGGCTAAACCTACAGACTGGGTGATGAGATGCTGGAGAGCATCTGGGGGTTGTGGTTGACAGCAAGTTGAGTATGAGTCAGCAGTGTGCCCTGGTAGCCAGGAGGGCCAACCGTATCCTTGGATGCATCAAGCACAGCATTGCTAGTCGGTTGAGGGAAGTGATTGTCCTGCTCTACTCTGCACTGGTGAGGCCTCACCTCGAGTACTGTGTGCAGTTCTGGGCACCATAGTACAAAAAGGACATTAACCTGTTGGAGAATGTCCAGAGGATGGCAGCAAAGATGATGAAGGGCATAGAGGGGAAGACATATGTAGAGCAGCTGAAGTCACTTGGCCTGTTCAGCCTGGAGAAGAGGAGACTGAGGGGTGACCTCATTGCAGTCTACAACTTCCTCGTGAGGGGGAGTGGAGCGGCTGGTGACCTATTCTCCATAATCACCAGTGATAGGACCCGTGGGAATGGTGTTAAGCTGAGGCAGGGGAGGTTTAGGCTGGACAGTAGGAAGAGGTTCTTCACCAAGAGGGTGGTCGCACACTGGGACAGGCTCCCCAGTGAAGTAGTCACTGCACCAATCCTGTCTGAATTTAAGAAGCGATTGGACTGTGCATGTAGTCACATGGTCTAAAATTTTGGGCAGACCTGTGCAGTGCCACGAGTTGGACTTGATGATCCTTATGGGTCCCTTCCAGCTCGGGATATCCTATGATTCTGTGATTCTATAAAATGCCTGTATACCAATGTGTGAAGCATGGGAAATACAGGATGAGCTCAAGATCTGTGTACAGTCATGGGACCACGATCTCATTGTAATCATGGAGACGTGGTGTGACAGCTTGCATGACTGGAACAGTGTGAAAGAGGGCTATGTCCTCTTTAAGAAAGACAGGCTGGGGAAGTGAGGGGGAGGAGTTGCCATTTATGAAGGGAGCAATTAGAGTGTACCCAGCTGCACCTGGGGGACGGTGAAGGATAAGTGGAGAGCTTGTGGGTGAGAATTAAGGGGCGGGCTGGTATGGGTGACACTGTTGTGGGGGTGTACTACAGGTCACCAGATCTGGAGGAAGAGGTCAATGAGGCCTTCTACAGGCAGCTGGAAGTAAGCTCGCAATCCTGGGTGCTGGTTCTCATGGGCAACTTCAATTACCCAGACATCTGTTGGGTAAGCAACTCGGTCAGGCACATGCAGTCCAAACAGTTCCTACAATGCCTTGAAGATAACTTTCTGATACAGATGATGAGGCGGGGGAAGCTTCTGGACCTTGTTCTTACCAACAGGTATGGGCTTGTTAGGGATGTGAAGGTTGGGGGCAGCTTGGGATGCAGCAACCATGAGATGGTGGAGTTCAAAAGGAACTTGGTGGAAGAAGTATGGCAAAAAGTAATATTGCTACCCTGGACCTCTGGAGAGCCAATTTTGACCTCTTCTGGGACCTACTTGGGGGTATCTCGTGGGCTAGACTGCTAGAAGGCAAGGAGCTGGGCAAGATTTAAACAGCACTTCTTCCAAGCTCAGGATTAGTGCATCCCTAAGAGCAGGAAATCAGGGAAGGGGGGCAGGAGACCTGTGTGGATGAGCAAGGAACTCATCAACAAGATCAAAAGGAAGAAGGTCTATGAAAAGGGGAAAATGGGCCTGTCCTCTTGGGAGGAGCATAGGAGTGTTGTCAGGGCCTGCAGGGACGTGACGAGGAAGGCTAAAGCCCACCTGGAGATGAAGCTTTCAGAAAAGATAAATAATAATAGTAAGGTGGTTTTTTTTTTTTTTTTTTTTTTTTTTTTTTTTTTTTTTTTAGTATGTAAACTGTAAAAGGAAGACTAGAGATAATGTGAGTCCCCTGCTAAATGAAGGGGCTATCCTCTTAATGGGGGACTCTGAGAAGGCAGAGATACTGAATGCCTTCTTTGTTTTGGTCTTTGCTTCAGAGACTCCCCCTGGGACTCCTGGACCCTGGGGGGAGGAAAAAGAGTCTGGGAAGTGGACATCTCCCCCCTGGTTGATGAGGGAGTGGTTCAGGAGCATCTGAGTGGGTTCAATGCACACAAACCCATGGGCCCTGATGGGATGCATCCATGTGTGCT
The DNA here is from genome assembly GCA_011075105.1 of Heteronetta atricapilla. NCBI lineage: Eukaryota > Metazoa > Chordata > Aves > Anseriformes > Anatidae > Heteronetta > Heteronetta atricapilla. The sequence continues at coordinate 70,205,009 of CM021731.1, read as the reverse complement.
GAGGGAGCTAGCAGCGATGGTTGCCAAACCACTCTCTATCATCTTTGAAAGGTTTTGGAGAACAGGAGAGGTGCCTGAAGACTGAAGGATAGCCAATGTCACTCCAGTCTTCAAGAAGGGCAAGAAGGAGGATCCGGGAAACTACAGGCCAGTCAGTCTCACTTCTGTCTCTGGAAAGGTGTTGGAACAGCTTGTTCTGCATTCCATCTCCAAGCAATTGGAAGAGAAGAAGGTTATGAGGAGTAGTCAGAATGGATTCACCAAGGGAACATCATGTTCGACCAACCTTATAGCCTTCTATGATGGCATCACCAGCTGGGTAGATGGGGGGAGAGCTGTAGCTATCATCTACCTTGACTTTAGCAAGGCTTTTGATACTGATACGGGGCTTGGAGCATATTTCCTATGAGGAAAGACTGAGAGACCTGGGTCTGTTTAGCCTTGAGAAAAGAAGACTGTGGGGGGATGTTATCAATGTTTACAAATATCTTATGTGTGGGAGGCAGAGGGATTTGGCCAAGCTCTTTTCAGTGGTTTGTGGGGACAGGACAACGGGGCAATGGCCACAAAATGGATCACAGGAAGTTCTGCACCAACATGCAAAATAACTTCTTCACAGTGGGGGTGACAGAGCACTGGAACAGGCTGCTCAGAAAGGTTGTGGAGTTTCCTTCTCTGGAAATATTCAAGGCCCATCTGGACACCTACCTGGGCAACCTGCTCTGGGAACCTGCTTTGGCACGGGGTTGGACCCAATGATCTCTTTAGGTTCTTTCCAACCCCTACGATTCTGTGAAAATAAAAACATTTATGCTGTTATTTGCAAGCTTAAATACCAAGTTATGGATCTTCCAAGTGCGTCAACTTAGTGTACCAATTGGTAAAAACTTAGATGCCTGTTTGAATCATCCTTAAATGCCAATGAAGCTTTTTTTTTTTTAAAAAAAAAAGTATCTGCAAACTTTAAACAGAAATAGAAAATGAAACCACTGCTTTCCTCTTAAGACATAGGTCCCTCTTTCATCCAGTTAGGATGCCAATTACATATCATATGTTGATATCTGACTTAACTGTACCACATAGTAATTGGACATCAAACTGTTACAGCTGAATTCACAATTAGATTCCACACAAACACAATTTTAAAAACTCAATTCAACACTTTCTTGACTACAAGTGAACTTAATTCTCTCTCCTATTTTCACTTGATCAGAAGATGTTTGAAATTAACAAGCTAGTCCAAAAATAGCCTTCACTGAAGGAACAGTCCATGGCCTCAATATTTAGGAATTAATTTCATTTTCATACTAAACTTTCAAACTTCCAAATGGCAACAGAACTTTGAAGGTATAGGTCAGATTCATTCTTCAGATTCTTACTCATTCCTCTTGTAAAAATTTAATTCTACTAGAGAATTATGCACTAAAAACTCAGAAAACTTCACATTTCAATACATCATGCCATCCTAACTCTTTCTCTTTGAGTATATGGAGTATGAGGCAGTCTTAATTTCACCATCATACCTCTCAAATGCAATATATTGGATTTATTTTTTGTAACCATAATTGCAAAGCTGGAGAATCTTGAATGACTGCTTTTCCCTTTCCTTTCTTGACTTTTTTTTTTTTTCTCTTAAAGGATTTAGGACTGCTAGCTATGACAGATGCTAACTTATAAATTTAAGCCAAGCAGAAGATGGATGGAGCATGAAATAAAGACCAAAAAAAAAAAAAAAAAAAAGTGCAAAAGTGCATTACATGACTGGTGTTATACTGATACTGGACAATGGTGAAAGGAAGCAATGTGCTTGTGTGTTATTGAGAACAAATAAGTTGTTGTGTACATATACAACAACTTTAAGAACATCTGATAGCCAAATTCTAGTACAACAAAGTTTCTTATAGTTGACAGCACAAGTTACAAGAACTAATCTTCAGATATACAAATATCCACAAGGAATTTAATTCTAAAAATAAATGTATAATCAACTTGGAGCATATTCATCTCAAGAAATGTACAATACATTATAAATGTACAGTTATATTGCTCTCTTTTCATGTAGTGGTAAAGATCAGCTTTCTGTGCATTTTGAGATTTTTTCCCAGTTTACATATTTGACTTGTCAGACCCACACATAAAATTCAGTAATAATTAGTCAGAATTTGCATGGAAGGGACTGTAATATTTGGCTTGGGCAGAATATCTATCTATGCCATGTGTTTAATTTAGCTCAAAGAAGGCTTACAGGACTACCAACTTGTAAAAAAGAACACAGAGTTTACTTGCCTAAATTCCTGCAATACCAAAACTGGGGGCCACCCAGAGAAACAGGCAGAAAATTATTTTCAAATAAATTTTAAAAATCATCCTTACAAGAGGAAGGTGAACTTCTGAAACTTGTTACAATTTGAGGTTCTGGATTTATTAGCAGGATTAAGTATAACAAGTATCCCAATCAGCAATTCGAAAGCATTTATTTGTGCACAGATTTCTGCCATGCACACATTCACTCACTGTTCTCTGACTCTAGTAGGTCATTATTTACTCCTGCAGTTCAGACAAACATTTTTCTGCTTTGACCTGGATATGGGAATAGGGTATGGCTACACAATAAAAAATGTCTGCAGAAAAAAAATAAAAATAAAAAAATAGCAACTCTCTAACTACTCTAAGAATGTGCAATCTTATTTGCAATAAAATGAAGAAAGAATAATAGGAGGGAACTGTACTGTATGATTACCAGATGAAAGAGAGAGTCAATCTAGACAGTCTGTTGGAAAGCAGCTTCCAACAAAAGTGCTGCACTGAATTTAAAGATACGTATTCAAGGCCCACTTAACACTAGGAAATTATTGCAATAACATCAATGAAGGTCTCCTTTGGGAAAATTCTTACTGTACCAAATACATTAAATCAGATCACAAATGTTTGTAAGAAGTGATACAAATAAGTAATTGAAGAAAGTTTCAAATGTTGCTTTTGAAATGACCAGTATAAATTTAATGTAATTTCACTCTTGTTTTGCAATATGGTCACAACCCTCTCTGAGTGACCTGACATGCTTCAGCATTCATGTAACTTCTAGTATAATGATTCAATTCTGAATGCTTCTGATTTAGTTTTACTATTCATTTAGCTCAAAAATACACCTGTCATTTGTGAGCAAATCCTTATAATAATTTGTTTTTCCCATATATAGATTATGAGACTTCTCAAAAAGAAAAAGCCTCCCCTCCTGACTCCTCACTATTCTGTTTTTTTATGATGGATTTTAAGTATTTATTTATTTATTTATTATGGTGCCCTCCCAGCAGGTGGAAATTCTGGCTTTCAACCTCATTTGTCTGATAAAGGAATTGAAACCAGGCTTCAATAATGTTTTAATCAGTAGTCTGTCATAGAAAAGGTGGGCACTGCTTTTTCTCTTTTAGTAGAAAAATGAGTAAGCTGGCTATCCTTCTGAAAACTCATCTTTTAGCACTTGATCATAAAATATTATTCCAGACTGTGTCTGAAAATAAATGTATTCTTGTACTTCAGCATTAGGTCCAACAGGGTTTGGGGACACAACCTTGCTTAGTTGTATCTTCATTGAAGTTTCTTTATGTTATGAATCTTATCCTGAGGCACTTGTTTTTCCTGCACTTTAGGAAGGGAGATCAGGAACCTAATACAGTTCCCCAGTGGTGGTGGAGGTGGCCATTAGGCCAAGAGCACCAGCTCTTCTAGTAGCCTAAGCTTGGATAGTTTGCCATATGGGACTTCTGTGGCAGAGGCTCATGCCTGCACCACCACCACTGTTTTCCCTCCCAACCATTGCAAAGGAGAATTCATTCGAAACTAATTTATGTATCCAAAGTAAAAAGAGATTTCTCCTTTGCATTGTTCAAAACCAAACACCAGTTTTCAAAACACCAGTTTTCTCCACAAGGAAAAAATGGCACTTCTTTCACAAATGACACAATGCTATTGTCCTCCATTCTGTATTTGCAATATAGTCTGTTCTCCATTGTTTTAAAAGTAACATTTACTTCGTTCACTAGAAACTGTCTTTCTGCGTTATATAATGTCATTACTTCTACATTTTTCATTTACATTAGAAAAATTTTGCATTTAATTTTCTTGTATCTGAAGGTATTTACAATTTTCATCTTGCAAAATACAAAGAAGGAATGCATATATTTGATGGAAGATATGCCTTTCCACATATTAGAGCCCTCATATCAGTAGATAAAAGAGAAGAAAGGAGAACCTGCAAAAGGATAGTGAAAAATATTATTTCTGCACTGCTTTGTAAAATTAACTATTTCAAGCTGCTTAACCTTAGCTGGGAACACTCCATGTTGGACTGGAGCTCTTAAGAAAATTAATCTGCTGCAAATTAAAATATTGTCTGCTGCTTTTGAAAAGGAAAAAATAAACAGCACTTATAAAGTGGAGCCAGCTTCTTTCTCCTTTTATTGATTTGAAAATTAGTCACATTTCAAATGCTTATTCCCATGTGTCATCCAGAGAGGACCACCCAATGTCATTACATTTTAAGCAAACTTTAGGTTCTTCAAACTTTCAGTAGTCCTCTGCACTCATACCCTCCTGACCTATTCTATTTGCCTCTCAAACACAAGTATTAAACCAGACAAAGAACAACATGCCCTAGCTTCTTTAAAAACACAAAAGGACAGGAGAAAAGCCCCTACAATCTCAAGGTGCATTTATTCAAAAAGATTGGGAAAAAAAAAAAAGAAAAAAAAAAGATATTTCCTCCTTTTGGTTAACAAATAAATTAAAAATCCATAACATGTCATAAACACTGCTACAGTTACAGAGGCCATAGGCTTCAGCTTTAACTAATCTCCACAGGAGGTATAACTGCTGCAGTAACATATTCAAATAATAGCAAGCATTATGATGTGCTGATGTGAGAATAAAATCTTAATGTTTATGTACTTACAAAGTACAGTTAGGTCTTATTCTTGGATCATGGAAATATACACATGACAACCAGGTAGTCAGAACGAGTTAGAATTCGGAACATAGAAGAAAAACTAACAAGTTACATTACACTATATTGTGTTTTTGTTTCCTATAAATGCCTGAATTGTATTCCAAAACCTGCTCAGACCAAGTGAAAGATTTACTTATGAGCAAATTTTGTCCTGCTTTCCTCTAGACATACATGGAACCACCACTAAATTCATCAAAAGCCACTTCCTCTTTTTGTTGAGTTTTCTTCATGTTTAACTCAGGTTTTCCCATTTGCTTGCATTAGCTATAGCAATTTAAAATAGATTCTATACTTGAGAACTGTGGCATGAGGGAAACCTCTCAACACACAGAAGGAATTATTGGTTGGTAACTCCTGAAGTGAAAGCAAATTGATTGGTTTAAGAATACTCTTTCATCTAATACATGTTTCATGTTTCACTGCCTTTTCAGTTCTAAATGCTGCTTGTTATGAGAAAAGAAAGAAAGCTGTGTCCAATTTATTCATTTAGAATCAAAGAATTCAGCAGATGTAAATTTTAATCTTTTTTGATCTGGTACATGCTGTCTAAATGAAGTGAAATTGCTAAAATTGCTTTCTCTCTACTTCTTTCACATGACGTAGCAAAAATCAAAAAGAACCTCTGTATCAGAAAAACAAATGTTAGAAATCAAAAAGTGCTTCTGTGAAATTCAGGCCACAACACTGAAAATGAAGCACTGCTCAGGATTGAGAACAAGTACGCTTTTTATACAGATACCCTTAGAAAATCACAAAGTATATATGGGCTGTCATCATCCGAGGTCTTTTCTCTCAAGATAAAAGAAACATTTTAAAAATAAAATTCAAATATAAGACAATTTTCCACTGACTTGGCAGGAATCAAATATTTTAATGCTAATATTCACTCCAAGGTCATGTACTGGTCTTTATTTAAATCTTCTCACAGCAATGTATTTTGATATATACATATATAATATATATATATTCCATCATGGATTGACATAAAATACCATATATGACACATAAGAAAGAAGCGTGTCCCCCCTCACTGAATTCACCTGACAACTTCCTGCTTCACTCACAGAAATCTCATTTGAATTATCTCTGTTATAAAGCACAAATAATGATGGCAACAAGCACTATAATTTTTCAGTGAGAGAAGTTTTAACACTTACGGGAATATGACGCAGGAATGCACACCATGTCTCACTTTCAACTGATTGTGCATCACACAGAAACCTATGCTTTGTACATACAAAGAGAGAAGGATCGTTAAAAGCTGTAGTGGAATCATAGTCATCTACCTGGATTTTTATTTCATAGAATCATAGAATCATTTAGGTTGGAAATGACCTCTAAGAACATCAAGTCCAACTGTTAATCTAGCACTCCCAAGTCCACCACTAAACTATGTCCCTTAACACCACATCTACACATCTTTTGAATAGCTCCAGGGATGGTGACTCAACTACTTCCACAGGCAGCCTATTCCAATGCCTCACAACCCTTTCAGTGAAGAAATTTTTCTTAATATCCAACATAACCTCCCCTGGCACGCTTTGTGGACATTTCCTCTTGTCCTATCATTTGTTGCTTGGGAGAAAAGATCAATCCCCACCATGCTGTAGCCGCCTTTGAAGTAGCTGGAGAGAACAATAAGGTCTCCCCTGAGCCTCCTTTTCTCCAGGCTAAATAACCCCAGCTCCCTCAGCTGGTGCTCATAAGACTTGTTCACCAGATCCTTTACCAGCTTTGTAGCCCTTCTCTGGACATGCTCCAGCACCTTCATGTCCTTCTTGTCCTTCAGGGGTACACAACTGAACACAGTATTTAGGTGTGCCCTCACCAGAGCCAAGTACACGGGGATAATCTCTTCCCTAGTCTTGCTGGCCATGCTGTTTCTGACAGAAGCCAGGATGCTGCTGGCCTCCTTGGAATTCTCCAGAGGGATGTGGGAAACAGCGACAAAAGCTTTACTACAGTCTAGGTAGACCACATCCACAGCCTTTCCCTCAACCACTAAGTGCATCACCTTGTCATAGAAGAGTAAGTTTGTCAAACAAAAACAACTCATAAAATCCTAAAATATCCCAAGTTATAAGGGATTCACAAGGATCATTTAGCCTACCTCCTGGCTTCACACAAGTCTACCCCCAGATTCAGACAATTTGACTGAGAACACAGTCCAAACACTTCTTAAACTCTGACAGGCCTGGTGCAATCACTATGTCCCTGACTACATAGCCTGTTCCAGTATGTGACTACCCTCTTGGTGAAGAACCTCTTCCTATATCCAGCCTAAACCTCCACTGTTGCAGCTTGACTCCATTCCCTCAGGTCCTATTGCTGGTCACCAGACAGAACAGATTGATGCTTGCCCCTCCACTCCCACTTGTGAGAAAGCCGTTGACTGCAATGAGGTCTCCCCTCAACCTCCTCTTTTCCAGGCTGAACAGGCCAAGTGACCTTAGCCGCTCATCATACATCTTCCCCTCTAGGCCCTTCACCATCTTTGTAGCCCTAAACACATGCTGACTGGGCCTGATCACTTGGTTGGCCTATACATGCTGCATGATGGTGCTCAAGATGATCTGCTCCATAAGCTTCCCTGGCACCGAGGTCAGACTGACAGGCTGTAGTTCCCCAGATGCCCCTTCCATTCCTTCTTGTAGATGGGTATCACATTTGCTAGCTGATAGCCAGGGCTGCTCATAAATAATATAAATGGTGGAAAGCAGCTTGTTAAGCACTTCTGACAACTCCTTCATTTCTTAATTAAAAATACAGGAAGTACAGATGCTAAAGGAAATAAGCACTGATTATCTCAAGACAATATTTCAACAACAGACCTTGTGATCATGTCTTTCTTACTGTTCATAGCCCACCAGTGTAGTGGAAGATTTTGTCTTTCTTCTTTGATAAAACTAGTGTAGGTTAGTGTTATTTTGGAGTTGTCCATACAGCCTTCCCTTGTTGCTTGAAGACAAATGGAAAATGTATAAACTGTAGCTTCAAGGGGATAGGTTGTAATGAATGGTAGAGAGAGGCCTGATCTGCCAGAGACTGACAACTGGAAAATACCATACCAGGATGAATGAGGAGCCATCCAACTGGATGACTTATATGATGCCTAGATCAAACCACCAATATAAGCACATACAGGGTAGGGTTGGGGAAGCTCCTTCAAAAACTGTGACGGAGATCCATCAGCAGACCTGAACATCAGAGGAAGAGAAGGAAAGTTCCCTGCCTTGTTGCAAGTCAGGTGAGTTATCTGGTTCAGATTGGTAAAAGGTTCCACCCACAAGACAGAGACCCCTGCCCAAACCCATCAGCATGACTTCCTGCCTCGGTTACAAGTGAGGTTGTGTCTGGGAACACAGCTGCCCTGATGTGGCCATACTGATGGCTGGAAACAGTGATTCTGTAGAAACAGCTCTGTCAGTGTGCGGCAGTATAGTTTTCATTCATGTGGCTGTGTATGGTGTCATTGTGTTAGGCTAGATATTGAGGATAATCAAAGCAATAGTAGTAAGATTAGCCATTAACAGAGTTGAAACATGGTGTTACATAATGAAGGACTGTGTAACTCAACATATGCTGCACTGAGCATCATCCAGTTCAACTATAAGTCTCTGTGCAAACTGATCTTTACTCAGAACTTAGTTGGTCTGCAACAATTATAGTCAAAATTTCAAAATGCTTATGGCCTGAAAAGCCCTTCAGTTTGACAAGACACAAGCAGTTGACTGAATTGTTTTTCTGTCTCCAACTGATTTTTCAGTACAAACAGCCACCTCAGAGAAAGTTTTGAACAAAGGAAAAGAATTAAGGGAAACAAAATTATATATTTTCTCACTAGCTGAAAAGAATTATTTGAACAGAGAAATTAAAGTGTTTTTTTTTTTTTTTTTTTTTTAAATTCATAAAGTATATAGTTAAATGTAACTGTTGTAGACCCTTATTCTCTGCATTAAAAAAAATCTCATTAATATTTGTAGCAGAAAATATATTCAACAGTTAATATTCTGTTTGTATTTATTAACATTTATTTGTAAATAACATCAGAATGACGTTAAAAGTAGAAAAATAATTGAGTCACAAGACGATGATAACAGGTAAAGGAAATTGTTTATAAAAAGAAAAACAGAAAAAAACAAAAACTAACCATACAAGGAAAAAAAAAAGAACAAACAAACAAACAAAAAACAGACCAGAAAACCCTGAACTCTGATATTGGAAAAAAAAAAAAAAAAAAAAAAAAAAAGAAAAAAAAAAAAAGATTCTGAGTGAGAAATGATAGGTACATATAAAATCTCAACAAGACTGAGGAAGTCATTGCAATGAATGCTTTGGAGGAGGCTAAAATAGAAATGGGATGAAAAAGACAAACTTAAAACAGCTCAATTATTAGCATCAAACATTATAACTCAGATACAAACTCTGGCTCAGGCAGTGATCCATAAATTGCTGATGTGAGAGTGAGTACGGTGAAAAGAGTGAAAGGATAAGTTATACTCTCCCTGTTTCTTTCTTTTTTTTTTTTTTTTTTTTTTTTTTCTAAGGGTCAATTCCTGGTCATATCTGGAGACTGGCCTACTAGGACCTTGGTCCAATCCATCAGTTTCTTACTAAGTTTAAGCTGCCAACAAAACGCTATTTTGAAACTCAAGGAAGATGAATATCCTTTACCATCATATATCAGCCACTGGCAAATCATATGTACACCCTTAATAGAACCCACACTGGATATAGACATAGATGAGCTTTCACGATATGGTCTTCCTGTAAGATGGTAGTCATTTGAACATGTCACTAGCAGAAACAGTAATTTAATTCAAGCATGTGAAGCAAGATCAATGTAACTTTTTCACCATAAATTTCAATCAACTGAAAACCTGCTAAAACATGTTAATAGTTCATTAGATATATTTGGAAGGCTTGAACCTCTAATGAATTATTTAATCTACCCCCACATAGCACATCTAAGCCAGACTGATACTACTGTATTCGTATAAACCATTCTTCCCTAGTATGTTTCATTTGTTGTTTCACACACACACATCTTCACTGTTGATGGTTCCTCCTGTGGGCACAGCTAATGTATCTGTTGCCTATGTGTTTTTAGAAATATTTTTAGTTTTTCTCAATCTAATCTAAAATATGCCTGGTATTGGCGGGGGAAGGGGGTGGAGGGGAAGGGAGAGATACTTTCTATATCTACTTTTGTTATAACATTTAATTTCTGAATTTCACAGAATCATAGAATGGCTTGGGTTTGAGGAGACCTTAGAGATTATCTGGTTCCAACCCCTCTGCCATGGGCAGGGACACTGCCAATCAGACCAGGCTGCTCAGAGCCCCATCCAACCTGGCCTTCAACACCTCCAGGGATGGGGCATCCACAGCTTCTCTGGGAAACCTGTGCCAGTGCCTCACCACCCCCTGAGTAAAGAATTTATTCGTAATACTAATCTAAACCTTCCCTCTTTTAGTTTAAAGCTATTACTCCTTGTCCTATCACAACTCCTTGACAAAAAGTCCCTCCCTATAAGGTCACCCCGGAGCCTTCTCTTCTCTAGGTTGAACAACCCCAACTCTCTCAGCCTGTCTTCCTATTAGAGGTGCTGCAGCCCTCCGATCATCTTTGTGGCCCTCTCTGAAGTCTAATACTTCTGTACCCTTCTTGTGCTGGGGGTTCCAGAGCTGAAAGCAGGGCTCCAGGAGGGGTCTCAAGATACCAGAGTAGAGGGGGAGAAATCACTTCCCTCAACCTTCTGGCCACACTCCTTTTGATGTAGCCCAGGTTATGGTTGGCTTTCTGGGCTGCAAGAACACTTCACCAACTCATGTTGAGCTTCTTATCAACCAGCACCACCAGATCCTTCTCATCAGGACTGCTCTTAATCTGTTCTCCTCCCAGACTTTATCTGTGCTTTGGATTGCCCCGGCCCAGATGCAGGACCTTGCACTTCACCCTGTTGAACTCCATGAGGTTTGCACAGACCCACCTCTCAAGTTTATAAGGTACCTTTGGATGGCATCCCTTCCCTCCAGCATGTCAACTGCACCACACAGCTTGGTGTCATCAGAAAACTTGCTGAGGGTGCACTCAATTTCACTGTCCATGTCACCAACAAAGACATTAAATAGTGCCAACCTGAATGCTAACCTGGACATTGAGCCATTGACTGCAATTCTTTGAGTGTGACCATCTAGCCAGTAAGAGATCACTTTCCTAAGCTTGAAAAACATGAGAATCAACTTCACAGTCTATTATCACCGTTAAAAACATACTACTAAAGCACTTATTACATTGTGCTTCAAGTATAAAGAAAATCAGGTACATTTCAGTCATTGCTTACAAACACTATCATTACTCATATAGATAGGATCCCTGGAAAGCAGCTTAGTACAGTTATCACAATGAAAATCCAATGAAAAAAAAATACTAAATCTATATGTTACATTCTAGATATTGCTATCTATTTTGTGCTCTTGAAAATAAAATTAGATTCATATAACTAGACTTCTGTGCTTGTCCCCACTGGTAAATATCAGAATACCAATAAATATAGTTTATTGTAAATTCTTCAAGTTACATTATTTAGCATGTCATTTAAAACAATCTGAGATACAGCTTTGAAAAATTACTGCAAACAAGTTTCTTAGATGCATATGCTTTCAGAGAGAACACTTATCCACTTCAAGCTTTTCTTCCGAACTCCCTTGTGTAGGCTTGAAGAAAGTTTCTCTCATTTGCCTTCCTACTCTGTATGACAATCTTTCTGTGTCATGGCAACAGTTCTGCATTTCTGGGGCTGTCTGCAGTTCTGCCTGCAGGAGAAGTGCCCTTTGACCCTATGGGACAGAGGCAGATTTGTAGGTCTTGGTCTTCATGGGCTTGAAACTCATTTCTACAGCTGCTTTATTGGAGGGCTAGATTTACTTGAAAAAATAAAAATAAAAAGAAAAATTCTCTAAAGTCATCTGATTAATGGTTCTTAGCTTCAGCTCCTTGCACCATACTCTCCTCCCCTCCCCTCTACCATACGACACATTATATGTTGTAGTTTAATTTTAAAATGTTACAGGATCTGTTTTTCCTGTACAACACAACACACTCAACAGCAAACTTTAATGCCCTCTGTTAAAGTGATAGGAGAAGATGCTCATCAAAACATGCTTATTTTTTGAACTTAAGCAGTCTGCATTCAGCTTCAAAGCATGAGAAGAATAGCTTTGTCTGACTAGTGATTCACATTCAAACAGAATGACAATGTGTGAGGTACATTTTGTACTTTCCAAAAACATTTTATAACTCTGTCTTTTTAAAAATACATCAGAAATGTCAAGGATTTACCAAACAATGTAATGCCAAGAATACCATATCAAATTTGTCATCTCACAAACTTAATACAAGCTCTTTTTTAAATGGGCAGCACTATACATTGATGAAGTCATAAAATCTACTCAAAATACAAAGTACTGAAAATCCACTGGACAGCATTTTCTACACTTGTTTATCCTGAATCACTTCTATTGTTTTCTGAGAAAGTCACACATAACCATGACCTCAGATTTCAGTGTAAAACTGACATTTTAATATAGACTGAATGGGGTAAATTAACTATACAAGAAATGTAAGGACCTAAAAGCACTCCAGGAAGGACAATGACTGAATTGTTCAACAACTTGTCTATGTTTTAACCTTTTATTAAGGTTACCAGAGACAAATGCCTTGTCAACAGATACTATATTTTTCTAACGGGCAGCATTTTCCTTTTACTGTTAGAAGTTTATGAAAATAAAATATGTTTGGCAACTAGTTTCTAGATGCTAAATTTAGATTAAATCAAAGAAGTAACAAATTACTTTTCTTAGAGAAATTGAAATCTGACATTAAGTTTTTAAAATATTATAATTAAAATAAAAGTTGATGTTAATTTTTTTTTTTTTTTTTTTTTTTTTGAGACTGCTAGATGAATCTTTGCTTTGGCAAATCTGCCAGTGATAGGAATAGATAATGTATTGGCACTACTATAAAGTCTAAGTATCCTACCAAAAAGCAACTGGAAGGAGGGCTCGCAAGGAAATGTATTCTTAAATATGCATGAAAGTTCAAAACTCTAACATTTCTAATTAGAAAGCATATCTGTCATAGTGAAATACTCAGATTTCAAGATAGAACATATGTAATGTGGAAGTTCAAGCAAGTACTCAACTCACAGGATTGGTTGAAAATGGTGATAATGTTTTGTTGACAGATTTATACATTGAATATTTGTGTGTTTTGTTGTTTTCCTTGTTATTTTTCTTCTATTTTTTAAATTTAAATTGTTGCATTTTTATGAGAAGGTAAAAGTACAAACCCCTTGGAAAATTACCAAGCTTTGGTTACACAAAAAGACAACAAAAAACACTTAGTACAAATTAAGGAAGAGCTGCACACCAAAAGAGAAGTTGCTTATGCCTATTTTTTCATCTCTAATTTACTAATATGTCAGTCATAAAATAACATTTATGTTTTTTTCTTTTTTTTACTGAGTCACTGAATATTATTTTTTATCCGTTTAATAGTGTTCAAAAAATGTAATCTACAGTAATACAAGAAATAATGAAAAGATCCATCCATGTGTTACTGAAGTGAGTGTAAAATAACATAGAAAATATATATATATATTTTTCTGTTTTTTGAAAGAGTTGTAACATATGGAGAGCCTAACTCTAGGAAGCAGCTTGAAGAGTTGCTGGAGTAATCTCTAAAATCACCTATCAAAACTGAGAAATTTTATTGCACACATGAACTGAAGTTGTGATCTGGCACAGCAGCATAGTGGAAATCCAGGAAGGATAGCAAGAACAGTCTATAACAATATTTTATAATGCTACACGTGTTTGTATTCACATGTCCTTCTATGTACCTGAAAATTACCACTTGTATAAAAACAAAATGTTCACAACACTTCTCAGGAATTTAAGAGGAATTAGCACAACTAATCTAGCAGAAGAGCAGACAAATTTTGATGAAATGCATAAGTGGAAATTTGGAAGTTTTTGAAAAAAATAAAAAACTCTAAAGCAGACCATGTTAAGATGGGGGGGGGGGGGGGGGGGAAGGGCAGTCTATAACTCTACCAGCAATCTCAACCTAAAAGAGAGACTGCTGAGACTGCTTTAGACTCAACAATTCAAAGCATGAGGTGCCTTGTAAACACAGATGATGGGTTAAATGGTTCAAAACACATTGTTTCTCAAAACTTTATGCTCTGTAGCATACTAATGACAACTTTTACAATAGCATGTGATGATTCCAGATTTTCATGTCATTTCTGGCATATTAATTTGGAAAAAAACTTGTAATTGTCAAAGCATGGGCAACCTCAACTTTCCAAAAGTAAGGTTCCTCTAGCAGCCACTTCAATTTAAAATTCTGGAAGTAAAGCAATCAAAACAATATTTTTTTTTCTGTCTTGGCTAAAACACACAGATATTTTAATTACTCTAAATTTTAGGCACTTCATTTAAATATAACAAAACAGTGTAGAGTTCAACACTTCAACCACACAGAGTGCACTAAAACCAGTATGAGTTATTACAGGACATTTAAATTTAACCATATATCATATCTTGCTAATGTTGTAAACTCTCAGTAAACTATTTCAAGCTTGTCTTGTTGGTTTCTGAAATGCTTTCTGCAACAATTGCTCTGTGGCTACTTCAAAAAAAAAAAAAACAAAAAAAAAACCAACCAACCAACCAACCAAACTATTACTTCCATCTCATGTAGCTGATTCAAAAAATTGGAAGAGGCTTTTGCTATGTAAAACCCTAAGTATGTGAACTTTAGTAAGAAGAATGTTAGATCAATTAGATACATTAGTGTGTCATTCATGAAAATAATTTGACCATTTGAGAAAACTCAACTCAGGAAAACATCTTTCCTTACTAACTCAAAGGCTAACATTTAAATGCATAAATCCAACCTCTTAATTGGGTCCAAATCAGGATAAAGATCTAAACTGTATTCTCTAAACAACTTCTTAAGAATAGCCATATTAAAACTTAAGCAAAAATGAGTTTCTGGTATAATGGAGAGCAGATTCTATTAGATTAAAAAAAAAAAAAAAAAAAAGATTCTGTGCAACCACTTCTTTAGTAAAACACACTGAAGTTATCTGATGCAGGAAAAGTAAACACATTTTATTTGAGAATCTTATATATTGTTCTACAACTATTATGAAAATGGATTCAAAAATTGATTTCTTTATTGTATACATACTTTTGATAATATTAATATTTTTTTCTGCATCTTTTCCTGTAAGTTCCAAAAAATGTTCTGTTGATATCTAAAAGTTGGTGAGTCACACATGAGTTGGTGAGTCACACTTCCACAGTTCATGTTGGAAAATGATTTCCACGTTAAAAAAGTACATTAAAAATCTAGTTCAGTATTTCACATTGTGGAACTGTAGGATATTGTCTGAGCAAGGTGTGAAATATCAAATCATTACATACATTATGGAATGCTACATTTAGCACGGAAGAATCTGCACTTCAATTTTGCACTTCAATATATTTCTAATTTTTATAGTAAGATGGCCAAAACTTTCTGAATTTATTCACAGAAGAGAAGCAGTAGTAAGCTGAAAATAAGAGTACCTGCAATGGGATCTGTTCAGGAATAGTTTAGTGAACATAATTCCATGCACGGGTAGGAATGCCCAGTATAATTCATGTAGGTTGTCCTGCTATTATATGAAATACAAAGAGATATGGAATCTGACTGCAATTTCTTTTGGAAAATGCTTAGAATTGAACTCTATTCTGAGTTGGAAATCAAAAGACATTGAAATTTGATGTCAAGCATGAGTATGATTCTGTAGACATTTGATTCTCAGAGTATGAAAAAAAATGAGAATGTTCAGAAATGATTCTGTGTTTCAAGGAGAACGTCAATATTATCATTAGTTAACATCAATACAATTAACTTTGCATGCAGGCATGATCCAGGAAAGATGCTTGAGAAGTTAGGAGCAAGGAAAAAATGTACCAATGCAATTGTGACCAATTTTGATTGAGACAGCTGACCAGTATTGCAAAATTAATTTACAACATTAATTGTTGCTATGCATAAAATTCCATGCAATCTACATTATAAAATATGAACAGCAGTTTTAAGTGTTATCTTTTACACCAAATTAAACATTGCATCAGTCTTTCCAGCTTTTAGTATTCAACCTTTGGCAATGTAAAATGGAAGCACTGAATATTTGTTATCTGAAAGAAAAATCCCCACTTTAACATGAATGCTGATTTCTGCAGTCCCTTATCTTCTCTTCATATACTCCTTATACCACACCAGCTTCTGGAAAGAACAACCATACAAAGTTCAATTAACTTTCACAAATCCACTCAAAATATTCATAAAGGTTTCAGTATATGCTCTAACAAGTGTTTTAGGCTTTCATAATCACAAGGATGACAGCCTGATTGCTAATACATGTGGATAACACACTAGAGACGCATGCTTTTTTCATACACTGAAATCCAACACTGCCAACACACATACACTTTCTAACTAGTTTCATATGCATTAGACAACTGCACAGTAAACTACAAAATTTACTTTCAATATATATCCCCAATTCACCAGTCAGCTTCCTTGAATACAATATGAAAGTTCTTTTCTTCTCAAACTTTATTTCTTTTCATCAGGAAGTACAACTAAATATTCTATCAGAGGATTACTGTATATCCACTTCAAACAACAGTGATTATAGAGATTGATTCATAGCTTAAAAACAGTTCTAGCTACTTTTAACTCACAACTACCACACTCAGAGAAGAACAAAATCTAATGCTATAAACATTCCTACTTGCGGGCCAGTATATATAGAGAAGGCAGAAAACAAAATCTTCATAACGAATGTATTAAGATCAGAGTAAAAAAAAAAAAAATCATATTAATTCAAAAATACAACTATATAAGATAATTAACAGTGAAAAAACATAGGTAAGGAGAAAATGTAGGAGCATAACAGAAGTAAGAATAAAAATTCCATCTTCCTTTCCAACAGGGAAGTATCTGTGCAGCTAGTCCTAGAATTGTGCAGAATTCGGCAGCTTCAGAACACAGCTAGGGTTTGGGTATAACACTGATATATAAGAGGCAGCTTGGAGAGGGATAAGTCCTCATCAGTCATCTCTGGTTTAAACATCTAATTATCTTAAACATGATAAAGGCCTGTTCCCAGGATGGGGACATGATACCATAACTCATCATTTACATGGAGCCAGATTGCATCTCTTCTCTGCAGCCCTTCTCTGGTTTGGAAAGAGCCAGAAAGAAACCTTAGAGTTCTGCAGCAGCTGGGAGGCTGAATTCTGCCAGTACCCCAGGAAACGAGGCCTAAAACACTCTCTCTCTGTCCATCCTGTGTTAGAATAATCTGCATTTAGACAGAATGGCAAATGGGGGACATCTGCTTAGATGTAGTTTCAGCAACCCAGACCGAAGGGAAATAACTATTTATGTTGGTAAGCTCTGTTATTGATAGGAAAGTTATCAAGTTCTGCCTTAGGGGAAGATCTGCCTTAGGGGAAGAAAAAAAATGTTTGTAATGCAATATAGGGGAACATGTAAGATTAATTTTGAAATACATACACATACACTCATATAAATAAGCATCATATATTAAATACAACATAGGAATCACATGTCATAACAATATTCTGTTACATTTTTATTAGTTACCAAACTATCACAAGGAGGAAGAATTTCAGACAGCAATTTTTTGCTACATTTCAGAATTAGTGTTAATACCCACTGGAAATCTAGTACCTACTAAGAGGTCTAGTTGCAGTAGTGATGGAATGTACTATAAACCACAAGACACCATTAAACTTGGTAACAATCGGGTGTACTGAATCAAAACACAATTTCCATCCATGCAACAGCACTGATCATTAGACTGTCATCAGCCTAGTAAAAACAGAGTGACCAACACCATTCAGGATGCAAAGTATGTTGATTAGCATACACAGACCTTTCCCAAACTTAATTAACCCCTGCTAAAATAATATAGTAGGCATTGAATAACATTTCTGAAGGAATATAAACTTTTACCCTAATGCTCTGCTCTGGCAGTGTCCCATTTTGTGTTCCAAGCAGCATTAATGTCCTGAGAAATGCTGAGGTAAACATTTCTGTAGACTCTCCTTCTGCATTGCAAATGTTCAGCTAAGATTTTGGCCACAAATGATTGAAATAGAATCCTGAATCACTTCATCTGATGAATAGTTAAGGAAAAGTATTCTACCCTGCTACACTTGGCTATATTTACATTAGCAAGTAGGGCACCAAATAGGATTAGATCTGTAAAGAGATTTTCTTCTAGGGAACTGAAATCTGTACTACATTCATGCCAGATTTTTACCTCTGTCTAACTGTATTCTAAATATAGACTACATTTAGAGTATAGTAGACTACATCTAGACTAAAGGTCTACTCATGGCTAGGATGCACATTCCTGTTTAACTTAATGAGAATGAATCCACTTGCCTGCTTGGACGCTACTATATAATGTGTACCAAAATGCAGTACATGTGTACAGTTCATATATGCATGCCTAAACTGAACTGAAATGATAATGCAGAAACACCTTCTCTTACAAGCAGAGGATCCCACACTTGCAAGTCATGGGACTAGTTCACTCTCAAGTATTATTGACTGCACTCCCTAGGTTAGCATGTTTATTTGGCCTCCAAAAAATGAAGTCATATTTTCTAAGAATTATCATTCTCAAGCACTTGCTGACTAGTAGCTAATTCATGAATATCATTATGTAGATCATTTTAGCATACACTAACTGGGTTGTTCTCATAAGATGAACAGGAAATAGCAGCTAAGCCATGTGCCAATGAGCTTTAGATTCACTTACTCTATGTGATAGACAAGGAAAGTTGCAAAAGGGTAAAGAAGTACCAGACACGAAGTAGTATTCTTTCTCCTAGAATTTTATGTCTCCTTGAAATGAAAGGGTAACATACCATGGACATTCCCAAAAGAGCCTAATAGTTTTTCTGATGGTGAATGACAACTTGATGCTCCATGTAATTTCAGTAACTGATGAGCCAGCTAAGGAGCCAGTGAAGCTATGAAGACAGTGACTACGATACTTGTATTTATGCAATGTGAACCAAATGATTAAAATTAATCGGTCATATTATAATGTATCTATGAGCAAGAAGAAACTCTGAAGGGAAGAGTATAAACTTCTGGGAAAAAACTGCATGCAAAAAAAAAAAATGTCAGGGAATTGCCCCATAGTAAAAAGTAGTGATTATTCTATTAGTCCAGACAAAGTTTTGAACTGTTTGATGAACTGAGAACAAAATCTATGATTGTAGTAAAATGAGTACCTCCCACCTACAGGTGCTGGAGAAATAGTTAATATATGAACAAGTGAGAAAAAGGCAGTATCAGTTTGAAATATAGAGACAAACATGCCAGCTGTTGTTTATTTATCAACAAACTGACAAGGACAGAGAGAAGAAAAAAAAGCCCTCATCATCATTATCCTGTCTTTATTGAAACAGCCAGTCACAGCATGCCATTATCCCCCCCGTCTCATGATACTCATTTCCAACAAAAGGACCATGAAATTACAGAAAGAAGTTTGCAGCTCTTTGGGGCTAGGTAGCAGAAAAGATAAACCTACAAGCCTTTCATCTGCAGAAGCTTCTATTTTAATCTGGTTCAGGTCATGAAAGATATGAGATCAGTGGTTTCAATTAAATGTTCTTACCAATGAGGTACCACACAGTTCAACATAAGAGGCAGAGACCAGGAAAGAAAACACTGAAGTTCTCAAGAAAATAACCAAAATGTGTTTATCAAGCTACCTGGTGAACTCATGTAGTGCTTTTGCATTTTACTCTAAGCTTTTGACAGTACTTTCAGATCCAGGCATACCATTGATGCCTGCTGACTTAATGTCCAACACGTGCTCAGCCACGCAAGTCACATTGTATCTCCATGGGCAGTAACCAATAATATTAATTTGAAAGTTTGTCAGAAAAAAAGTCAGAATTCTGATTCTACAAATGCCACCCTGCAACACAACATTCAAATCATGCAACCTCTGTAATTTTAATCATATTTTGCACACTCAGGATTTTATCCATCTGATCACAAATGAACTGCACAGGGAATTTTCTAAATTTGGAAGAGGTCTTCCCAAAGTTGTTTTGTTGTGGGTTTGCTTTTTTTTCCCCGTTCCTCCCCCCCTCCCCCCCCCCCCCTTTTTTTTTTTTTAAATTTACATGTACTTCTTTTGAGTATTTTTCTTGCTTGCTTCATTTAGTGAAAATTGCTGATAGAAGTAAGAATCTCTCTGAACAGCTTTTCAGAATTTTATTTCATGGTGGAAAGGATGATACTAAAAGACACTTTATAATTTTGAAAAATTATGTCAATAGAAAGTTAATGTATATTCACCTCAAGTAACAAATAGAGTCAAACAGAAAAAGCAGCTGTTTGTTTTTTTTTGTTTGTTTTTTTTTTGTTTGTTTGTTTGTTTTTTTTTTTGGGTGGGGGTTCCTTTTTTTTCCCTATACCCTAACTCTAAATAAATACAAATGCTGATGTAATAATGCTACACGAAACACTGTGATGAATTTACACTGGCAAAAGTCTGGTTGTACGATGACAGCACTCCCCCAGTGAATAAGTGCACAGTGCATTGTCCCTTCTAGAGCTCAGCTTCAAAGCCCTTTAAAATCTCCTTTGAATTCTGAACCTTCCAGATCAAAGCTTTGGAGTTCATTTATACTTTTAGGAACAGATGAAGGCAGTCAGTAAGACTGCTGTGATTTAAAGAATAAATCTCTTCAGAACAATGTCTATGGACATTGTCTATAGCATTACACCTGAATACTATGTAAACCTAATTAGGTTTAGAAAGCAATACTGCACATGCTCATATTTTGTCTCAGGTAATATGAGGCAAAATATCATTTTATTTTTAACTGTCCTAATGAAACTTGTGATTCTATTTTGCACCTTTATTTACCTTAATTCCCCACATAGGCTAAGCCCAATTTCTTGATTGTTCATACCTATTCTAATTTACACGTAGGCTGGGATATAATGTATTTTTGTTCACTACTTAGGACAAAAATAAAGATTCCAGTGTTTCAAAAATAATGTACACAGAAATCTAAAAGAGTAAACCTTCCCCCATCAAACAAACAAACAAAAGCCCTCTGGACCAAGACTGTGGTTTGATGTGCATGCAAACTAGATCAAAAGATCAAAGCATGCTTTGTCCATTCCTGCCACATGCATGTTTGAAAAGGACAAAAATAAGCCCCACAATAATTCTGTTCAAACTAAACAATGAAATCATATGACGTAAGATATATTATACATATTAATTTCAGGATTTATAGATTCTTCTGGTGTGTTTAAACATAAGAAAACAATAATCAACTCAGTGTCCTATTCAGACTCAGAAGCACTTACATGGCTAATAAAAAGGAGTGGTCTAAGACCTTGATTTCTTCTCCTGATTGACTATCTAAAGCATTCAAGCCTATGGCAACTGATGAACTGTGGCCTTGAAGAGATATACTCTCTAGTCCCAGCACAGTTCTAAGTGACTTGGTATTAGGAAGCTGAGAATGCAGCCACAGCACCAATCACAATATTGTCCTTTTTTCTTCTCTAATACACATGCACACTTTACAGTCTTGTGCAAAAATAGATCACTGCTGCTTTTCTGTTCCTGCAATGTATTAGCTTTGTGGCCCCAGAATGCAGATTATGCAGTGGTTTGGCTAATTCTTCACACGTAATTTCTCTTTCACAACTAGCAATATTTTTTCCTTTTGTAAGTGCACTGAGCAATGTAGCCTAATGGACACTGATTTGCAAGGAATAGCAACTGCCCAGTAAGAACACTGTAGCGAGACTTTACTATGTAGAATTCGTGTTATGGTAATTTTATAGGCCTACTAGATCAAAGCACTTACTATTTCCAACTGTATACACAGTGGAAAAGAATTCGAAAAATGCATTGTTTTGGAGACTTTCCTAGTCTCTCCAAGACATATTGTGAACCATCTGCAGATGGCTGTTTGTGAAAATTTTCACAGGGAAAATTTTTAAAATCTAAAACAAAACAAAACAAAACAAACTGTCAACAGGGCTTTCTGAATTTGGGTAAGAGTTTGGTCTTGAGTCATTTACAAAAGTTTGTGTGAGAAAGGTTTGGTCAGGGTGGGGTTGGGCAACAACTATATGAGAGTGGGGGGGGATCTGGAAGGATCTCTGAAGAGATGGTTTTAACCAATTAATCTTCCAGGCTAAAAAAATAACAATGTCCAAACATTACATTCAACTAAGACTTTTTTCTTTCTTGTGTTGCTCAGGCAAAATATAACCAACTGATGCACACTTCCCTCCTGGTAATAAGAATAAAATGCTTTTAATGTGCCCCATGAAAAACAAGTCAGTGTGCTCAGACAAGTTTTAATTAACTGTTCAATACAGAGAAGATCTTCTGTACTCAAAAAAAAATATATTGTTTCTGACTTGCTTCCTGCTTAGTAAAAAACAAACGAACAAACAAACAAACTTGAAAGAAGCCCAGGAGCAGTTGAATAGAGAAATTTTATTTTCCTTTACTACTCACCTATTCAGTATTGCAAGCTGTTGGATGAAATAGTACCTACAATTTGCTTCCACATTTAAAAAAAAAAAAAAAAAAAAGATTAACAGAGATTCTACCATTTGATTTGACCAATGGAAATACTGGAAATACTGGCAACAGATGATGTTGTTGCACTAGTTCTGAGGGATGTTTTTATCTTTTATTTTTTTTCTAGAATCTGCAAGGATTCTATAAGAGTACAGAAGGCTTTATAAAACACAAACAGAACAGAAAATAACATGCTCACAAGCCAGCAGATAGGTTGTATGGCTAAGAGAAAATTATCTTTATGCATTCCTTGTGATCCCTAATGCTGACCTTGAGAACTGTTCACTCTCCAAAGTCTCTCATTTCCAGAACACACTGTAGTTATCTAGGCCAGAAGATTACAAGCACACAGCTAACAAGCTGAAGTTGTAACAAAACATTTTAACTTTCAGCTAGTCATTAAGATTAAATAAATGAAGACTGGAAGTCTTTAATGTAGATACAAGGAGTGGAAGACATAGCACAGACCGAGGAACATCTAAAATCAAATATTTTCCTAACAAAGTAGATACAAATCTCAAATTTCCTAATGTCTTCTATTCCTACCCCTATCATTCCTGCACAGAGCAACAACCTCTGTTGCATAGCACTGAAGCAAAAAATGAATCATCTAGCCACAATTCTGGTTTTGTTCAAACTTCCATAATTGCACAATCTAGAAGTTAATACCACTTTGGAGAATCCCACTTCACAGAATCACAGAATCACAGAATTTCTAGGTTGGAAGAGACCTCAAGATCATCTAAACTAACCCTAACAGTCCCCACTAAACCATATCCCTAAGCTCTACATCTAAATGTCTTTTAAAGACTTCCAGGGATAGTGACTCCACCACCTCCCTGGGCAGCCTGTTCCAGTGCCTAACAACCCTTTCGGTAAAGAAGTTCTTCCTAACATCTAACCTAAAACTCCCCTGGCGCAACTTAAGCCCATTCCCCCTCGTCCTGTCACCAGGCACATGGGAGAACAGACCAACCCCCACCTCGCTACAGCCTCCTTTGAGGTATCTGTAGAGAGCGATAAGGTCACCCCTGAACCTCCTCTTCTCCAGGCTGAACAAGCCCAGCTCCTTCAGCCGCTCCTCGTAGGACTTGTTCTCCAGGCCCCTCACCAGCTTCATCGCCCTTCTCTGGACCTGCTCAAGCACCTCCATGTCCTTCTTGTGGCGAGGGGCCCAAAACTGAACACAATACTCGGAGGTGCGGCCTCACCAGAGCCGAGTACAGGGGGACGATCACCTCCCTAGCCCTGCTGGTCACACTGTTTCTGATACAAGCCAGGATGCCGTTGGCCTTCTTGGCCACCTGGGCACACTGCTGGCTCATATTCAGCCAACTGTCCACCATCACTCCCAGGTCCTTCTCTGCCTGGCAGCTTTCCAACTTCTCAACAACATGATGTGAGGAGAAAGGAAAGAAGAGGAACAGGCAAGGGGAAGAGCCACCTCTACTGTTGCCTACTTGGATTTCTTTGCATGGAAGCTACATATTCATTCTTGTGGACAACAACTGAAATATTTTCCTACCACATATTTAGATCTTAACTAATTGTTTTCAAATAAAATTGTGTTTTAGTTACTTAAGTATATATTTTTTTGGAAGTCATCTAAATGTATTATAAAATCCATATAAAATTTATTGGGTCGGAATTTCATAGACATAGCCACCAAAAAGAAGAAGAACTAATGACTATTTGATTACTAAATATTGTGGTATGCTCAGGCAAACTGTTCTAAAATGTAATGGGAAAAGATACACACTGACCTTTTGTTGATAATTTTTTAACAGGGAAATCTAAACTAACCAAATAAATTGTATGCTGGATCTGTCAACAATCCATAAAAGGAGCTTTCTTTTTCTTCTACACTTGCTACCCAAAAACCTTTTCTCTTCTCAGTCATACAGGTATGCACATATCTATATTTTCTGTTGCCCTTTGCCCACCCCCATGATAGGTCTGAGAGTTAGAAATCCTTTGAGATGGGTGACAGTATTTAAAAATAATATAATACTATGTATCAGGAAAACATATGCCAATCATGTGAGATGAATGCAAAAAACAAACAAACAAAAAAACCCCTCTACTTTATGAAAGGCCTTATATTTTATTGGAAAATTTAAGGAAAATATGGGAACTTAGATTATGGAAAACGTCAATATAAATCCTGAACATACGGAAGCAAATACTAATTAGAAGTAAACGCTGGATTATAAAAAAGTTTGAAAGCATGGTATTCTTTCATATTTTTCAAAGCATCAAGAAGAAGATCAACAATTCAAAGCCAGAAATTCTGAAGGAAAAAAGATCCTCAAGAGAATATGGTTCTAGTAGAAAAAAAGACTACTATTTGACTCTGAAAACAGTCTTTGCGTTAATCTGTAGTTGATTCAGCATGAAGAGGAAATAAGGTTTAGTGCAACTGTACCTACGCAGAGGCCTTTATTACTCAGAATGTCAAGAGAGGGCAGAAGAGGCTACTACTTCAGTACAAATTATAGTCCAAGAGTGATTTTAAGCTTTGATAACAATAAGCAGTTTTTCAAAAGATTCATAGAAATTTAAGTATGTTTTGTCTGATGTGTAAACAAATAGGATTTTTAATCACATGTTAAAACAAGATTGTATTTGTTGATAGTTTGCTATCTGCTTGAAATGGTGAAGGCTAACTAGTTGAAAATAGAGACCTCCTCTGTCTTTTTCCTTCTCATATGTCAACAAGGATGGGGAAAAAGGAACACATTAGGTAGAATATTTTAAGGAGAAAACTTCTGAAGCAGGTAAAACTTTATCTGTGAATAGGTAACTTAAAACAGTACCTAAATTAACAAGTATGGAAACCCCATCTTATGTATTTTCTTCTGCATAAGCCTGTACGTGGTTCATGATCCCTGTTTTATTGTGTTTTGTTTTGTTTTGAATTTCCCTCCGGGCACAAAAAATATCGTGTATGAGCTTCATGGATTATCCATCTTCCTCTTTATAGACATTGACTTTGGCTTTTTTTTTTTTTTTCATTCTTATTCAATGACCTGCAGCGTGGCTGAAAAATATGGGTTTTATTGAATCATAACATGATGTCAAACCTAATTAGATGGGTTCTTACCCATTCTACATGTTTTCTCTGCTGTTGAATGTATTTCAAAGTATGGTAACTAATTAGATGACCAGTTTAGATGTAACTAATTAGATGTAACCAATTAGATGTAACTAATTAGATGTAACCAGTTTAGTAACTCAGTTTCAAACCAGCACACATAGACAACTATAACTAAGGCCAAGAAGATAAGGGTGTGTAACTAGCTAGCTTAGAGCAACTTGTCCCTGCAGAGAATACAAAAGTCTGTAGCCAATAATGAAGTTTTCCATGCCTTGACCTCAACACTGCATGCTAGTACTGTTGCAGTAATGACTTCAAAGAGGCCATGACTTTTTAAATAAATCCAACATAATGCTTGTGAGATCCCAAAGTCTGCCACCTGCTCCAATCTGCTGATTAGTCTCCTCCCAAAGTCCAGTGGTTTTAAAAAAATAAAAAGCTTAGAGATCAAGGAACAACATAACAGACCTCACAGAAACCTTGCCCAGTAAGATGAAGGTGATGAAGGTGTAAAACTGTCATGTTTTAAATAACAGACAGGAAAGTTAGAGATGCTACTATTCCTTCCCTTCAAATTCAAAGCGTAGCCCTGAGAGGAATACAAACATGCAAACTCAACTCATCATTTATCCAACAGCTTAATAATTATGATTCACCAATTTCAAGAAAATATTTGGATATAACCTCTGCAATAAATACATTGTGTGTAGTAACACACCAAGGAATGTATTTTGACATACCTAAGAACCAGAGATTTTGAGGTACCATTTTATGTCATTGCTTGGGCAAAAAATGGTTACTAGATGCAGTCAAAAAAAAAAAAAAAAAAAAAAAAAAAAAGATTGTAAATATAGCCTTCTACAATCTTTTTACTGTTTAAGGAGAATTTTCCTTTCACCAAAAAGTATTGGGTATAACGTTGACAAATTAGACTAGTTCTATGGCTGATGGTAAACAGAGAAATACTGTTCCAAAAGTTTTTAAGAAATTATTCTGAATTCTTTCTACATCCATATTCAAAAGGTGAAACCAGAAATGTGAGTAATATTTTGTTATCATCCTGGCAGATTCACTAGCAAATCCAGGATGCCTATATATTTGATTGGAAAGTAGATGACAGGATGAGTAAATTGAATAGTGATTTTAAAAAAATGACTGCATGACTTCAAAGTGTCTAGACATATCTCTGGAGGATTCAGAATCCTAGTGAGGACATTTAATTACAAAGTAGTGTACACTTATCCCATTTTTCTTATGATCCTCTCTAAGCATCTGCTGCTGACCACAGTTGGAGACAGAATCTGGACAAGCCTTTGGTATTGCCAATGTTATATCTACAAGGATGTTGCCCTACATTATTTTGCTATGTATGAACCCACACACCTCCCTGGGAGCCCTGAGTTGTACACTCTTATATGTTTTCCTCTTTCCTTTGCCCAAGTCTCCTGTTTAACAAGATTTTGCAATACTTGAATGCTTTGCAATTTTTGCAAAGACTGTTTAAAGATATTGATTTATTGTGTGATACACAAAAAATGAACACTGTTCCTATTTGGATTAACATTGGTGTGAGAAAATCTGCAAATTAGCATTACTGTACATACAATTCCACTTTACAAATATTTTCCAGCTTGCAAAGTCAGTTAAGTGTGGTGTTCATTGTTTATATAAAAGCATTAGTGCCACTTGAGACACTATATGGCATCTGAAATGTTTGCAAAGGGCTTACAAGAAAGAGAAAAGATCTATGAGGGACTTGTACCCTTAAGAAACATCAGCTGGGAGTCAGGTGAGATACCTTAGTGTCTCAAATGACAGCAGATACTTACACGTGGGTTAACTAAATCCCTTGAATGAGAGAACTACTGAAGAACAGCATGAAAAAAGCTTCTTGCATTTCTACTCCATACACATTAGTGAAACTGTAAACAGACAGTTAAAGAAAGCATAATTGTCACCAATTAGAAATAAGCAGCTCACTGAAAAAATGATGTTGCTTCAGTCTTCTGAAGGTATCACTTTTACAGTAAAACAGATGTCTTTTTTTTTTTTAATTTATGCTAAGATGTATTTCACCAAATATGTCAGTAATGAATTCTAAAATATTTAAAGCATTCTGAAGCATAAACAAAACATCTATTATGGAATTATCATCCAGCTGTAATCATTATGTTTACATGTGAAGTGACTGAATTAATATCACAAAGACAATTCTAAGCCTGACATGCTCTACCTTCTTGCCTCTTCAAGTACATGACTTTAATGTGGTCCTTGTAATGACTATCACTTATCTTTATAGGATCAATTGTGTACTATGTATTTTATGGACAAGTTAAGCCATGATCCCTGCCTGTTCCAGACTGTCAGTGGGAAAGAGACCCGAAATGTTAAATATCGAAAAGTACAGCTCTGTGCATAAAAATCCTCCTTTAACTCTGAGATAAACAGCAGACTGCATACTTGCTGAGAATAGCTGCTAGTGACTTATGACCACACACTCAGGACTTTTTATTACATTTCTATGAGGTAGAAACAACATGAGAAAGAGAAAACTTTAACACTGGATAGTGACAATCTGAGTATATAGGATGTTTGTTTGTTTGTTTCCATTAAAATAAAGTTCTAACATAAATATATACACATATATGTATGTGTATGTATAGTTTTTACAGTTTACCCTGCTTGGGAAGAGAATCCTACATATAAGTCTTTGGAATGTATGTAAATGTGTTCATTTCTTTTTCTCCTCTTTCAAGTCCATCACTTCTCCTGCATTGCTTCATGTATCACTATCCCTACTATTTCTGAATATCTAGCAGCCCATGTTGCAGGATATCCAAAAACACTTTGAAAACAGCTACTGTGTATTTCCAGAGTGACTGCCCTGCAGTGCTGCCTTTTGAGCTACTTTGGGTGCATCAGCAGGAAAACAGTCGTTTCTCAGTCAGGTCCTGTGCTTGCCATCACGGAATCACCCAGAGTATTATCAATGATTTATATAGGAGAAGAGCCAAGTTTTTCTCCCATCTGAGAGAATAGATGAAAATGTACCATACAAGTAACATATTACAGCCAATGCTGATGGGTTTGGATTGCAGGAGCATTCAGTACAGCAGTTACTTTCCCAAGGAGTAAGAGTCATTCATTGTGAAACTGTTTAACCTTTTCAACATATCCTATATCCCACTATGCAGTTTTGTTAACAGTTTCTACTTTTCACATTAATACACCTTACTTTTTGTTTATAAGTAAAACCAGAAGGAATCAAAGACAGACAAGAGCTGCTGTCTCAATGCTCGGACTAGAAGTCTGATGAAGTGTGTGTATGTGTATATCCACCAGTTGTCTGGATGTCATATAACAGGAAGTGTGTAAAGAAGTAAAGAAAATAAATTAAGGTCTGACTGCAAAATGTTCAGATAAATTTCCCACACACTAGCCCTTCTGCAATCAATCCTGATGCTAAGTAGAACGTATAGCACTCTAAAAAAAAATATATACCTGCAAACAGTAAAGCCTGTGAAACAATGTCTTTTTTTAGAGCTGCTCCTTGGTAGATCATTTGCTATCTAGCAAGGATTAAATTTACACTTAAACATTTTCACCCTTGGAGGGCAAATCCTTGAGTTTCTCTCCATTATCTTACCATCAGTATTCAGAAAATCTCTAGGAACTTAATATACTTCAGACTTCTCCTTCTAAAGCAAATATGACTGAACTTGGCCAGTAGGTTCAAATATTACTGGTGAGGACTGAGGGAGAGAAAGGGAGAGGAAGGGAAGAGGAGACTGACAAAAACAGAGACATAGAGTGATGATCTCATAAACCTCATCTCCTTGGGAAACCATGAAAGTATGATCAGTATAGTTCAACTGTGATACATAAAAGATGGATTAATGTTTTTTGTCATTTTTTCACATGCCACAAATATGGAATACTCATTTAAACAAAGTCCTTATCATAGCTTCTGGAAAAGCTAGGAAATAAAAGTTAATAATGAGAATATATACATATGGGTTGCAGACCACAATAAGCAATCCACACCTTGCAGAGCATATCTGTCAGCTCAACAAACACAAATGAAAATCAAGCCAGCTTACTTATACTTGTATGCACAGGATCAATTGAATGGTGAGTGATCTTTGGAAAAGCAAAGATCAAAGAGGGGAAAAGTATAAGACCGACTGGTGTGCATGCACAAACTGTTTTCATCAAACCCCTATAACACAGTCATATTGAAACAGATTTTCTGAAGATGTATGACTTGGGATGATGACCCTTCCAAAGTATCAGAATTCTGTGGGGTAAAAGATATTCATAATAAATAAAAAGCCAGCAAACGAACATACATAGTATGTGTATATTTTTACATATGTTTAATACAGCAAAGTACTTCTCTCAGACAAATTTAAACAAGATTAAATTTTGGGAAAATGCTTCTTCCACATAGGAATAGGAGGTGTGGCTTCAGCCAAAATGAAAATATTTGGCAAAGCTATAAGCATTTTTTAATAAAATAAAATAAAATAAAAAATATGAGAACAAGTGAATTCATCTTCACCTTAGGTGTTGCTCCTTATATCAACTGTAACTTATATCTGTTCTAATTATGTGGGCATATCCAAAGACAGATTTTCAAAAAGAGACAACAAAAACCAGCAAGATACACAGCACAGGTAAGTGCTGTGTTCACTTCAGTCAAATCTCACACTTCAATGTCTACTGAAGAGATTTCTCAGTGTTGGATACTGATCACGTCTGAAAATCTAGCTTAAATAAATATGTGAGAGAGATAAGTAAGAAAGCCAAGATACTTCTGTTTTGATCAAACCAGGTTTTGAAGCCTAAATTTAAGAAAATAAAGAAAAAAGACAGTTTTGATTATTACATGGGAATGTTGGGGTACTGCAGACAGTTGTCAGGAAATCTTAGGCCAAGTGTATCTGGCCTAAGATATATATGCAATACTGGAGCCCCAGTTTTAGCTGTATGTATCCAAAAGAACAAAGCTATTTCTACTTTTAAATATTTTAAATATTTTAATATTTAAATATTAAATATTTTAATATTTAAATATTAAATATTTTAAATATTTTAATATTTTAAATATTTTTAAATATTTTTATCAAAATTTTAAATATTTTATCAAGGGAACAATTTACTATTTTAAGAATAAGTGTCCCAGTTTTAGAAACATTAGACCTGGAATGGAATATTTTAGATATGGTGTGTTAGATTTCATTCTTAAAATACCTTTCAACTATTACTGCCATTTCTAGAGCTCCAGAAAGCAAATTAACTTACATATTCTGTTGAGTAGCTTTCATTCCAGTAAAGAAACAACAACAACCAAAAAAGTTACCTTTCCCTCAAAATGCAATCAAGCCCTAGGAAAAAAGTTTGCATCCTGTCTTGAGTTTAATAAACTTAGGAAAAAAAGGTTTTTCACTTATCAGATATACACCTTCACTTGAAGGTGTAATCATTTGCTTAGTAATTTTAAATACAAAATGCAAGACAGCTTACAGACTGTGATGGACACAAAATAATTAAGAGTAGTTCAATGCAGCATAGATTCTGTTGGTGTCTCAGCACCCTCTGCATCCATTGAATTGCACTTTGGTATAAATTTCCACTTTAAACACACTCAAAACTATTTTTTTTCTTCTATTCAACTCCTCCCAGACATAATTACTCTTTTTCTCTGTATTTTGAAGAGTAGCAGAAAGCAGGAAATTCACCTGCTTGCTTTACCAGGGAATGAAAGAGGTCAGTCATTGCATGAAGCAGGATGATGGAAGGGTTTTTTTCTCTTCTCCTTAGCTATTCTACACAGAGTGACATCTGTAAAGTGACCTAGTGACAGTTTAAGATACTATTACACAGGAATGACCTTCACAGTTTGTTGCTGATCTTAACGCACAAGCTATTGAACACCCAAGCCCAGCACTGGGCAGGACAGAGGTATATGAAATTTTTTTGTGTGTGTGTGCTTTTTTGTGTGTGTGTGTGTTTTGCTTCTGTTGTCTGAATAGCTCTAATCCAGGTCTGCTTTTACTAAACAGTATTGCAGCAAATGCAGTTTCAGCAGCACTAACACAGAGACAAAGATAAATGATCATCTGCCAGAAAGGGCACGCAAATCCAACATGAAAAAGCCTAATTTTTCTTAAAGGGGTCTTAGCTATCTATAGAGGGCCACTGATAGTAAGAATCTTTGAGCACACAGGGTTTCACTAAAGTTCAGTGAGTAAGGAATATAATGAGGGTGTTGGGATTATAGAACAACAGTGTTGCTTACTGTAAACAGGAAAATAAAATGAACAGCTGGGATGATTTTAATTTACGTGCCAGTAGTTGTTAGTTTACACCAATTTCTTGAGGATAATATACAAATTCTTTCTATTGAGATGCATCCATAGTATGTATATACTTATCTATCTCTCATAACCATTATCTCTGGAGTAGTTTCAAAAGATACATTTTGTGAGAAATCACCATGAGATGAAATCAAAAATGTTGAAGGAGTTTGTTCACAGCAGTTGTGATATAAGTTTCTCAGACTCAAGAAAAAATGTCTGTTAATACCTTACCCATTGTGTTATTTACTGAGTATGTAATACAAGACCAGGTTCAGATGCACCTACTGTGGTAGATGAATTGGAACTTCAGTTTCCCCCACTCACAAAGAACAGTATTTCTTTTCCAGAAAAACAAACAAACAAACAAATATATCACCGCTCAACTTCACTCTAACCAACAATCCTCCTGCACCTTATTTACTCATCCAAAGTTCTCGCTCCCTTTGAGTCAGTTTGCTTTCTGTATTCATCAGTCTTAAAAGCTGAGATATGCTGAAGATTCATTCTTGGCTCCAGCATATCTTGTCATCCATTTGGCCTATCTATGCTGCAAATCATAGTCCAGTTATTGCACGGAGATCCTAGCACCATCTTTAACTGAATAACAGTGTTACTTTTTGTTTCATTAACTACTTAGAAAATTAGGATCTTTTGGGTAAACCTTGCCATGCTCCCCACAGTATAACATTTATGTAAAATTAAAATGTGACTAGAGAAATGTAGATGAAAAAATGCACAGGGGAGCTTATTATATATTTTCTAACTTATTTGCAGTATGAAATATAATCACACCAGTAGATCAGGTGCACTACAGGAATCTTATCCAGCTGCTTGTACTTCCAGATTAGAGCCTTCCTTCACCAGCAAAATCTGGTGCTCTGCAGCTGTTTAGCTGTTAATGTATCTGGGTCATGGTTCTGCTAAGGAAAACAGAGCAGATTTTGGATACAGATCAAGTTCTGATGTGAACTTGGGGGCACACACAAGAAAATGGGGACTGGCTGGAGTAACTACAATTAAAACTTAAATGGAGCTACTTGAAACAGTTAGGCACTAGAGGCATGATTTGGCTATGTCCTACTGGACAAAAGCACCTCAGTTCCTTCTGTCTTCCTTTCCTCCTATATTATATCTCTCTTTTGATGTGGTGTGCCTCATTTTGAAACTCATTATTAGCTCTTTGAAGCAACAACCATGTTTTCCTATAAGTTCATAAAGCACATAGTACAGCTGAACTTGCAGGGATGTTTCCAATAAGAGTTCAGTCATTTAGATAATATTCTTCCAAAATGACTGAGAATGATGCCAGCCATGTGTTGAGCAATGCTCTCTTTACCAGTAAATAAGGAACTCAGAGGTTGCGTGAAGTCAACTTCCCAGAAAGT
Source organism: Heteronetta atricapilla (assembly GCA_011075105.1). NCBI lineage: Eukaryota > Metazoa > Chordata > Aves > Anseriformes > Anatidae > Heteronetta > Heteronetta atricapilla. The sequence continues at coordinate 70,171,413 of CM021731.1, read as the reverse complement.
CCACAACAATCAAACTTGGTTTGTTGGCTCCAACAAGGCAAAGGTCTGACATCTGCACTATTAATACTGGAAAAAGCCTCCTCCTGTTTTATCTTGGAGTGCCTGTGGTACACTTAAGTTGCCACATATCAAAGGGCAATAAACAGCAAAGCTTAGTGATTTTACTACTACAGTATGTTATGGTGGGAGTTAACAAATAGGTAATAAGATAGGTTCCTAGCTGTAGTTTTTAGGTTACTGTTACACACAACTTGGAGCAACAGTGAACCAAGAAACATTACTAAACACATTTGCACTTTTTATTATTGTGCTTACATGGAGATTTATGTACAGTTTTTACAAACCTAAAGTGGCTGTGATAATTTATGACCACAAGATATTGCTTATAGAACAATTTTGAAACTTCTAGGTACAGACTGCCAAAAACTATAAAATCTAGTTCTGAAACCTTGAAGAAAAGAGCATAAAGCTATTCAGTTCGTGTGTTAAACCACATCTGTGTGCAACATACAGTAGAGTACTTTAATGTTAAATGATTCCAAGATGAAAAACCTGTACCAAATATATATATATAAATCCCTTTCCAAACTTCTGCATCTCATGCTTTATACCACATTACAAGGAGCTTGTTCCAGACTTATAAAGTTATTGTTTTAATAAATCCAAGAACATTTCTCTCAAGAAAACCTCCTTATTGGACACCCACATCCAAAGTTCAAAATCCCTTACTGTCAGTAAGCATTATGAGAAGTCTGTAACCTTTCCGTATGTTAAGGCAACAACTCTGTTTCTGTCATAAACCATACTTTCCATTAAAATACAGTGGCACATGAAATCCAGTCTCATAAAGGGCAGCTGAGGCCTGGGAACCAAGACACAACATTTTACTGAACCATAAGCAGGTTAAATTGACAGGACTTTCCTATGACAATATTCAATAAAAACAGTAAAATTGTATGTAAAAACTGCATTCTAATTCTGATCCTCCTAAACCACAACAACAATAGGCCACTAAAGATTTCAGGCTTCAAAACAAAATAAAGTGGATGTATGTCATCTTGTCCTGCCACTTGCAGAGACAGGGAAGGGGTTCAATAGGAAAATATTTCTTAACTATTTTAAAATAATAATAATAAAAAAATCAGAGTTAATCAGATGAACTATTTATAAATTCTAACATATAATAAAGGATGGCAGATATTACAGTGAAAAAAAAAAAAAAAATCTCTTAATTTATTTTTACTCTTGTGGTCAGCAGAGCAGGGACAGTGGAAAATAGTGTGCAGCAAAGTGTGGCATTCCAACCTCATTCCTACCTTAACAGGCTTGTTGGGAGCCCCATTTGCAACTGGCAAAACTTCAGAAATTACCCCACAATATATGTATTAGCAGGCTCAGCAGGAGATCTTGCAAACAGCCTTCACCCACTCAAAGCCTTAATTTCAGCAATCCCTGACAGACCAAAGGCAGCTACTAGAATCATGATAGTTTCAGCATATGATCCAGGGGCATATCAGACAAGCAACTAGGAGGTCTGTAGAGAAGATATGATTTTGAATACCCTATTCCATTTTTATTGATTCCATCATAGAAAGGCATTGTTACCCCTCAGAAAAGGGCAGAATCATTGTTGGTTTTTCTGGGGGGTGGGGAGTGTATGTTTGCATGCACAGTGTTTGTTCATGTATCTTTCTTCAAACAGCCTTAGTAGTAATTAAAAAAATGACTAAAAACATCCTCAACAAATTTTCTTTTTCTTCATAAATTTCCAAAAAATAATCTTTATAAGAATTAAGTAAAATTTTAAAAAAGAACAAAAAAAATAATTATAAATAAATTCAGCAATCATCACTTTTCCCTAGATTGTCAAATATTATGAACACTTAGCTTAAGATGGTGGTATGACATCACTTATTTGTGAATCGACAAAATTGCGGAAAGAATAATATAGTGATCATCTTCTCACAGAATTTTCCAGGTTGGAAGAGACCTCAAGGTCATCGAGTCCAACCTCCAACCTAACGCTAACAGCCCACCACTAAACCATATCCCTAAGCTCTACATCTAAGCGTCTTTTGAAGACTTCCAGGGATGGTGACTCCACCACTTCCCTGGGCAGCCTGTTCCAGTGCCTCACAACCCTTTCAGTGAAGAAGTTCTTCCTAACATCTAACCTAAAACTCCCCTGGCTCAACTTAAACCCATTCCCCCTCGTCCTGTCACCAGGCACGTGGGAGAACAGGCCAACCCCCACCTCGCTACAGCCTCCCTTGAGGTACCTAAAAAGAGCGATAAGGTCACCCCTGAGCCTCCTCTTCTCCAGGCTGAACAAGCCCAGCTCCCTCAGCCGCTCCTCATAGGACTTGTTCTCCAGGCCCCTCACCAGCTTCGTCGCCCTTCTCTGCACCCGCTTTAGCACCTCGATGTCCTTCTTGTAGCGAGGGGCCCAAAACTGAACACAGTACTCGAGGTGCGGCCTCACCAGAGCTGAGTACAGGAGGACGATCACCTCCCTAGCCCTGCTGGTCACGCTGTTCCTGATACAAGCCAGGATGCCGTTGGCCTTCTTGGCCACCTGAGCACACTGCTGGCTCATATTCAGCCGACTATCCACCAGCACTCCCAGGTCCTTCTCTGCCTGGCAGCTTTCCAACCATTCCTCTCCCAACCTGTAGCTCTGCTTGGGGTTATTGCGCCCCAGGTGCAGGACCCAACACTTGGCCTTGTTAAACTTCATGCAGTTGACCTCAGCCCATCGGTGCAGCCTATCCAGATCCTCCTGCAGAGCCTTCCTACCCTCAAGCAGATCGACACACGCACCTAACTTGGTGTCATCTGCGAACTTACTGAGGGTGCACTCGATGCCCTCGTCCAGATCATCGATGAAGATATTAAAGAGGACCGGCCCCAGCACCGAGCCCTGGGGGACACCACTAGTGACTGGCCTCCAACTGGACTTTGTACAATCCTAAGATGCTCTTCCCCTGCAACCCATAACATGTCCCATACCCTCCAGGCAGTGACACCCATCATTCTGAGGTGACCCAAAGAGATGTTCCCATTGACTCATTTTGATAGGTATCAGTGCTGATGCTCCCTGGTGGCAACCCTTGGAAGGGTCCAGAGTGGTGGAACCTTCTCCTGACAGGGTTATTGGGTGACCCTGCTTGGCACTGTGTTCCTCTCTATCAGTGGAGATAAGCCTTTTATTTCATAACCTAACAGATATACATGGTTATTGGCAACATCAGCCAAATGGCTACAAAACTCCCTTCAAAATGATAACAGGCAAATACCTTAATTTTTAAAAGAATGTGGAAACTGCAGAAGGAAGAAAAAACGTTGTGGGCAGAAAGTTTCTTCCCTTTCCCCTTTCCTTTCTAAAGAGGTCCAGAAAATACATAATTCTCTCTCAAGTCCCCCAAAAATCCTTCTGTCCCCTTGCCTACAGAGGCAAAGCTAATGAGCACATTTAAAGGGAACACTTGAGTTTACCCTAATTGTTGTGCTTGGAAATGTAGAATATGTAATACATCCCTAACAAACCCAGTTTCCAGTGCTGAGCAGACTCAGTGTCCTAACCGCACGGCATTCAAACAAAAATTACTTTGTTTACATAAATTGGCTTTCAGAGTTGTTCCACCAACAATCTGGACAAATTTAAATCAGCAGAACATACAGGCAAAATCAGGGATTACGGTGCACAGGAAGCCTAAGGTACAGCATCTCGTGACACACCACAAACCTTCCTTAAACTGCAAACAAAGGCTAGAGGCTATTTTGTAAAGAGAAAAATCACTGTAATCAGTCACGATTTCCTGGATAATGGGAGTCTCAACAGAATACACAGCCACAGCTACCTTGTCTGCCTTTAAGTGATGTTTGAGATATCACTAGATACTGTACAAAAACAGGAGGAATGACTGAGAAACGAGGTTGCTGGAATGTAGCTGAGAAGCAGAGAGACTAAGTGTAGCCAGAACACTTAAATTCAGGCAAATAATTTCCAAATCCATAAGTAATAATGTATCACAGTGTTCTATGCAGCTTGGTAGACCAGAAATGAAAGAATCTACCATTTTCTTGCACACCAATATCATATGGAAGCACTGAGAGAATGACAGATCTTACTATTCCTGACTTCCATGTATGCCAGATCCATACTCCCTAGACCCATGTCTTTCTCAGCAAGATGCTTCTATAAATATGGTTGCCTTCCTTCCCTCCTCTCCCATCTCAGCTTTCCATCTTCCACTAGCCAAAAAATATCCAGCAACAGGATAAGGGCAAGATGGGAAAAAAAAAAAAAAAGTTACAAAACAAACAAACAAACAACAACAACAACAAAAAATCAACAACCCACACTCTGGACTACGTTCTCTAATCAAATAGCCTCCAGGTTCTGTTCCAGCCTAGCCTTTTTTTTTTTTTTTTTCCCCCTCCGGCTGTCGGTTATTCTGCCCTGCAGAAAAGGGCTGTTATTGTGCTCTGCACAGGTGCATAGAAAGACTCCTAAAGAGATCTCCCAATGAACACAAGGCATAAACAAACTCAAGTGTGGTCTTCTCTTCAAGAAAATAATTCAGCCAATGTGAAACTCCCTCCTTGTAATAAATTAGCTCCTAAGAGTATTCAAAAGCTAACCTTTGACCTCCTCCTGTATTATTCTCATGACCACCAGTGGGAGAGGAGGTCAAGTTGGTCAGTTCTTCTCACCAGTTGCTGATGCCTCTTTAGCAAAAGAGGGCTGGGGGAGGAGTGGGAAGAGAAAGAAAAAGTGAGGGAGGGGGGAGAAAAATCAAATTTGCTTCTCCGTTGAAACATAGCCTTAGTAAGTAAACCAAGGAGGCCCAAGCCTCCCCCGGCAGGCGTCCAATTTTACAACTCATTTCTAAGTGTGCTGCTGTCTAAATATACTCAACGTAGAGAAATTCCACACCATGGCTACAGTGATCGGGCCAGCCTTCTGCAGCCAGCTGCTGCAGGGTTTTTCGACATTAGGTCTGCAACTAAAACCATGGAAAGCTAAAGGCCACAACTGGCAGCTTGTTTTGGCCGCCTCGCATGCATAAGACTCATTTCCTGATTGAAAGCATATGAAAAAGGTTAGGGTGCTAAAAATAGAATAATTTGTTAAGTGGCACATTCCACCCGTGGCTGGCACATGATAAGTTCATTCATACTTGCAATATGTTTCTTGCCAACCTGTTTTGACATTTTTCACTTGGTGGGTAGTAATTTTTAGAATAACAATAACATGAGGATACATTGTATCAGATAATCTTTATTAATAAAATCACGTTAACTTTCTTGTCATGTCACACATTTTCATAGGAAACACTTCTTTTGACAGTTAACAAAACTCCTGCCTGATACATAGAGTTCCCTGGAAAATATTCCAGCTATCTGTAGCTGGCCAGCACTTGATTTATTTTGCCAGCATACTCATCAGGCTGGACTGTGAAAAGAACCCACTTTAATATTTATTTGGACTACAAAAGCTGTCCTGTAGTTTCAGAACCTCCCATTGCCTGTCACCTCTGCAACTTTGCATTGCTGAGGGAAAAGATTGGGAATTTCAGCAGAGAAATACATTGAATATTTGACTTGTGAAAACAATATTCAACTGGAAGCTCATTTATGAATGTTTTAATCTCCGCATTCAACAGTATATAAATATATCTACTTGGCAAATCGTATCCACAGTATCCTAGCTCCTCCTTGTAACTCCATGATAAAGTTCTCTGAGAAACTGTATCACAAAATAGTCCATAACACTACAGACAAGCAAACACTTGTCCAGCAAATAAACACAAATTATATAATTGTTAAAATTAAAAGGACAGTACAGATAATTGGAGGTGATATCTGCTCATATAGAAGGAAGTAGAATAAGAAATGCAAGAAATCTTCATGAAGATAGAATGAATATAAATGTCACTTTTTCAATATTGTTAAAGCTGCCACATCTTATAAGGACAATCATATTCTTGGAACAGAAAAAAAAAAAAAAAAAAAAAAAAGGATACCGTCTTTTATTCCAGTTTTTAAGTTGCACAAATCATGTAATGAGTCCACATTAAATTTAAACATTTTTATATCAACTCTTATTTTATACTCCACAGTTCTCAGTTTGGGTATAATGCCAGAACTGTTTAATAATATAAATATAATTAAATTATGAATCAGTGATACTGTTGACTCAAGCATGTTACTTGTCCATGGCCAAACTCTGGTGTCTTTTCCAAGACAACAAAGAAAAATGGACAGTACTGTCACATAACCAGCTACCTGACCTGTATGAGGAGCAATGGTAGTCAATTAACTTAAAAAATAAAACACAAGTCACAATACAAAGAGTACAAAAGCTCAGACTTTCCTACATCACTAGGGTGGCAAATGGTAGGAGTAAGCTGCCAGCTTGACTTTCAGAATCTGAATATTTTGGAGTAAATATGCAGCTGTGCTAATTGAAATATGAAACTATTCCAGTGCAAAGTTACTGCTGATCTCATAGTTGCTCAATGATCACTGTAAAACAAGCAGCATGATCCTATATCAGTTCTTACTAGATAATTCACAATAAAGCACCCCTATAAGGGGCCATGCTTGTATCATGCTGTCAAACATTACAGGTTCTAAAGTTTCATGACGTATAAAATATCCAGGTTAGTCACTTGCTTAATAATTTTAGTTAGGTTTCCTACAACTTTTCCCCAGGAGCACAACTATCAGTTTTAAGTAGCCATTCATTAGCAGGATGACTTCTGATCCAATCTAAGAGACTAAAGAATAAGAGAACTGATGGAGCTGTGAGCAGTACCTTAACAGGCTAAATGGGGGAAGACAAACATTAATGCTGTCACACTTGCTCTCTGCAAATACAGTTTGGTACCTGCCTGCACTAAGGAACATGGCAAATAGCATGCACAGACATCCCCTGGGAGATACACAGCCAGATTTCAAAACAGTTCTGCTGTTTCAGAGTGTGGCTGTGCATAGTCTCAGATAAAGGTCTTCATGCAAGGCTTGGCCCCACAAGGAAAAGGAATGGGTATGAGAGGGGGGCAATGCATGGAGCTCAGAATAGGCTGCAGAATAACACATATCTCCTACACTTTTAACTCCAAATGATGGATGCCTGAAATGCCTTCAGGACAATGCTTTTCACCAGCTGAACAAACAGTTCAGCCCAATGATTAAATTGCACCACACAAAGGAGAATTTGACATCATACACAGACCTATCTGGGCTATAGATGGAATGTAAAAGTCCCCCTGTATTCACCCCTAGGAAACTTACTTTGAGGTACTGAGTTTAATAAAGCTTGTGTGAGGAGTCCTGTGTGTCTCATGCCTCGTTTTTAAGTTATAGTATTCATGAGACCTGTATGGCCCTGATAACCTTGCCCATTTAATGGCATTGTGAGTGCCCAAATAGGATTTTTCTCTCCTTTAGTCTATGGTCTTCTGTGAGAACACTGATTCTAAGAGCCAATATGGATTTGAGATGTGAGCCTATTAGCTATCCCTGATCTCTCTTACTCAACTCAAAACTTGCTTATAAAATATTGCTTAAGAAAAATCAATAGTAAAAATAAGTGTATTTTCACCCATTAAATTACAAGAGAAAATTCCCACCTATTCTCCCACAAAAAATGCAGTCACTCATAGAAGGTTCATGTGTTAGAAAATGAGTCAAATCTAAAGAAAATGGAAATTAAGATCTCTGATAAATTCAGAGAAATATCAGGGCAGGAAAAGCCTAAGTGATCTGATATTTAGAATTTTTTTTTTTTTTTTTTTTTTTTTTGCAATACAAGTGAAACAAAACTTGCCTACATTAATACAATGAGCTTTCTGAACAGTGACATGCCTGAAGGCAGGTTTCCCAGCAGCCTCTCCTGTAGCCCTGCAGTTCATTTTTGGGTTCAGACCCTTTGCTCTCTGTGTTGCTCCAGCACCAGCAATCTGCTGCTTTGAGGGAGTTGTTGGTTTTACTAAGTGCTTTAGAAAAAATAATAATTTAATCTAGTATGAAATAGCATCAGATACATTCCTGTAATGTTTTGAAAGCATTAAAAAGCAGTCCTGAATTCAGCCTCAAGTTATTCTTGGCTGACAGTACGGAATTTGAAGAGAAAAAATAAAAACCACAACACAATAAAAAGAGGTGTGCGGTTGAACAAGCTGAAATTCAGGCAAAATGAAACCTAGCTCTGCAAAGAGGGCCACCAATCTAAGCCTCATTCATGACTTAAAAACAAAATTGGAGCATCACACAGGGATTTTACCCAACCTATACTCAATTTATTTCACCTATATACATTCTATTAATATTTTGGGGGTTTGGTTTGCCAAACCTACAGGTGCAATTCTTCAATATTCTGTACACCCCATGTTGTGTCACAGAAAGCCAACAATTAAGATATAGAAAACTGCTCAGATTTTCTCCAGAGATGTTAGGGACAAAAGTAAGTCCCTAACTTGTGTAAAAATTATGTAAACACAATTTACATAAAGCTGAGAGTCATTTACATCTCTATAGCACAGAAACAGATACATCTTTTAAGAGGACAAAATTCCTTTTGAATTCTTACATATCTCTTTCACTTTTTTTTTTTTTTTTTTTAGTAGCTTTAATGCAATTTAATACACATCTAAATATTTTATAACCTCAATCTTCACGTTTTAGAGACTGGTTAAAATCGTTGAATTGATTTGTCTTGGAAATGTAAACCTAAAAAATAATAATAAAAAACCAAATACTTAAAAAAATAAATTTCAATTTGGATGTGATGATTGATTCATAATTATTGGAACTTTGTTTTAAAATGAGGATTAAAAGCATTTTATTTCAATCTATATATAGAATAGTAATTTCAGCAATTATTATTTATGAAATATAGCTCTATATTATTAGTGAGTGTATTAAACTGAATTACTGGAAGCTTCTCTATGCTGGTAAAATTACACAGAATCTTATAAAATTGCACAATGGCTTTCAAAACTTGTTAGATCTGCAGCACAGAACTCATATGGTTTTAGTGAACATGACCTGCTTTTATGTCTGGAGTTATACCAATTCAGTAAAAAGAAAAAAGACTAGCCGAAACTCAATCAACACTATGCTTTGTATATATGCTTTTTGTACACTATAGTATATAAAAAAATAAAAAAATGGGTCAATTCTAATCTAAATCTTGCATCACTTTCAGATTAACTATTTTTGCAGTATTTTAAAATGAAGAAGTGAATATTACAAATTGTAAACAATATCATGGAATGAAACCTCAGCTTTGACAAACTACTTGCCAAATCTGTGCATATGTTTGGTTACACTGAAGAGGTAGGGATTTTTTTTAGTATTTTTATTTTCAATTTTCTGACAAAGCAGTCAGGTTGAACAGCATATATTTTTCCAAACTGTGAAAGCTTTCAATATTTTTTTAAGTTATTAAAAATCAAAATAAACTCCAAAAACATTGTGAATGCTTAACTGACCAGAATATTTTGTTTAGATGTTGACTGTGTCAGGTTTTTTTAGAATATTTAATTTAAATGAGATTTTAGTTAACATCTAAAATTAATTAACATCTAAAATCAATTAACATCACAAATTAAAAGATATCAATTAAAAGCTAGAATTCAGTCCTTGAATGAAATCAAACCATTTAACACAGACAAAAAGTGCTCAGTAATTTCTTTTAAGTATTAACAGATTTAACAATCTGTGAAGAAAAAAAAAATCCATATGTGAGTTATATAATCTATATTTAAAGACTCATAACTGGTTTAAAGAAAAAAGGAGTAGATTTGCTTGATTTAAAACTTCTGTAAGTCACAACCGGATCATACCATATTTACATTAAAAAAAAAAATATGGATAAAATTCAACCGCAAAACTACTATTCTTCCTTCATTCATTGAATAGAGATATTCAGATAAAGGGCTGATCTTGTGATTAAAACCATTTTGACTGGTCCAGCTTTGTCACTCAAGAACAGATGTACTACTAATTGAAGGAGTTGCACATCCTATGTCATGTAGCTCAGAGGCCCATGGTCAGTTGGTCTAATTCAAAAGCTTAAATTCTTCCATTTTGGGTAAATTTAAATCTGTTGTCACATAACTGTTTCAAAATCTCAGGCTAGCTCCTTAATATCTTTACATCTCAGACTTTAAACTACCTCTGTCTGGCTTTTGAAAGAGATAGTGCTTCCTTTCTCCAATCTTTTATGGCTACTTAGTCCTTTCAGATAATCTAAACTTTGAGGTAAAAGCTCATTCCTCTCTCCCAGCCTGAGCACTAGAACTAACAGCAAATAATGCCATTTCATGAGAGAGCAAAAATAGAATAAATAAAATAAGTAACTTCTCAAAAGTACACAACAAGCTGTTCAGAAAAAAAAATGATTAGTTATATATGAAATTTATATCAATACTGCTTTACCAACGTGCAGTAATAAAAAAGAATTTTGCCTGGATTTATAAGTAGTTTGTCAACAGCCTCTGCAAGAGGGAAACCAGGGCAAATATTTTCTCCTTTGAAGTATCAGTAAAGCCATCCAGTGTCCCTGTTTATGAATGAGTTTAGAACCCAATGAACTAGAAAACAACTGTGCTGTAACAATCTGAACTAGAGAGAAGACAAATATGCTTTATTCTGGGTGACTAAAATCTGTATATAAAGTTATGCGGCGTTTAACTCCAAATATCTCTGTTACAATTAACTACAAAGGCTGTTTTATTTTCCAAACTTCATAGAATTTTATACATGCCTTTTTTTTTTTTTTTTTCCCCCATTGCGGAGTTGTTCTAGTTGTTCTTTTTAGAAGTGTTTGTAGGCAATTGGCTTTAAAAGGGCTCCAGGGGCCTTTTCCCTACTGTGTTAAGCTGTTTTGATATTCTTTTACAAGCACAGTCTTAAAGTTTTTCTCCCAGATGCATTGTCTTACTAATCAGCTTTATGAGGTTCAAGGTCACCATTCAACATTAATTATTCATTGTACAGTTCACAGCTGGTGACATTGCTTCAAATGGTAAATAATAAGCATGGTCAAAAATACTCTGATAAAGCACCGTCTCTATAAAGCTTCAGATCGGAAGAAATAAGAAATCAGAAGAATAAATAAAAAAAAATAAAAAAAATAAAAATAAAAAAAAAGAGAGATAAGATTAGCACTGTGGAAAACATGTACTGAGATCACCCCCAGAAACACCTGGGGCTTTCCCATCTTTATACATAATTTTTTAGCTATCTCAAAAGTAACTAATTTGGAAAAAAAAAGGGGTGGGGGGGGCAGGTTGTGGTCACTGAATAACATAGTTCAATGTCTAAGCTACAGCGGCCATAACAAAATCACGGAGAACAATCTAGATGCTTAAAATGCATTGTTCAAAGACTTACAAAGTCAAAATGGTCAAGAAAAAAAGGCTATTGCTGAAAACTCATAGCATGGAAACAGTGTGTAAATACCTTACATTTATAGTAGCCCTTGTATGTGTTGTAAATCTGTGCAGTGTCAATTTTAGAAAGTTTTTTTCTTCTTCTTCTCTAGGCAAGCCAAGACTTGTCACACGTCGACACTGGCAGGAATTATGTCATCAGCAAAAAATAAGCCTTTTTTAAAGTCCTATTTAGATTTTGGCAAACTGGTGTGGGCAAGCTGCTACAACAGATTCTGCCTGCTCTCTCCTCTGCTGTACTCATTCCTTAACTTATTAAGAATTCAAGAACAGATGAAGCTTTCAAACAGAGTGGAATCTGAGCCAAAAACTCCTATTATAAGTGTAATTATACTCAGTTCCTTCCATACACATTCTATCAAACATAGCACTTCTCTGTGTACAATATACTTGCTTAACTGAAGCTTTTTTAATGATAGTGCCATATTAAAGACCTTCTGTTTTCTTTTCTTATGTCCTGTTTTACAGTTAAAATACAAAATACTTGCTGCCTCCACTCAATCACACTTCTGCAATTACTGTGTCTCTTGATAGTACTTCAGCAATTATTTTTATCTGCAGCTGGAATGCTTTTCTTTCCTCTGCATGTTAATTTCTTGGTTTGTTTGGACAAAATATGTTAAGCTGATTTCAAAAATATGGTTTACAAAGTACAGGTCACTACCAGATGTTATTTAATACTTTCAGTCTGACACACTGTGTCCAGGAAAATGGGTCCTATGATGATTCTCTTGTTAATAACTGCTGAGCTGACATTTAACAAATGGATCTGATTCAACACAAATATTGAAACTGATATCTTAACTCTGGCACAAATGTATTGTTTAGATTCATTTCAAAAGCAAGAGACAGCTTGGTTAAGTTTTTACATACTAGCAAATTCTAAATGCTTGCACACATATGTGTATTAATAAGGATGTGCATATACAAAAACTTTATTCAGTTATCAAGTATATTTATTTCTCTTCATTAATGATTGTTTATGATAGCTTAGCTTTAACTATACACCTTTCATTGACTGCATTTTTTTTTTTTTTAAACAGCAGAATGCTTACAGTGCAACTTTTCATTGTTGGCAAAATAGGCAGTGAATTCAAACATAAATACATTTCTGAAAGAGAAACCAACTTTTTTTTTTTTAAGTCTATTTTATGCAGGAATAAAGCTCAAGAAAACATTTTCTCTGAGTATACAGATAGCAATTGTTAAATCATTAAGAACATGAAATACTATATATTTTAAATTCATTGTAAAGCACAACAATTTTGTATTACTGTTCTTAACTTCAGTTTCATATTCCCATCAACTTTAAGCTACTGGCAAAACTAACTATACTACTTTCTTCTCTTTCTGAAATATGCATGCTTTCAAAATTCTATGTAAAAGACAGGCAGACAAGTCTGGAAGATAGCAAGTTTGAAATCTGAGCTATCCAATTTGCTTTTTTTTTTTTTCTGTTTAGAGTTCTGCCATTTATTATACAGCATCTGGTACAACCATTTTCATTTTAAGTAAAGAGCATGGATGAATAAGGTCTGCATCAGCATCTATTTTAAATGCAAACAATTCTGATGACATGGAAGTGGAGGAGAATGACAATGACTTGGTTTCAGGAGATCACATCCCCACCTTCCACTGCTTTTCACTTAACAGATTTAAGGAAATCTGTGTCTCCCCTACTCACAGAGTCATACATAAGCCTGTGAATAGTTTCTGATCATTGATCACTAGGGATCAGTTTCTCTGACAATAAATCGGAAATGAAAAAGGAAGCATTATGTTGTAGCCTGCTCTTGCTAAGACTCTCTGTTTAAGCAAATCTGTGTTTCATAAAAAATAAAAAAAAAAAATAAAAAATGAAAGGGTGTTGCATTTTCTGTATATTTGACACATATACTGGACTATGCCATGACCAATGTGCAACTTAACCTTTCTAGTTCAGTTTTTCAGCTTTCCTTTTGATAGCTGCTGACATGAAAGGCATTAAGTGTCTTACTTCAAAGAACAGCCAGCATGGATATTTGTTGTTCAGCATGGTGGTCTTCACTCGAATGGCTGCTGCTTTTGTGTTGCATTTTTTTCCCCTTTCACTTGACTCACTCTATAAACATTATGATCTTGGCCTTCCTGTCTCACTAGTCACCATTACAAAAATGATATGACCTTGTATAACATATTCTGATAAATAATTGTAATATTTGCCTAAAATGTTTGCAAAACCATCTGTACTTATATCAAACTTTATTATAAAAAACTTAAAAATCATTATGACATTATAGTTGTACTAGCAATTACACTCTAAAACTTGCATGGAACTGGAAAACATAAAAAAAAAAAAAAGTTAATATCCTTTCCAAATCTTACACCATTTCTTTAGAAATGAAAAGAATCTCAGCTATTCTTTGATCATTTTTTAACCATATTTTCTTTAATATTTATTATCCTTAAATTCATTGCATCTAGGATATGCATGCCTAAAATGCTGTTTCCTTGGGCAAAACAAAGAGGAAAAAAAGCAGAAAAAACTTGTCTGTAAAGCCTGAGGTACAAAGCAGCAGAAAAAACTGCTCCTGCTTACAGAGTGCTATGGACAAACTGCCACTCATTCACATGCTGGACCAGCTGGTGTAAATTAACGCAGAGCTCCCAAAGTTAATAGAGATGTATAAATTTATACCAGTTGTGAATCTTAGACAGATTTTTGGATCAGTAAACACACAACAGCAAGTAATTCCTCTGCAATAATTACTGGTGAAATACACTGGCTTGTGTTCAGACTGAGAGCATCTCATGTATTATAAGTAAGATTGCTCATGGCTCCCTTCCAAAAAATCACATCCACACCACAACCACCTGCATCAAGCTAGCGAGGTCATGATTTAGGAGTGACGCTGTGGTGCTGCACCACAGCTAGAGTGTCAACCATTTATCAGAGCTCTGTCTCAAAGATCACTTCTTAGGAGGCAACCTACAGGCTGCAATACAAAGACTTCTCTCCTGTTGCACGACTCAATAGGATGCACTCCTGACTCTATTGGTGCCTCTTCTTTAACCACACGTACAGAGAGAACCCCATGGGTCGGCAAGTTGGCAGCATTGTGTAGTCAGTGTTGACAGTTTGAGAAAATAATGCTACTCAGCATGATTTCTGATTTTGAACTTCTGGAGAAGCTTACAATTAGGGATATGAAATTTTTCACAATTTCAAAAATATATAATTAAAAAGCACTACAATATCACCAGGTACCATAGGTCTTCCTACACTGTTGCAAAAGGAGCCTGCAGGACTTATAAAAAAGTGAGGATGAGGCAAATGATCTTTCCTTTTTCCACTTAAATCCACCCATCAAAACACTTTCTGGTGCTGAGGAACCAGAACAAATTCCAGAAGGCATTATTGTTTGGAGATTGCTGTAGTCCAAGAAGGCTTTTGGTTTTGTACCATTTCCTCTTCTCTATGATAACCAGTGCCATTATCCCACCACAGCCTCTTCCCAGATGTGATAGATTTTTGCTGAGCTTGTATCTGCAACTGCACACTTCATCCATGAAGCTGAAGTGGAGAGGCTAGGTAAACAACAGGAAAAAACAGGTAGGCCTGCAGTGCCAGATCTTTGGAAGAACGCTAGCACCATCATACTGTAACACTACAGCAGTATTCTCCATGAAGAGAATTTGGAAGCAGCGTTTGTGCTGCTTACATTTATGGGAGCATTGGCAGATTTTATCACTGGAAAAAAACACAACGAAACACTGTGGACAGAAGGCAAGCGTTCTACTTCACTGCAGTATCTTCAGGGAATCTGGTCTATTGGCTTTTAAATGAAACTTCAATTTCCACTAGAATATCAAATAAGGTTCATAAGAGGATGCATTAACTCTTTCTTATTGAAGTTTCTAGTCAGCTAAGAAGAGAAAAAATAACCTTCTTAAAACTGATTATTCTGAATTATTGTTAGGGTGGGAACAAGGATACAAATTAGGCTACTTTGATTATCTTGCAATGTGGTCCTCAGACATTGTTGGAAAATAAAACTGCACATAATTAGCACATGCAGTTATGAGCTGTTCCTTTTTTTTTTTTTCCCCCTCTGGGGAAAGAAACAGGATAGGACTACAGAATTGTCATACACTGATTATTAATCTCCAAAACCTGGCAAAGAAACTCGTGATGTTCAGTTTCTTACTCCCACAGGATTACTTAAGGAGTCAGAAAGGCTTTCTGAAAAGAAAATAGTTTTTCTTCGTGATCTGGTATGATCCATTCTGTCAAGAAGGACAAGATAATATGTATGTGATATTGTACGAGGCTAAGTAATTTTATTGCCAGCAGATTTAGATCGATTTACAAGAAAAAAATATACAGACCTATTTTTGAAAATTAGAAAGGATGAGAACTCTTTTTTTTAGTTTTTTTTCAACTGCCACTTCCTTGGAGATGGGAGAAAAACAAAGAATGAATGTGGGAGAAACTATGCATGGTGAGTAAATATGTCCCTGTATCATGATCTTTCTGAGCTGGGAATCCAAGAAGGACTGCATTCCCTTGTTAGTCCTTGTCCTGGGTGACTTGTATAGGAAATCAACCCTGTAAACACCAGATTCATAGAATCATAGAATGGTTTGGATCAGGAGGACCCTTAAAGTTCATCTAATTCCAAACCCCCTGCCATGAGCAGGGATGCCACCTACTAGATCAGGTTGCTCAGAGCCCCATCCAGCCTGGCCTTGAACACTTCCAGCAAATCAGAAATAACATCAAAAGTCTTTTCTGTAAAGTGTTTTGAGATAAATTGGTGGGAAAAAAAAAAAGTTCAAAAAATAGTTCCTTTGAGTTTATGAGAACAATGCTTGTAAATTTTGTGGCAGTGTCATGCTGAGCACTATTTGTGCTTGTTATGGTAATATTTCTCCTGGTCAGGTTCAACAGTATTAATTAGTTTGTTACTTTTTGTTGTTGTTGTTGTTTTCACCAATCAATCTCAAAACACTTTACAGAATAGACTTTTGATCTTATTTCTATTATCAACTCTTTAATACAGCTCTCACCCTTTTATTAACAGAAAGATCAGGCTAAGCAACACCCCTAGGTCCAGACAGATCAGTGTTGGTCAGGAACAGAATCCAGGAACTAACTAGCCAGTTTTGTGCTCTAACCAGAAGAGAAAATATTTTCTCAAATTAAAAATTAGCATGACTTTTCCACTACACCCCTTTACAAACCAAGGCAATAAAATAGACTCATGTTTGTCCCAAGGAACCTTTTTCTGCTCCAAATCAGTTTTACACCACAATTTTGCAGTAGTTCTATAAAAGGACAATATTCAACACCACTTCTTATAGGGCTTTTTTTTTTGTTGACTTTTAAATGTTATATCTATATCCACAAATTTTCTTCCTCCATAATGAGGAAGAAAATGGAAAAAACAATGGACAGTGAAAAAAGCTACTGCCAACCATCTATATAAGGTAGGGCACATTAAGATTAAACTGAAGGTGAAACCCAAGTTAACTCTCCAGTGAAGAAGACATTCCCTAAAGATGACATATGATGATGATGCTCTGTACAGAGCATTTGAGTGATCTATCACGTGAATCAGTACAGAGGTTTTATAAGTGTGTGCAAGTAAACTTATCAAGCATCAAAGGCTTACTACAACACACACTCCAAACATGTACATTTTGATTTATACAGCCAATTGAAACAAGAAAAGAAAAAGAAAAAAAAAAAAAAAAAAGGTGAGTCTTGTTTTTCTTGCTTACTTGTCTGCTGCTGTCATTTCACTAACATCATAAATAAAAATCCAAAAAGTGTAAAAACTAGGATGAAAATCTCCACACATTTTTTACCCACTCTTTATCTACTTGTACCCACAAGTTGCAGCCCACTAAATGAGTTGACTTACTGAGCAATATTATAACTGTTCTAATTACTGAAGGAAGTGAAAAGCCACCAAAACAAACATTTTCAGTCTGCTAATTTTACTCCCTGTTTCTGAAGTGACATAATGCAGCTTCTTTTTAAAGCTTTATTGAAAAAACATCAATTTCCTGTGTTTATTTTGTCTTTTCTTCTTGTTTCAGAAAAGTCTTTATGATTCGTGGCAGCAGATGTGATCTACACAATAGAAAGATTTTACCAACAAGGGTTTTTAGATGGTATGATGACTGGAGAAATAAAACCCTTTGAATATGGCTGGTTTCATACATTTTAAAACAAATATTACCACAGTCATTTAAAATGATTGCCATTTATGATTAAAAAAATAATAATATTCTCACTACTTAATTACGAGGACCAATATATTACAACTTGTGATCTACTTTATGCATTAAAGTTATGCCTTAAACTCGATCCATTTTATTCAGCTTAGCAGAATGGAAACTCATATGGTATTTGTTATCTTCGAAGAACTGTGACAATCTGTAGCAGGTTGTATTATGTTTTTAAATTACAATAGCAGTGAAAGTAGAACTTTTACATGTTCATCTTATTGAAAAAAATGTTTTCATGGAAATCATAGGAGCCAAGTGGACTAGATTGTAAACCAGATTTCAATGTGTTTTTTACTGCTTTGAGTTTAAGACAGAATATGCATATTTATAAGTTAAACAGCTATTTCTTTTAAACAGGCTGTCTGACAGGAAGTATTGCCACTGAATGCAAAAAGATATTTCAGTGTCAAATTTAAAATAAAATGCAAGTCAAGTAACAAGAAATGGGGAGAACACATAGAAATTTTAGATAATAATGATAAAAAAAAAAAAGTTGCATGAGTTGACAAAAAGCACAACATTGTGATGACATATAATGATTTTACCTATAAGCATTAAAATTGGGAATAAAATTATATGTTCAGAGGAGAGGGAACTATAGGTGGGGGGAGGAAAACTTTCCAGAAGTCAATTATAAATACTGCTACTGAAAATGTCAGAATTTCTCCTAAGGAAAGACATGCTTGCAGTACATCAGAAATGAGTAAGTGTTCATGTAATAGGTAAGTGATAGCTGATACAAACAAGTGATTTAGTCACACATGTATCATAGGGAGTCTGAAAATCTTCTGACATGGGTTTCTTGCAGTGTACACATACTTTTCTCAGTCTCTGCAAAGGCTAGAATAGGATTTGTTACAAGTCCTCAACAGAAAATTTCTTTTCCTAACAAAACTAATACAGAGATTACTGTGTAGAGGTTGACTATACACAGAAGGGCATCCGAGTATGACAGAACCCTTTTCATAGTTTACTTTTAATAGATTACTTAAAAATATGCTAGTACATGCTTACTAAAAATACTGTATGAGACAAGAAATAATATGCTCTCGCTACCTCATTGGTGATACACAGAACCCATTTTAAAGCAGTTATATACCAGACTAAGTTTGTGCTTAAAAAATAATAATAGTAATAATAATTAAATCTAATAAATCTTTAGAAGGTACTTGCCAGTAGGGAGAGAGGAAGAAATGATCTCAGTATAAAATTGCCCTCCCATAAGAATGGTCCCAGGCTCTACTCACACCAGCAAGCATGAAATCTCATCAGTATAAAGTATCAGTTGTCTTACTCTACAATTCCAGCTAGCTGAACAGAGACTCATCAAATTTCAATGAAGACGTGAAGCCATGGATAAGAAAAAGACAAAAGAGTTTGTAAGAAATCAAGAATCACTTATAAAAATAACTAATGCATTTGAAAGCATAACAGCCAATTTACTGCAGAAACTGAGCTTTGACATTTTTCCTTCAGTTTGTAAAAATGTATTCAATTTTTTCCTATTCTATGGCATGTAAAACATACCAATATTCAGAGAGGACAAAAGGTCAGTAGATTGCCTATATTTAATACAATAATTTTTATGACATAAGCCTACTTATGGCTCTGGCTAAGACAGACACTTCATCCTGGTTACCTCTCCTTCCTCGCTACACACCCAGCGAGCACAAAGCTTCCTTGTGAAAATTCTCAACCTTCTGAACCAGGGTATTTTTTTCCTAAATTCACATGAGCTTGAAAGGGAACATCTTGCAAACAAAGAATTTCAAGAGGTAAAGTGAATGCATAAAATAAACTTCCCTGTTCTTGTTTGCCACTAGCGAGAAGCCAAAAATAGAGGCTCTACACACAACTCTCCTGTAATATTCTGATTCCCCCAAGAACCTCAGCATTTTATTCCCCTTTTTTATTTATAAAGTCAGTTAACTTGAGTATCACCTACACCAGGGAAAACAAGCTGTTAATTTACTACAAGGATCAAGCAACATAAATCTGCAGATGCTGCACTTACCACCCACAGACTCCTGAAGCATGTACACAAGTAAGCACTCATTAAACCAGTCACTAATGTTTAGGGAGCACAACAACACAGAGAGCTTTACAGTACATGAAAAGGACCACAGTCACTACATAAAGTCTATCATGAAATCATGTTCAAGTCCCAACAATATAGGCTTTAGGGACAAAGATTCTCTTTTGATACAAACACTGTATTCCAAAGCCTTCAAATGCCTATAGCTTTCGTGATTTCTGCACACAAAGAATAACGTACTTCACTTATTGTTTGGCTCCCTACTTTTTGAATAGACTGATAATCAGTTACTACTTTTACTAGGAAGTTCACTTTATTCTTTTCGAATAAAAGATAAAGAAGTCATGCTTAGAATTATTGGTTACCATTGTGGGTCTACAGTGTCAAAATGCCTTTCTCCACACATACGCTGAGTACCTTCTTGCTTTGTCTGCAGAAATCCCTCCTGATCCCTCAGTTCATAAAGCATTGCAGCCTCTTCCCCAGAGAAATACTCAGTAGGTTTCCTGCAAAACTCCTGCCCATACAGAACTAGGCTTATCAAACCAGGCACCAGCACCAATCTTACAGTATTACTTTCAACATACTGGATCAGATTTTTTAAAAAATAAATAAATAAATAAATTTAAAAAGAGGAAAAAGAAAGAGGAACAAGAAAGAGGCATTTTCTCATTGCCACATGAAACTGCAAAATGGACAACTTCTGCAAAACCTGACATGGGAAACTTGTATGGGAATACTATGCTTTCACACAAAGGTAGCAGATTCAGAATCAACTTAAATATATTTTTGCCATGAAAGCTTTACAAATCTTCACATTCTAATATTTGCAAAGTTGCATGCAAACAACATAATGTGCTTAAGTTCGCTTAATATTCATCATAGCCTAGCATGAGAAGAATCTTGTCCACAGGAAAAAAAGAAAAACACACTTGAACATTAAAACAAATAAAAAATCTGAGTTTACACACAGACACACAACTACAGTAAACAGAATTGAGTACTGATGGTGGTTGAATGGCTGGTGAAATACAGGAGCTGGAGGGATTTGTACTTTAAAGAGAAGTTAACACTGTACATTATTGCCTAACAGCTTCTAGTTCAAGACTTATGCAGTATCTCTGTTTTAAATACCAACCGTCTGTACTAAACTCTGCCTGTATCAGAGCTGCATATCTTTAAGATTAATAAAATAAAATAAAATAAAATAAAATAAAATAAAATAAAATAAAATAGGATCACCAGCCCAATCTCCTTTCTGCATTAGAATAAAGACAAGTTTCTGTTATGGAAAATAAGCCCAAAGTGTAACATTTTGATTGCTGATGCGAAGATGGAAACGACTGTCCACAGTTACATTACAAAATATTAAACCATTGACAGCTACCTTTGAAAACCTGCTATGTTTTAATTTACATTTGCAATGACTAAGAGAAAGAAATAGTGGGGTTGAAATAGTAAGGGTTCTGGTACATTTCAGACATGTACTAGCATAAACATACATCTTGCTCCTGCTTCTTGCTTATTAGTCTAAAAGTTTTTCAACTTTCAGGACAGAGATGGAAGAAAGGAATCCTACCTCTGCAGAACCTATGGACTCAAACTAAAAATAAACCCATTTCTCCCTTTTCGCTGAAACTCCTTTCTGCTTTTATTTATTTGTTCTGGATTTTATCAGTCTCTTTTTCATGCTGGTGAATCATGTCCCTGTCACAGCTGATTCCATTTATCTATCCTAGGAGCAAACAAAAGCTAAAAATAAGCCTTTTGGGGTTTCTGCTGAGTTTTTACATGAGAAGGGATGGAGTATGTTCATTCCAAGCTTGTGTGTCAGTGTTTTGCTTTATCTTTGCCAGGGGTCATTTAACTAGTACCATGTTAGAATAAGGTTTTTGCTGTCTATAAAATTCAAAGTTGGCTAAAATTTAACAACATCTGTGGCAAATGAAAAAATAAAACATTCTTAACAGACAAGTTAGTACTACAGTATTCTATTTGTAAATGGGAGCTTTTTTCCTCCAAGTCCCAAAGTGTTTTGCCATTTCTCATGGTGACCAATAATGAAATACACAGGTCCTATCAGGCTGTAATATTTATTTAAAAGATTTTTTTAAATTCAAAAATAATTCCTAAATTTAGAATATCATTGCAACCAATAATCAGCCCCATACAATGCAAGGTATTTTGTCTGGGCTGGGCTGGAAAACTTTCCAGAATGTTTGTTTCTATGATCCCCATTGTTTCTGTCTCCCACATGTGTTAGACATACCTGACTAGCTCACTATAAACACAGCCCCATGAGAAGCATTTTGATGTCTGTGGCTTATTCTATGAAGTGCAGTAGGTATATCTATTTCTGGACAATGGGAAATTTTGGGGCTAAATCTAGTAGGCATACAGAGGGAAAGTTCAAGTTCTATTCCATTTGATTTTTTTGATCCATACAATTCTAACCATAAAAATAAGACATGGATTGTTGGGTTATATGCTTTTGCAGCAACTGAGTTAAAAATGGTGTTTTGGAAGAACTCACACTACTTATAACCAAAACTCAGATGTCCAGAAAACTCACAGTATCTGGCACAGTTACTGATTAGTACTCCAGGCTGTTCTCTCCTATGCAGAGGTGCCCTGAAAAGTTAGGTTGTTGAAAATCAAGCTCATAGTCTTTAGCCTGAATATGTGTATGTTCAAAATGAAATCCACATTGTATGTACCAGGAAGGTTGTATTCTTCTGCCACATCTAAAAATAAATAAAAATAAAAATAAAAAATCCTGTTGTGGTTAAAGTTAAGAGAACAAGGGACTATCAACAATATCTTCAGATGGGTTATGTATGCTAGTATGAGTCACTGGAGAACGATCATCGAGATCTACAGAGAGATTAGATGAGTAATGGTACCAGGAGCTCAGTACCAGTGTATCACGCAACTCACCTATTATCTTGGTTCTGGCTACTCCATCCTAACTGCTCATCCCAAGCACCCTCTGCATATTTCTAGGGTTGAAGCAGTGGTGGAGGCAGCATACTACTCTGCAGGGCCTGCAAACACAGCTCAGGAAATTGAAAACACTTAGGCAGGTAGCTATGCTAACATTTATGGTACCACTAAAGCACTGAATCACAGAATCATCTAGGTTGGAAGAGACCTCCAAGGTCACCTAGTCCAACCTCTGGCCTAACACTAACAAGTCCTCCACTAAACCATATTACTAAGCTCTACATCTGGACGTCTTTTAAAGACCTCCAGGGATGGTGACTCAAACACTTCCATGGACAGCCCATTCCAATGTCTAACAACCCTTTCAGTAAAGAAGTTCTTCCTAATATCCAGCCTAAACCTCTCCTGGTGCAACGTTAGCCCATTCCCCCTCATCCTGTCACCAGGCACATGGGAGAACAGACCAACCCCCACCTCACTATAACCTCCTTTAAGGTACCTGTAGAGTGCAATAAGGTCGCCCCTGAGCCTCCTCTTCTCCAGGCTGAACAATCCCAGCTCCCTCAGCTGCTCCTCATAGGACTTGTTCTCCAGAACCCTCACCAGCTTCGTAGCCCTTCTCTGGACTCGCTCAAGCACCTGCATGACCTTGTTGTAGTGAGGGGCCCAAAACTGAACACAGTACTCGAAGTGAGGTCTCACCAGACACCAGTACAGGGGGACAATCACTTCCCTAGACCTGCTGGCCACACTGTTTCTTACACAAGCCAGGATGCTCTTGGCCTTCTTGGCTGCCTGAGCACTCTGCTGGCTCATAT